>JAVXUP010000760.1:192500-354468 GCA_033070095.1 Escallonia herrerae
GAGAATACCCACTGCCAGACAGTGGGTGTGGAGACGAATTGTGTGCTTAGGTGTATGTGTGATATAAGTTGGTGTGTGTGTTTAAGTTCAATGTGTGTGTTTGTGTGTCCACATGTGTGTGTGTAGTTGCCAAGAGACAGTTGTGTACGTGTATTTCTGAGTGTTATACAAGTGTCTGTGAGTGTGTTTGAGGACTGTCGTAAAGCCAGTCATAATGTGGGTTTATGTTTTTCTGAGTGTATTGTGTGTGTTTGGTGTGTTGTGCACATATATATATGTGTGTGCAGTGTGGTGAGGTGTGTGCGCTAGTGTATGTAAACCTCTGTGTGTGTGATTTATGGGTGCATGTGTGTGAGTGATGTGTGTATAAGTGTGTGCTTGTCTTTGGGTGTAAACATGTGAGTGAACAACGAAGACCTACTACCGTAAGGGTGGGTGTTTGGAAATAATGAATGTGTTGTGTGAGTGTGTGTAAGTGGTGAGTGGATGTGTGTGTATGAGTATGTGCAGTGGGGTGTGTGTGTGTGTGTTGGTGTGAATATAGGTGTGTGCATGAAGCTGCCAAGAGGCAGCTGTGTGTAAGTGCTATGCACAAAAGTGGGAGTATACAGGTGCGCGCGTGTGTATGTGTGTTGTATGAGTGAGTGTGCAAATATATGAGTGTATGGTGTGTATAAATATTTATATGGTGGTTGTCCAACATGAGGAGGTGGATTTATTAAGGTTTCGAGGGTGTAGAGAATAAAAAAAGGAGGAAGTGGTTTAGAGTCACAACAGTTTGAGGGGTACTTTGTGCTTGCACAGGTATACCACAAACTAGCATTAGTTTCGGCACGTGTGTTGGGAGGTGCACGATAATTTTTAGCGTGTCAAATTTTACAATAGGATACTTTAGGCTAAGTTAGAATTTTTGGAAAAAATGAAATTTTCTGAATTCACATATATTTTTAATAATTTCTGAATGTTCAAGTTTATAAAATTCATTTGGGGTCTTTAAAAGTTTGTTTTAAATTATGAAAAAAAATTAGGACGATATTTTTTTTATAGTATAAGAATATCTCAGTATAAGTTTAGTGATTTTTAGAGTTAAATTGTTATCATTTCCGTACCACATTGCATTTAGTGAAACAAAAAATTTAAAAATAGTTTTAATGCCTTTTGAATTCTAATTTCAATTTTTAAATTTTTTTATACATATTCTAAAGTTCTTACATAAATAATGAGTCTTTATTTTTATCTAGAAACAATGATGGCAATATATGGGCTTTTAGTGCATTTAAATGAATTATTTTTAATTCAAAAAAATCAAAAATTATATTTCTATTTCATATGCTATATTAAGCCATAAAGAATGCTTAATGAGAATTAAAATCATTTCTGGATTTTTTGTGAGCCTCAAGGAGTTTGACGAGTCTTCTTGTTAGGTTGGCCGTGTGTGGGACCCGTTTTGAGTTGCGTTCTTCTGGGTTGAGGAGTGGCTACGCTGCAGATAGTTTATATTAGTTTTAAAATATAGAAGTGTAGAATGTGTTCTGATAAGTGATTTTTCAACCTAGGTTAATTCAGAGAATTTTGATCAAGAGCGTTTTAGGTTCGTTTCTCTTAGACCGAGGTAAGAGATTTCTATTGGAAACCCAATTTCATCTATTTGTCCTTGTAAATATTTCGCAGAATTGTTATCAAATTTTCTTTGGAGTCTTTTATAAATTATAATTGTTATGAGTATGCATCATTTGCTTTTATTACCCTATTTTGAGCTTTACACGTTTATTAAAAATCATATTCGATGCTCAGAATTTCTTACTCGTTGAGTATCGATTTATTCATTGTGTTATTGATTATTGTATTCTGCATATTGACGTGAGTTAGTGTATTGAGGAATTATAAGGATGGTCTGTATCGAGAGTGATATAAGGATGGTCGGTTATTGCGGGGGATGCTAGTACCTTAATGGTCTAGCTAGTGTTTATATGCATATGTAACCACATTATTATTGAGCACAGCTTGTGTAGCTTTGCTAAGTGTTACCCAGCACTACATGTGTGGCTTTGCTAAGAGTTTCCTTGCATTGCCTGTGCGGCTTTCCATTTCACTCATGTTTAATATTATCTGCATCGTTTCAGTATAATTGAAATTGTATCTATTTATATCTGGTTTAAGGGATTGCGTTGAATCTCTTCCCTTATTGTTTGAAGTGAATTTGATAATCATTATATTCTCTCTTCTAGATTTTTTAGCGACCTTACTAAGCTCACCTCTTTTTTTGTTCCCTTATGCAGGTAATAATCGTCAGTAGATTTCTGGGATTAGTTTGAGCCTGATCATGGAGTTGGTTTAGCATTTTCATTATTTTGTTTATTTAAACCCCTACGAGGGAGATTAGCGTTTAACTTAATAAATTGAGTACTTTAATCTAGTAATTGCATTTACGAATAATTAGTTGAAAATTTGAATTATTATAGAAGCTCTGATAGGTGATATATGAATTGGCGTATTCATATCGAATTGAGGTGGTTGAATGGTTAAATATCAATCGATTAATTGGCTAACGCTCGTAAAATTTTGGGGTGTTGCTTTTTCACCATTCTAACGTCACTCATTAAAATGACTAAGGATGTATATTTATCATCCTTTCAAAACTAATGATTTGTTTTAATCACCCAAAAGACTGGACTGCTATAACAACAATTTGGGTACGATCTTTATCAACTTGTATCTATAAAACTTTGATTATATGTCTCCACCTCTCGGCCTGTCTTCATCCCTTTGTTTGAGTGCTACGAAGACTTGCCATGACTTACCTTCTATCTAGATTCCCTCGCACCCTATCTCCAGCCTTTATTAATGGCCAATTTCTCTCCAATTTGCTATCAATGTCCAATTTCTCTCCAGCCTCTATCAAGCAGCAAGAGCAGCAACAACAGTAAGATGAGCCTTTGCAACAATAGTAATACTCCTATTTCCCTATAAATGTACGAAGAAATTTGAGTTCATAAACATACTTAATATAAATGTTTCTCTATAACAATAATGTTTTGATAAAGCAATATACCATTTCCCTTCTTTTTGTGCTCCTCATAGGAGCTCTTTGGGATATCCTTACATTTTGTCCAAGCTTCTTCCACAGTGAACACCTAAGTGTGGTTGACTTGTTTTGACTTGGTGTCGGCTCATCTTTCATGTTCTTACTAGGCTTATCAGGGAACCTTCTCAGTGGTGGAGGTAACATACTTGGAGGAGTAAATTACATGCCAAGCCACAACTTTGTATTTGGTATAGCATGTATCATACCTCAATTGCCTTGAAGTAGTGTCCTTATGGACATAAGGAGCACAGTGTCTTCGAGATTCCCTCTTTTGTAAGATATGCATGTAGCTGCATGCCTTATAAATCCCACTTACATCATATGCCTTACTATCACAGGTCATCATCTCAAGATTCACAATGTAATTGATACTAAACTAAGTAACCTGAAACTCTGTCTCATCAACCACTTACGCTTTTTAGAAGCCTCCCTAATCTTGTTTAACTTTGCCAAAACCTTTAGGGGTATACCAGTATCCCAACTAGAAGCATTTTGAAACCTAATGTGAAACCTGCTCATTAACTTATGCCCATTAACATACGCCTAAGCTGCTCCCTCAAGTTCATTGAAGGTATATACCTCATTTCTCTTAACCAACCATTAAAGCTCTCAGTGATCTTATTGCTAATAACATCACACCTTGCCATTGGATCAAACCCAAACCTTGTCTAAGCTGATATTGGTAGGTTTGCAAGCCAATCTCAAGCCTCCTTACTTTGATCCTTTACCTTTTCCCAAACATATTTAAATGTATGAGTACTGTAAGCTCTAACAGTCATCCAAAAGCTCTTTCTCAACAACAAACCAGGGCACTTAGCCTTGAAATTTAGATAAACATGCCTGTAACAGTGCCAATTGTACAAATTTGACCTTAAGAGTGTGTTTGGATGAGGTACTAAATTAAAAAAATTCACTTTTATAGAAGATTTTGAAATACATTGCATAAAATCCCTAGTTTAAATTGTGGTAAAATGAATTTACCAAATTCGAGTAGGGATTTGAAAAAGGAATTTGGTATGCCGAAATCCCCTCTAGTCAAATTTCTTCCCCAAATGTAGTTGTATTTTAGGAGAAAGCGACACTTTTTGTCTCCATAATTTTTAGCTAACTTCTTCCATAAAAAAAGGAGACTCTCTCTCATTAGTTTGTACCCATACACCGTCAAATTATATAGGTTCAAATTTTCAAGTGTAAATCCACATATAAAATACTCGCTTTACAAAGTCACTCAAACACTAATTCGTAATTTCATAAGTTTGTAAATCAACAAATTTTAAAATGAATGGATTTTGAAATGATAGGCACTTTAAAATTCTTCTTCCAAACAAACTCCAAGAGTTTTGTGAATAAATATGGTCACGCTAAGAAAACATAACAATAAGCTACATTTCGTCTCCTTGTAGAAGCAAAGAAAATCAGAAGTATATTCACTAGTGTTAGCAAACTTTAAAACACATACTACACAACTGAAAAGCAATAGATATTAGATTATTTGTACTCTACTTACTAGATACTGATGATGAATCAATGGAATGATGATTTGAATTGTAAGGAAAAAGGGCGAGTTCCCTTTGAAGTTGGAGAGAGCAAGAGACAAAGTACGAAGGGAGAGATGGACTCTACTACGTTGGGTTATTTGAAAAGATAGAAAGAACCCAAAAAATCTTGCAAAACAGAATTGGAAGTGTGATTTATCTCATTGTATTTATCTATGACATGGAAATTGAATTCAATGACTAACACCCAAAAATACTAATTTAAGCTGCCACACAACCTAACATTGGATCTTATGTCTGTTTCACCTATTTAAATTGCTCATCGTGTCAAGTAACATTTTTTACAATCTCAACCAATATGTGTGAACTAATGTTAATGTCCCTTGTTAATGAACTCTTAAGAACATGTTGGCTAGCCTTTATGAGAAAGACAGTGCCATGTGGTAGGACCATATTTATTAAAGGTGTAGGTGCATTTAAGACGCAAAAGGTCCCTAGAGCCTAGTCGTAGTCGCACCCTTTCCGAAGTGAGGTATAAAATAAAAATAAATAATTAGTCAAATAAACCAATAAAATTACGTAAAAAATCTAGAACATCGCAATTTAAATAACTTCTAACACTAGAAAGTGTTTCAAATCCAATGAGATGTTATCAATTATAAGTGAACATGATAAAGCCATCCTCATCATCAGTGACAACTAAGGCAACAATACTTTCTTCAAAGGGAATCATAGGCTCAATTTTTTATGGAGATTTCTCCTCAATTTATCTTCTATATCTTCAAAGGTCTCCTGAAGGAGTAGATCTATTTAAAAGGGAGCAATGGCTAGCGACGGGATACTGACGTGTTTTAGTGAAGAACAACAAGTGAATTGATTTTTCTTGGTTTAGATACTAATTTATGATGCTATGAAACAAAAGAATCGAAGAAATGAACGTTTGAGACGATGCCACATTGCAAAAAATCAAGCAGAATTGATGTTTTGGGCTTTTTTTTGTGCATCCACCCCCGCTATGCCCTCACCCCTGCTTTACACCTTGCACCTAAGCGCCTAGGCACACAACGTGTGCTCTTTTCTAAAGAAGCTGTACGTAGACCTATGCGAGGCCCTTTCCCTAAATCTTGTGCCTAAGTGCGCAACTTTGATAATACTAGATGAGACCATGGACTCGATTGTTATAGGTGTAGATTTGGCAATCTGGAGATAGCCGAGGAGAGAAAATTGGTTGCGTCGATGATCATGACATGTCTCAGTTTGTGCGCGCGTGTGTGTGCAAGACAAAGTGGTGGTGGTTTGTGTGTGAAGGTCACGATAATGGGTTTTATAGTGGAGGTAACGTTAGTGAAGATGGGCTGCGGTGGTGGTACGTAAGTTTTTGTCTTAAAGTGTAAAATGCAAGACACGTGACAACTTTTAGTTTTTCCTATTGTTTGCACCAACAAATATCTTTTTTTTTAACTAGTGACATGCCTTTAATTAAATGCCACTAAATGACATTAACTTTTCTTAATATTTTTGAAAAGAAGATAATGGAATATTCAAATCAGGAAGTGGAAGAAATTAACTTCTGAAGACATGTCCTTATTATTAAGGAATAAGTGTTATTAGTTATTTATTAGTGAGTAGTTATTTTCTAAGTGGTAATAGTTATATTTTAAGTTAGTAGTTTGTCTTTTAATGGTAGTTATTTTCTACAATCTATGTTAGAATCATTATGAAGATACAAATCAATCATATGGCAAGTAAGTATAAAAGGAAGAGAGGGGCAATCGGATAAAGGTCGTCAAATTCACAAACCAAACCTAACTTAGAAAAGTCAAGTCTGGAATGCACTTATCTTTTTCTTTTATCTTTGTCAAGTCTACGCATGATTTGCCTTGTACCAATAGAAAGTCCTATACACTGTCGTACTTGTATTCGGTGTATTTTAGAAATAATCTTTATTTTAGTTTGCGCATCGTTTTTAGTTTTATTTAACATCTTGTCTTTAATAAGTTTCCATTTTTAGTGAAGTCCTCAGGCCCTAGAGGCAAAAAAAGAAAAAAAATTGTAGATTGTTAATCTATTGTACCATGGGTGTACAAATTGATTGTGAGTTTGCCTTGCAGCGCAAACATTGGCATGCCTGGTGGGACACTTGTAGCTAAAAAAGGAAATATGTCAAGTACGAGAAGTTATTTTAGGAATGGAGGGACAATCTAATTCAGAGTGTTTGAATGCATCTACTCAAATCTTGTCAGAAGATTCACATGAACTGCGACACCCTCAACCCAAGTGACATTACCGGCTGAGTTATCGATCATAATCACATTCAAAACCCTGTGCTGAATACAGAGAAACTACATCCTCATACTCATACATCATTAATAGACGTTCCAAATGCGTCCTTACAAAAAATTTCTTACAAACATACATCATACTGCAGCGGAAGACTTACAACATGAAAGTTTACAACCTAATATACGACTATAGTTGTAGGACTCTTATCATCCTATCTCGCAACTCAATCTTGATCCCACCATTTATAGTGGGTCTTACCTCACACAACTTATCCCCTTGCTCAACTTTTTTTTAGCTTTTTTCTCTTCTCTTTTCTAGAGGGTTCTCCTTGATCCACCTTATAGCTTGCACAATACAACATAAGGAATGAGCGCAAATAGCCCAGAAAAGACAATACGAGGAGTATCGTGTATAAATGATTCAAAGGACTCAGAGGAATAATAATCATCTCAACGATAGCAATGAATCAAGAGTAGTCAATAAATTTTCGACATCAGCATAATTGTCAAACGATAATTTTTTCTTTCATTAGACTGAGCGGCTTTAAGGCCCAACAAAACAGCATTACTGCCACCTCCTTATGGACTGGACTGACCGACCTACTATGCAAGTGGACCCGAAATCCAAGGTCGTAAAGGCAAACATCATTGAAATACAAATCATTAAAATCGTCAATATCAAAAGAAAATCAAATGCAATGCACATGGACACGACGGACACGACTCGACCAGACATGACAGACTTGCTCAAGCGACATTCATCCTCTTTGGCCAGTGATCATAATTCATAGGCCATCCTCCTCATATTGATGCCCCATTTTATAGGATGTTCATCTCCGTCTCAAGTAAATAAAAGAGACACGGTCAACAAGCAGGGAACTCATTTAGAGTGCTTTCCCTAACCACGTTACAACCAAGCAACAAGACATCATCAACGGGGCGGACTAAGGGAATATTTATTCCACCTTATGTCTTCAACAACACAGCTCAACAAGGAATACCAGATCAGAAGATCAACCGATGTTTAGGCCCAACAACATGAGTTCAATGTGACATCATCAACATGGCGGACTTGGGAGAAATTTGCCGCAAGCCCTCAATAGCGTTCTTACATAAGAGAAATGTCGGTTATCAATAAGTGCCGACATTTCACAACAACAACGCAACGATTACCACATCATCATCATTAACGATAGGGCAGACTCGGGAGAAGTTGCCACAAGTCCTCAATGGTGTTCTCAACGAGAAGAGATATCGGCTATCAATAATTGCCGGCATCTCACAATCACCACACAACAACTCCTACACAATATCGTCATCAACTTCAAGTATGCGAATCGAATCGAATCATAGCATACTAGAACACACATAATCCTCATTAAATTCTATCAACAGGGAAGACTAAGAGAATTTATTCCACCCTAAGTCCTCAACAGCACAATTCAAATATGCATATACCGGTTACAATGGTTACCGGTGTCCAATCATAACGACAAAAATCCAACAACATGGCATGCTAATGGAACAATAAATTAATATATCGAACCACATTGTCCTTACCTGATTGGCTTATAGCCAAAATATCTCGCAATCTTTAATCGCAACGAGCAGCATCACCTAGTCAAATCATATCATGCTCGTTAGTCATCATTCAACATATATGCACTCCTTATTCTACCCATTCTCACTTAACCGTTCATAGCATTTTACGATAACTAGTCAATTCGATCCGATAATCGGATCCTTAATCTAGTCTTATCGACAACAACCCTCATTTTAGACATGCTACAACTATTCCTCGCTTCCCACCCCTCCGAACGCTAAATTATGCGCTCGCTCAAAAATTTAGCTCCAATATGGCAAATTACAAAAATACCCCTTGATGGCCGCTACATCACCAACATCCCAAAATCGCTTTAAAACTACTTTTTAGATGTACTGCATCATTTAAAGACCAAATATTTTTTCAAAAAAATTTTAAAAAAAAATTACCAAAACACCCCCTAGCGGCCATCGCCCTGACAAACATCTCAAAACTACTTTAAAATAACTTTTAGGATGTTTTACACCCCTTCCCAAACCAACAGTCCTTCAAAGCATTTTATAGAAAAAATTACCAAAACACCCCATATGGCAATAAATTATCGAAATGCCCCCGGGATTCACCATCACCGTAACGCCCCGAATCAGCTTCAAAACAACCTTTTAGGTGTTTTACAACCCATTCCAGACTAAAAAGTCCTTTGAAAAACTTTACCAAAATGCCCCTAAGGCTTCCCAGCCTCAGAAAAATCTCAAAAGTACTTTAAAATACTATTTTAAGCCTCCTGAATTCATTCTTGAGCTAAAAAGTATTTTACAAAATTTTCACCCAAAAATCCCGAACTGGTGTCCGGACCAAGCGCTTAAAAGTCCGTTCGGCCAAAAATAGCTAATGAACTTGGAATGACCCAAAATCTTGGGAAATGGTACTTTCCAACATCCTAGGGTTCCCATAAAAGTTTCGCATAAAATTGTGTTCGTTTGATGTTTTAAGTTTCACCGTAAAGTTCCCAAAAGCACCTAATTTGTTGACTCTTCCCGACCTTAAAAAAATCTAAAAATTTTCCAGGATACAGGTCTCCTAAAAATAACTAGGGTCTTTTTTTTTGTACTTTGGGAAAATATGACCCTAACTATTTTTAACAAATTCAAACTCAACCTGCTCACTTAATTTCCATTTTTAATGACACTTGCAGTCACTGTTCATCATCAACATGAATGAACCAACACAGCAAAGCAGCAGCAGCTGCTGCTGCCCCCCTCCTCGCCCCTCACTTATCTTACGCACAGTCCCTCACACACTCACCAACACATTACAACCACCCCACACCTTCCACCAACACCTACCCCATCTTATAACACCCACATATACACATTCTCACCATCAAAATACATGTATATATCACAGCAACACTGTTGCCATAGCAGCAGTGTGCTTCCCCGTGCACACAGCATATAACACACACACACACACACACACACATCACATATAACACATGCATAAACCTCTCACACCCCTCCCTCTTTCCCCTACATTTTTTTGTCCTCTCACCCACAAAGCACACTCACCGTACACCATAAACCCACCCATGGCAGGTTACCCAAACCCATGAATCCACACACACAATTCTAATCAATCAATTGGAAAGGGATGAGAGAGAGATTACGCTTAAGGTTTGGTTTCATTCCTCCTCTATTTCCTCTTTTTTTTCTTCTTTTTTCCCTTTTTCCTTCTTCATTCCTCCTCTATTTCTTCTCTCTGCCGAGCTGGGTTTTCTTTTTCCTCTTTTGTTTTTCTTCTTTTTTCCCTTTTTCCTCTTTAATTCCCCAAAATTCATTTCCTATTCTTTAATGTACTTAGTCATCCTCTTTTTAAGTAGGAAGTGTCTAACCCTTCTTAAATTCTCCCCAAAAAGTGACACATTTGTTTGGCCACTAATCAACATATTTGCAAAATTGCAATTTAACCCCTCAAGTTTTTCAAAATTGCATTTTGACGCCTCAATCTTGAAAATTTTCAATTTGACCTCAAAATCACCCTAACCCCTCCTTTAGCCCCCTAACACCTCATTATCATCAGAATGATGCTACTTAATAAGAATATGCATCCCATTCACCGTATTTTCTAAAATTACATTTTTGCCCCTAACTTTTCAAAAGTACATTTTTGCCCCTTAATTTTCTAAAATTACATTTTAACCCCCAAGGCCACACTAACCTCGTATTTAGCTACCTAACACTTGATTATCGCCAACATATTTCTACTTAATTAATCAAACTCACGGTTAAAATAATTTTCGCTATTTCCAGGGTATCACATGAACTATCGGTGCTTTCTAGGAAATTTTTGAAGTTATTACTTCGATTGATTGAAACTTGCACTAAATTTGGTGCAAGTAATTTACATTAGCTCAATGAAATGCCAAAATTGACAAAACAAGTTGGATAATGTATACTTTGTTTTGAGAAAAGTGCAAAGGATAATTATATATCTGACAATGAAATAGTCTTTACACCAAAAGAAAATAGAAATGATGTTAATGAGGGGCATATCAACGGTCGACAAGACCATAAAAGAGTTTCTACACCAAAAGGATATATGAATGGTGTTATTCGGCATATCGATGCTCCCAAAAATGACCAAAGAGCAATTGATTTGACATCATTACTGATTTGTATCAAGGAAAATGATGTCAAATCACTAGATGCTTTAAACCAATAATACATTTCACCACCATATAAAAAATGGCCAAAGCGAGATGATGGCATGACTGATGAATATTTTGAAAAGTCATTTGTGATGGGAGATCCCCGTAAATTTTCATGGATACCAAGGCACAAGTACATCTAGAAAACTTTTGGATCCTTCATATTTTGGTATGCAACAACCACTTTGTATTTACTCTTCACACCAACGTTTCATTTTGGTTTTATGGCTTTCAAATAAGCATGATTTTATATCCTTTTTTAATGCGAAATTTCATTTGATAAGACAATGATATTGACCATACATTCATACTTTTCTGTGTGCATATTGGTCTACTGGATTAAGTCTTTCTAAGAGGGCAAAAAGTCACTCAATTGGTTGCTTATAATTATTTGTAATACCATCAATCGTGAAAATTGTTGTCATTTTGAAAGGGTGCAAGATTATCGATAGTAAAAATACTTTCACTAGAAAGAGTATACGACTATCGATAGTAAAAGTACTTTCACTTTGAAGAGTGCAAGCCTATCGGTTGCGACTGCTGTATCGATAATGAATATTATCTTTCAATTTTGAAAGGGTGCAAGGTTATCGATAGTAAAAATGGTTTCACTATAAAGAGTATATGACTATCGATAGTAAAAGTACTTTCACTTTGAAGAGTGCAAGCCTATCGGTTGCGACTGTTATATTGATAGTGAATATTATTTTTTAAAATCAAGATGGAGCAGTGTAAGCCAATAGTTAGCTTATCGATACAGAAAGATGTAGGGCTATCAATAGTGAAAAGCTATCGATAGTAAAATTGCTTTCACTTTGAAGAATGTATGGCTATATATCTATAGCGAAAATGCCTTCACTTGAAGAACCGAAGCCTATTGATTGCAATTGTTGTATCAACGGTAACATAATCTTGCAAAATCAATTGTAGTTTAAGCCAGTAGATGACTTATCAATTGTGAAAAATGCAAGACTATTGATAGTAAAATAATGGCTATCAATATTAAAATAATGGCTGTCGATAGGAAAAATACTTTCACTTTGAAGAGTGGAAACCTATCGATAAAGAATACTATCTTGCAAAATCAAGATGATATAGTTTAAGCCAATATGTGGTTTATCGACAGAGAAAAATACAAGGCTATCAATAGTGAAAGGTTATCGATATGAAAAAATGCTTCCACTTTGAAGTGCAATGCTATCGATAGTGAAATAATGTTTCTTTTAATACGCTCCAATGTTATCTTGGTGTATCTAAAGCCAATCCATGACTAATCGATAATAAAAGTGCATTCATTAAAGACTGCAAGTCTATCGGTAGTGAGAGATACTTTCCCAATAAAAGATTTGACTCTTCGCAATTTCTAAGTATTTGAGTCAAGGGGGCAATGTTTGCACCAACAAATATATATATTCTTTTACTACTGACATGCTATTAACTAAATGTCACTAAATGGCATTAACCTTTATTAATATTTCTAAAAAGGAGATAACGGAAGATTCAAACCAGAAGTGGAAGAAACTAAATTCTGAAAATGTGTCCCTATTGATAAGGGATAAGTGTCATTAATTACTTATTAGTAGATAGTTATTTTCTAAGTGATAGGAGTTATATTTGAAGTGGGTAATTTGTCTTTAAGTGAGTAGCTTGTCTTTTAATAGTAATTATTTTCTACAATCTATCGGTGGAAGGATAATTTTCTACAATCTATCGTCCGCTACATTATGTTGCGGACGGTGAAAAGAAAGTGCTGTTGTGTCTAGCGATCTGGTCATCTATTCTCGCCCTTGGACGGCCAAATCACGCTAGTAACTTGGGTTAAGTTGCTAGCGCTATCAATGGATCACAACCCATATATATATATATATATATATATATATATATATATATATATATATATATATTCTTTTACTACTGACATGCTATTAACTAAATGTCACTAAATGGCATTAGCCTTTATTAATATTTCTAAAAATGAGATAACGGAAGATTCAAACCAGAAGTGGAAGAAACTAAATTCTGAAAATGTGTCCCTATTGATAAGGGATAAGTGTCATTAATTACTTATTAGTAGATAGTTATTTTCTAAGTGATAGGAGTTATATTTGAAGTGGGTAATTTGTCTTTAAGTGAATAGCTTGTCTTTTAATAGTAATTATTTTCTACAATCTATCGGTGGAAGGATAAAATCATCTTGAAGATACAACTCAACCATAAAAAAGGAAGAGTTGGCGAACTGGACAAAGGTTGTCAAATTCACAAACCAAACCTGACTTAAAAAAGTCAAGTCTGGAATGCACTTAATTTTTTCTTTTATCTTTGTCAAGTCTTTACATGATTTGCTTTGTATCCATAAAGAATTCTATATACTGTCGTACTTGTACTCGTTGTATTGTATGAATAATCTTTATTTTAGTGGTCGCATCGTTTATACTTATGTTTAGGATCTTGTATTCAATAACTTTCCGTTTTTCGTTTTTGTAAAGTCCTCATACTCTAGACGCAAGAAAGAGCCTACAGCGTTAATCGATTATACCGTAGGTGTACAAATCGATTGTGAGTTTGTCTAACAGCGCAAACAACTATATTTGAGATATACATTTTCATGTTTGTATGCTTACCATTTTTATTTTGGTGGTTTAAAATATTTAATGTCTATCTTCCATTTGTAAATTCTATATGGAAAAACTCTAAGTTCAAACATCAATCACCAACTCTTAGCAACTATATTGCCGTGATTCACTTTATTCCTTTGACATTTAAATATATTGAAAAGGGATACATAATCGACACAAACATAACGAAGTGGAACTTGAACTTGATTAACCCAACCAAACCAATAAAATCGAACTTGATTCACTACAATCATGGTCTCCTTCTTATATCGAAATGGACCCAACTCTTAGGGATTATGCTTACTCTGGTATAGAATAACCGGCCTCTTCTTCCAATACGCCATAGCATGTGTATTTTGGACCACGTAAAGCATGTTTTCGTGCACCTAAAGTTTTGTTATTGTTTAATAAATTTAGCATAGGTACTCCTATTTCTTTTTTCCCAGAACAAGCAGAAGCTTATCCTCATCATCATAAATGATCTGCTCCCTCAGAAATGACCTGGAGCAATAGGAAATTTTGTGTTAGAATGTGAAAGCAACTTTGGGTCAAGACTACGTCCCACATGATATTCGACTAAAGTTTTATAGGAAAGATTCAGGAAATTCGAGCTGTATTGGTCCCCTTCCAAGTTTTAAAGAATGGGCTTCCATCCAGATAGTGCCACATTTGTTTGAGAGTTAATCTAATGTTTACATGTTCAAACTTTAACAACCGAGGGAAGTGTTAAAAAAACAAAATATTTTAGGGGCTACTGGGTTGATGAAATCTTCTTTTTACCTCTCATATAGCAAGTGACAATCAATGGTCGCTAAATGTTTCTAGTAACTTTTATTTGGTGACGCTAAAAAAATACTGTTAAGAATTATCTCTGAAAGTGTAAGCTGAAAAGACACTAGAAAGATTTGACGACTATTTCTGAAAGTGTAAGCAGAAAAGCCACTAGAAAGATTTGATGGAATTGGAGAAATATTCTTACAACTCGGATAGCAGCCAAAAATTTGTTCGTTAGAAAAAGGTGAAAGATAATTTTCCGGTGATTTAAGAAAAATTTGAAACAGAATTTTTGTTTTTACTAATTGCCAAGCAATTGACTAAGTTAATAGAGTGTTGAAAAGGATTATCACTGGGAATCCAACCCCGAATAGCTATTAACATGAAAGCAGCCTTCGCATTCATCTTCCTTGTTAACGGGAAAACTTTACTTTCAAATGGTTTTCATATGGTGGTATTACTGTTGGTATTTTAGCAAAAAAGTTGAGTGGTACGTCTTCAACAAGTAATATCTTGGGAGACTGACTTTGGAAAGTCGAGGAAAATACAATTGTTTTCTCTCTATTCCCTTTCTTGATAGGGAGATTAATTTGTCACTTGGCTGAAGCAAGTATGCCACTTCTGTCAATCACAACATTACGATTTCTGTGATAATTTTCCCGGCAAGAGTAGTTTGTGACTCGGGTTGGTCTGGCAAAGCTAGTGGGATTGCCCGGTGAGGGAAAATGGCAGAGTGTGTGATTACCTTTTTACGGGAAAAGCTGACATCCTTCCTCAATGAAGAGAACGAACTCTTGGGTGGAGTTGACGAAAAAGTTGAGGACATGAGAGCTGAACTGGAGCGCATGGCTGCATTCCTTGTTGCTGCCGAAGCTCAGGAAGTGACTGACCCTCGGCTCAAAGTGTTGGTGAAGCAAGTGAGAGATGTTGCTTACGACACTGAAGATGTTCTTCATGAAGTCATTCCCCTCAGGACGGGACGGTATCGGGCGAAGATAAGACTCTGTGGCTTTGTTCATGGGGTATATTTGCATATTAGCAACTTCAAAGCTCGTCATCAACTTGCGTCTGAAATGCAAAGCATCAAATCAAGAGTCACCTCTCTTGAGGGGTACCAGAGGTATTGTTTCCCGTTAAGTATCTCAGAACAAGGCCCAAACACCAACTACAACAGCAGGACGCTTGGTGATTGTCGAGGTACTGTGCACTGGTCAAAAGACCCCAATCCTGTGGGCATTGAAGTACCCAAGCAGCAACTGATTAAGTGGTTGGTGGGAGAAGATTCTGGAGTCAAAACTCTATCAGTGGTTGGACCAGCAGGGATTGGCAAGAGTACCCTTGTTAGAGAAGTCTATGATGATGCAACGGTGAAGAAGCATTTCTACAACCACGCTTGGTTAACAGTTTCTCAACCTTTCGATCTTGATGAGCTTATGAAGGACATGCTTCAAACTTTGTGCAGTGGGATGAGAGCACAAGTTCCTCAAGGCATCGAAGCCACGAAAACTAATGGCCTGAAAAGGAAAATTTCCGAAGTTTTGCAGCAGCAAAGGTATGTCTTGGTTTTTGACAACGTTCGAAACATCGATGCATGGGAAGGTATCAAATCTGTCTTACCCAATAAGAGTAACAGCCGAGTTATGCTGACGACATGTTTTAGACACATAGCTTCCACCTCGTCCATGGAAACTGAAGGAAATGTCTATACTATGAAGCCGTTGTATCAAGAAGACTCTTGGACGCTGTTCTGTAAGAAGGCCTTTCGGGGCAGCTATTGCCCTAGATATCTAGAAGAAGTTTCTCAAAGAATACTAAAAAGATGTTGCGGTTTGCCGCTTGCAATTGTTGCAATTGCTGGTCTTCTTGCTACGAAGAACCAGAGTAGAATTGAAGAGTGGGAAATGCTTCATCGCTGTCTTGGTGTTGAGTTAGAGGGCAATGACAATCTCGACTGTTTGAGAAAGATTTTCTCTCACAGTTACTATGACTTGCCTTACCATCTAAAACTTTGTTTGTTGTACTTGAGCATCTTCCCTGAGGATTATACGATTGAGCGCATGAGACTTCTTCGATTGTGGATTGCAGAAGGATTTGTGCAGGGGAGAGCAGAAATGACATTGGAAGAAGTTGCTGAGCGCTACCTCAATGAGCTTGTCGATAAAAACTTACTCCATGTGCGAGAGAAAACAGAGGACGGCAGGCTTCAGACATGCCAAGTCCATAACCTTTGGGGTGAATTAATCAGTTTTAAGTCGCGAGAGCAGGAGATGGTCACTGTAGCCAGGGGAAGAGACACATTATGGCCCAAGAAAGTACGGCATCTAGCAGTCCACAATTCCTTGGAAAGTCTTCCGGAAAGCAAGTACTTCAATCGGCTTCGTTCGGTCCTCATTTTTGGCAGGATAGGTTCATTGCATCAGCCGCTCAGGTCTTTGCTGTCAAGTGGTAAGTTGATAAAGGTCTTGGACTTCCGAGGTGCCCCATGGGAATCAATCCCGGAGGAAGTTTTTGAATTGCATCATCTGAAATATTTAAGTATGAGAGAAACAAAGTTGAAAAAGCTTCCGAAATCAATAGGAAAGCTTCAGAACCTAGAAACTTTGGACTTGAAAGGTACAGATGTCACTCAGTTGCCTCTTGAAATCACAAGGCTCCATAAACTACGTCATCTCTTAGTATATCGCTATAAGATTTTAGTTGGCTATATTTCTTATGACAGTGTACGTGGTTTTAAGGCTCCACCGACTGTAGGAGGTTTACACTGTCTACAAAAGCTATCATATATAGAGGCAGATCATATCGGTGGTGACACTAGTGATATAATGGTGAGAAAGGTAGGCTGCTTGACTCAGCTGAGGAAGTTAAACATCGTAAGGGTAAGAAGAGGACATGGAACAGCTCTATGCTCTTCCTTGGAAAACCTGACCAACCTTCGCTCATTGAACATTACTTCGATAGAACCAGACGAGATTCTTGATTTGCATCATCCTTTGTCTTCAGCTCCTCGATATCTGCAGCGCTTGTACTTAACGGGGCCTTTAGAGCATGTACCTATTTGGGTAGCTTCTCTTAATAGCCTGGTGAGAGTAGTGTTAAGATGGAGCCAACTAGACGCCGATCCTTTGCATTCCCTTCAAGCTTTACCTTGCCTGGAGGAACTTCACCTCCTTAGAGCTTATAAAGGGGATCGATTGTGTTTCAAAGCTGGAGGATTTGAAAGGCTCAAGATTCTATGGCTTATTACACTGGAAGGATTAAGATGGGTAGTCATGGAGCAGGGCGCAGTGCCCTGTCTTCAGAAAATGTACTACCAGAATTGCAAATTGGTCGATAAGTTGCCTTCAGGCATCCAACATCTGACCAATCTTGGATTGCTGCACCTAACTGATATGCCAGATCAACTAATCACTTCGCTGGAAAATCGAAAGGAAGGTGGGGGTTATGCAGGAATATCACACATCAGGGATGTTTGGACTGAAAATTATAGAAGGGGTTGGAGGACTGGGCACTGGATCAAATAGTATAAATAGATACACAAAAACTACTTACCAAGAAAGAATTGTACAATCCTACTTGTTTCTGGTACATAAAAATCTATTTCTTTTAATTTCTTCACTCCATGCTCAAATAGGTCAAAATCTAGTATGTTTCTCAATATGTTCCTGACCGTACACTACAGAAGATGTAAGGTTTTTCATGCTTTGCTTATCCACTTCTTCTACTTGTTATGCACTCAGCAATCTTCAATTGCGCGGTACAGCCATCTTATTTTCCTTCTACATAGATACCTCTTTCTAAGACTATATATCATGGATACTGTGTCCTAGCAGCAACATTTAATTTCCGAGCAACAATGATCTTATAGGGGCGCGGCTACTCCTGTGGTGAGCTCGCATGCCTGGTGTGTATCTAGTCTTGGTTTCTTTGGAAAGCTCCCAAATTGTGTTTGACATCCGCAAGTGTCCTTCACGAATAACTAAAGCAACAGTGATGGCCAAAAACTTGTCTAATGTAGTAACTTCAATATTTCAAATTAATTCCGATACCCTGGATTGAAGCACAGAGAGAGAGAGAGAGAGATTGGCCTTGGTCACAATCTGGTGAGGAAGTTCACAACTTAGAGACCCGAAGTCAAATGCGTGTAAACTGTATCTGAAGCCCTGCCCAGGGATCAAAAGCCACTTAATCAAGATTTACATGAACATACTAATGAAAGTGCCGTTGATCCAGGCCACTTGGGGGTAGACCTAGGTATATCCAATGGTGTAAGCAAGACCAAACTTAACACAGCAGGGTGATGGCCCATGAGCTTAGATCTTTTGCTATAACAATGGCGGAGCCATAGCATTCTTCTATTGTGGAGCAAAAGTGTAAAAATGTGATTTTAGAATTGAACTCTGCAGTCACTATCCTACCCATTAAGCGGCCCAATCATAAAGCCGATCCCTGTACAAATCTTCAAGGACTGTAGAGAGAAGATTGTGGAGATTAAAGACTGTACATCGCGAGTGGTTTGCCTGCACTGATTTCTTAGCCAACATAGGTACATCTCTACCTTCTTTTTCCCCAGCAACTCGGCACCGCACCTCAGGGGTTTAGTAAGTTAGTTAAAACTAATACGAGGGGCCTCCCAGTCCAATAGTTGTACTTTTCACTTTCTAAGGGAAAGTATTATGTTACTTGTAAAATTCCTACAGACCAGTCTATCTCTGCTATGAGATGGGTAAATGTTTCGACGCATCTAATTTACATGGCTAACAATATAAACAGTCATTGCCCACTATTTGAATGATCTTGTGGTATAGTAGTTTTACATGGCTAACAATATAAACACGCATCTAACGCATCATATTTGAACAATATAAACAATCCTACCTGTTGCTGTTTCTGGAACATAAAAATATATTTCTTTCAATTTCTTTACTCCAAAGATAGTACGTGCTCAATATATTCCTGACCGTACACTATACGAGATGTAAGGTTTTCCATGCTTGCTTTATCTACTGCTTCTTCCCGTTATAAACTCCGTAATCTTCAATCGCGCGGTAGAACCATCTTCTTTTCCTTCTAGATGGATACCTCTTTGTAAGACCATATATCGTGGATGCTGTTTCCTAGCAACATGATGTAATTTCCAGTTCCAGCAACATTGATTTTATAAGGGTTCAGCTACACATGTGGTGAGCTCACATGCCTGGTGTGCAACTAGTCTTGGTTTCTTTGAAAAGTTACCCGAATTGTGTTTGACATCTGCAAGTGTCTTTCACGACATAAATAAATCAACAGTGACGGCCAAAATCTTGTCTAATGTAGTAATTTTAATATTTTAAATTCATTCCGATACCCTGAATTGAAACAGAGAGGGAGAGATTGGCTTGGTCACAATCTGGTGAGGAAGTTTACAACTTAAAGACCCGAACTCAAATGCGTTTTAACTGTTGGTGAAGCCCAGCCCAGGGATCAAAAGCCACTTAGGCAGCAAACAAATCAAGAATTACATGAACATACTGATGAAAGTGCCGTTAATCCAGGCCACTTTGGGGGTGGACCTGGGTATATCCAATGGTGTAACCCCAGAGGGCAGGATCAGACTTAACACAGATGGGAGTTTCACAAAGCAGGGAAACGGCCCATGAGCTTAGATCTTTTGCCATCACAATGACAGAACCATAGCATTCTTCTGTTGTGGAGAAAAAGGTTTAAGAATGTGATTCTAAGACTACGAAATCTTCAAGGTTTGGTGTTGTATAATATCTCAAGTTTACTTAAGTATCGAAAACTATGAGTTTGCTTCAGTTTCTTACCATCTTCACTTAATAATGTTCAATTAGATGTTTTTGAAACTCTAAATTTTATACTTCTTGATTGTTTGGTTTTTCATAATACCATAATGATCAAAAAGCAGCGTGTATTCACCGTTTGAGCTCCTAAGTTAGTTATTCACACTGTGTAGTTAATTACACTGTTGCATAATATCTCAAGGCAGAGGTGCAATGAGAGCATTAAGGGTAACAGAGAGGCGTTTATGTAGTGTCTCTTGATGAAAATTTTCATGCATGTCAATATAAAGATGAGTGGTATAATAATGTTGTTCTGGTCCAATATAGTCTAGCTGTGTGGTTTTAGTCTAGAGAGACCTTGATTTTGATGTGCTCTTCTAACCTGTCCTTAGATTTAATTTTGTAGGAGAAAGGTTATTCAGAAATTGTCTTCAAGAGAATGGGTTGAGCCATCAATTAAAGTGTAACAATTGTGGAGTTGATAAAGGTATGCCCCTTCTCATGTTGTTTGGTAGTTCTTGTGTTATTCCTTACTGATGAAGTTGAGCATATGATCATCGTGTTCTGATGACATTGGAAATTGTCCTCGCCGGCACCTTGTTTTGTAGATTAATTCAAAGATGAAACGTTGGATCTTGACTTAAGTCTTGAAATGAAGCTCTTTACTACTAGAATTCTTAATGTCTTGCACTACAAGAAACAGAGCCTTTAGCGACCACAAAAAAAAAGCGGTCACTAACTCATACTTTAGCGACGGTATTTGCGATTGCTATTATTAGCGGTTGTTAGGTATAGACAAAATCTGGCAGGGTCAACAAAGTTTTTGGTAGGTATTTTAGCGACCGCGTTTAGCGACTGTCAGTCAATCACTAAATTTAGCAACTAATGTTAGCGACCGTTACCGCAGTCGTGAATTTTAGTGACCGCCCTAACAGTCGCTAAAATTAGCGACCATTATGTCTGTAATACCCTGATTTAATCTAACTGAGAATTAGATTAATCGAGGGAATTATTTCCATTGATATTATTATTTTTATCGATAATCGGCTTATTAGAATAAAATAGGAGGTTGGTTTGGCTTACGGGGTCAAAATACAATTTCAGAAAACTTTGGGAGCGTAGATGTAAAAATATGGTTTTAATGATGAAAATGATACAAGGGGAGACAATATGTATTTTTTGTGGAAGTTGGAATAAATTGGGGCTTGGATATAATTATACAAAGTTCGGGGCTAGTTTATAGTAACGAAAAGCTTGGGGGTTCTTTTTATAAATATGTAAAGTTGGGGTTCTTTATGCAATTTTCTAAAGAATAGTTTAGAAGCCATTTTTGGGCTTGCCACCTCCTACCAGCTTTGGTGACTCAGCCCATTTAAATAGTTTAAAATGGAAAGGATAGAGGAGAATTCGGGTGATAGAAAGAAAGAAAGAAAAAAGAAGCAAACGGATAAAGAAAGAAGGGAACAGTGACCGAATAGGGAAGAAACAGAGAAGAGAAGAAAACAGGGGGGAGAAGAAGAAGCTAGGGAAAAGAAAGCAGAGAGAAACAGAGAGGAAAGACGAGAAAATTGGACAAGGCCTCAAGGTAACCTTCTCTATATATTTTAGTGTGCCATTTAAACGCTGTGTGAAGATTCCATGTTCAGTGGGTGTTTTAGCCGGCGCAGGGAAGGATGTATGTAAGCTGCATTGTGGTATAGTAGTTTTAAGGTGGGTTTAGGAAGAAAGTTGGGTAAGATGGTGAAGTTTTGGGGTGTTGCCAAAAGCTTAGTGCGGGAATCATGGATATGTGCAAGTTACGTGCGCGTGTGTTGAGTGCGTGACTGTGTGTGGGTGTTCTGCTATTACAGCAGTGTTGGGCGTGTAACTGCTGCTGCACTGCTGCCGCAGTGGGGCTGTTATGCAGCTGTCGTGCTGCTGTTTTGCAGCTGTTTTGCTGTTGTTAAGCAGCTGCTGTGCTGATGTTTTGCTGCTGTGAAGCAGCTGCTGTTTTGCACCTGTTATGGAGCTGCTGTGCTGCTGTTCTGCTGTTATGCAGCTATTATGGTGCTGTTTTGCAGCTGTTGTGCTGCCGTTGTGCTGCTGTTTTGCAGCTGTTGTGCTGCCGTTGTGCTGCTGTTTTGCAGCTGCTGTTATGCAGCATATAAACTAGTGTGTGTCGCAGGTGTGCGTTGTGTGCGAACCGTGACTCTGTGTGTGTGTTCATAAGGGTTATGGGTGAGTGGTGGTATGAATTTGAATATGTTAAGTGTGTAAATGGGTTCGAGGCAGTGAGGTAATGGGGGAAACATGGTGTAATAAGTGTGTAGGAGTGATTTGGGTGAGGGAGTGTGAACCGGGTAATGTTGTTGGTGTGCAGCAGCTGAACATAGAAGAAGGTGCGTGTAGTTTAGGTGTTTAGTGTGTGACAATTTAAATGTTAAGTGTATAAAGCATAAATTACTTTAGGCAATTTTTTTCATGAATTTATAAAAATAGCTAGAGCCAGATTTAGCCAAAGTGCAAAAAAGTGTGACTCTAGGTATTTTTAGGATATCTACATCAGGGAAAATTTTCATATTTTTCCGAAGACTTGAAAGGCGTTAACCGATATGGGGAACTTTGAAACTTTACAGTATAATTTAAAATACCAAACTAGGATGTTGATAAGTTTCTTTTCCCAAGAAGTTGGGTCATTTCGAAGTCGTTTGCTATTTTTAGCCAATGAACTTTTAAGCGCTTAGTCTGGACACCGGTTCGGGATTTTTTGGGCGAAAATTTTTAAAATACTTTTTAACTCAAGAATGACTTCAGGATGCTTAAAATAGCGTTTTAAAGTGCTTTTGAGACTTTTTTTTTTTTTTATGTCGGGAACCTTCAGGGGCATTTTGATAATTTGTCACCTAGAGAGGGGTATTTTGGTAATTCTACATAAGTTGGGGGTGTTTTGGTAATTTTATCCTTTAAAATTTTTTAAGGAACTATTTGTTTTATAAATGATGTAGTACATTTAAAAAATAGTTTTAAAGCGGTTTTGGGATGTTAGTGGTGTAGCGGCCATTAGGGGGTATTTTGGTAATTTGTCACGTTGGCACTAAATTTTTGGAAACGTGTGTTATTAAGCGTCTGGAGTGGTGGGAAGCAAGGAATGCTGTTAATATGCTTAAATAATGAGAGTGGTTATTGTGGAGGCCTCAATAAGGCTAGGTTAAGAATCCAGTTATTGGATCGGGTTAACTAGCTATCATAAAACACTATGAGCGGATAAGTGGGAAGGGGTAGAATAAGGAGTGAGTATATGTTGAATGATGTCTAACGAGCAGGGTATTATTTGACTAGATGATGCAGCTCGTTGCGATCAGAGATTGCGAATGCTTCGGCTATAAGCCAATCAGGTAAGGACAATGCGATTCTTATATGCTAATTCATTGTTTCAATTAGCACTCCATGTTAATGACGTATTGTTGAATTCTTGTTATTATGATTGGTCACCGGTAGTCATTGTGACCGGTATATGCATATTTGAATTGTGTTGTTGAGGACTTAGGGTAAAATAAATCCCCTTAGACCGCCCTGTTGATAGAATTTAATGAGGATGATGCTTGTTCTAGTATGCTATAATTTCACTCGATTAGCATACCTGACGTTGATGGTGATATTGTGTAGGGGTTGTTGTGTGGTTGTTGTGAGATGTTGGCAATTATTGATAGCCGATATCTCTTCTCTTTAAGAACACTATTGAGGACTCGTGGCAAACTTTTCTTGAGTCCACCCTGTTTGTTGATGATGATGTTGTTTGTCGAATGTCGACACTTATTAGTAGTTGACATTCTTCTTATATAAGAACGTTTGTTGAGGGCTTGCGGTAATCTTCTCCCAAGTCCTCCCTGTTGATGATGTTGCGTTAAATTCTTGTTGTTAGGTTTGAACAACGGTTGATCCCTTGATCAGATATTCCTTGTTGAGTTGTGTTGTTGAGGACGTAAGGTGAAATTAATTTTTCCTTAGTCCGCCCCGTTGATGAAGTCCTGCTGCTTGGTTGTAAGGTGGATAGGGAAAGCACTCTAGATGAGTTCCCTTCTTGTTGACAATGTCTCTTCTATTTATTTGAGACTGAGATGAACATCCTGGAAAATGGGACATCAATATGAGGAGGATGGCTTATGAATTATGATCACTGGCCAAAGAAGATGAATGTCACTCGAGCAGAGTCTGTCATGTCTGGTTGAGTCCCGTCCGTCGTGTTTATGTGCATTGCATTTGATTTCCTTTTGATGTTGATAATTTTAATGATTTGTATTTCAATGATGTTTATCTTTACGACCTTAGATTTTGGGTTCATTTGCATAGTCGGTCAATTAGTCAGTCCAATCCCTGAGGAGGTGGCACTAATGTTGTTCTGTTGGGCCTTAAAGCCGCTCAGTCTAACGAAAGAAAAATTATTGTTTGACAATTATGCTGATGTCAAAAATTTATTGAAACTCTTGATTCATTTCTATCGTTGAGTGATTATTATTCTTCCGAGTCTCTTGAATCATTTGTACACGATACTCCTCGTGTTGTCTTTACTGAACGATTTGCGCTTATTCTTTATGTTGTATTGTGCAGGATATAGGGTTGATCAAGGAGAACCTTCTAGAAAGGAAAAAGAAACAAGCTAGAAAAATTAAGCAAGGGGATCAGTTGTGTGAGGTAAGACCAGCTAAAAACTGTGGGATAAAGATTGAGTTGTGAGATAGGTTGATAAGAGTCTTATGACTACAGTCGTATATTAGGTTGTAAACATTCATGTCGTTCAAAGACCTAAAAGTCTTCTGCTGCAGTACGATGTATGTTTCTAAGAATTTTTTTTGTAAGAACGCATTTTGGAGTGTCTATTAATGATGTATGAGGATGATGATGTAGTTGTTCTGTATTCAGCACAGGATTTTAAATGTGATTATGATCGATAACTCAGTCTGGTGATGTCACCTGGGTTAAGGATGTCGCGATGGCGGTCGTCAAATTGGAAGTATAAAACCCTCTTTTCTCTCAGCCTAGATCTCTCTCTTTCTTCTCCCTACCCGAACTGTCGCCTCCCTACCCCCAACTACTGTGCAGCCGTCGTCGAAGGCCACCTCTCCCCAAACCCTCCCACGCTGGCAAGGCCACCTCGCCACGAACCTGCCAACAAGCCCACCTTGCTACAAACATGCCGGCAAGCCCGCCTCAACACGAAGCTGCCCACGCCGCCACTGTTGCTTGCCGTGCCACCGCTAATCCCTATTGCGTTTACATTATATCTGGTTTACCATCTCCAACGCGAGGTACGTTACATCTACCCCAGTGTAATTTAATTTTTTTATGTTCTTGATTTAGATTTAAACATCCATCTTTTGCTGCAAATTAGGTTTTCCTAATGTTCTTGATTTAGGTTTTAATATTTATTTTCGTTGATGTTCTTGTTAAAGAATGCAATTAAGCTGCTTAGAAACTTATTCTTATTAAAGACTGCAATTGAGCTACTCAGAAACTTATTTGTTTTGTGCAAATTAGGTTTTTTTTTATGATGTTCTTATTAAAGAACGCAATTGTGGAAATGTGATTGAGGTGTACGCTTTCAAGATCCGTATGTTCTTATTCTTTTTTACACGCTTGACAAATGCATTCAAAACTAATTAGTTTACATTTATAGGCCAACTAGGTCTTTAGCCATAGGCTTTATACCAAAAGTGAAGAGGCTGAATGTCACGACCCGAACCCACGGGTAGGCCAGTGAGATATGCTCGTGACCGGCCGCAGGCCTATTGGAACATCCATCAAGGCTCTGCCAGGCCTTACTACAACCTGTACACAAGAATCTATAATCAAGTAATTTAAAACTATCTCCTTAATAATATTTCCAAAATAATGCTTATAATTTCTCAATAAATCTCCAATGACATTCTTTATTTAACAACTAACATAGATCATTTTAAATCCGATGAAGATCTAAGCTCCAGAAAGAAATCTCAAATTACAAATTCAGTACTAGCATATCACCTAATGATTTATTAAATAATCTAAGAGGACTACAACTCCTCTCACAGTCGTCAACCATAATCTCCGTGGCCTTCATTAGTGCCGGTTCCATCTAGATCATCGCCCGAAAAATATTTATAAAAAGGTGAGCTTGGGGCCCAGTAAGTACACATATCATATCCCTAAAATAAGTTTTGGAATTCATAGAACATGCTATGGTTTTCTTTGATTTAAAATTGGTAAACATTTTCACAACAGATACTATACAGATATCTACTTTTATAAAAATAATGCATCCAAGATTCTTAGAAACGAAGTATGACATCAAGAAAGCTCATTCACAACTCATCATAACTTAGGTATGTTGCGGTCAGCGTACATTCCCCTTGACTAGGGCCCACAATCCCTACTCCATGTGGGATAAATATTATTCGGTCAAGGTATGCGCCCCCTGACTAGGGCCCACAATCCCTCCTTTGTCCGAGATACATATTATTGTGGACGCAAGGGCGAATCACGAGAAATAGTATTGTGCGTCAACGTATCGTCCCATTGACCAGGACCCAACAATCCAACTTTCTCCCGTGGATATGGGGCACAACAACCAAGCCAAAAATACCGTTTTATTTAACATATTCCAACTTTAAAACACTACTCATAGAAACATTCCATGGCATTTTTTATGCATTTTCTCATCAACCAATTTACACAAAAACAGTAGCGTGTTAAAGGCTTTAAATGTTTTAATTGGAACAAATTATTTATACATATACATAGACGGAAAATAGAGTATATAGTGGCAGGAGTACTTACTTGAATAGCTAAGTGGTTCCTTCTCCCAAGTCTGCCCTAGCTCTTGTCTATCGGAACCTAACAATAAATCATTCCCATGTTATTCATTGCCCTTGAATCATGCCTAGGTGCTAAATTTCCCCCGAGGTGTGCAAAATTACCAAGATACCCCTACACTTATATAAAATTATCAAATTACCCCAGATGTATAATGTACCGTTACACACCCAATACAACTCAAAATGTCCTTTTAAATAACTAGGTGGGTTCTTAGGACAAAAATGGTCATTCTGGGAATTCTCCATTCGGAACCCTAAACTCTTCTTTAAATTGAGTGTTAAAGTTCTTATTCCAAAGTATATCCAAACGGCACCAATCTACCACGAAATTTTAAACGCTCAAGCGTCTCAGTATGTTTAGATCACTGTAAAATATTTGGCTAAAAATAATTTTGTTTAGCTTATCAAATAATTTAAAAGACTATTTTCAAAATAAGATTCTTTCACGCCTTTCACATGCCTAAAAAAATTTCATAAATTTCTTCATTGAAGGTTTCACAAAAATAAGGCTAGTTTTAGTTTTGCATGTTACCCAAATTTGCTCAAAAGTGGCTTAAAAAGTCTTGGGCAATGTACTAATCTGTAATTCTGAAAACAGCATTTTTCAGCAAACCCTAGTTTGGTAGATTGAACGTTTTGAGGAAGAAACATGATGAATTTAAAAAAATCAAAAATACAAAGTTAAATTATACTTTCTAAGGTTTTCAGAAATATAAGTTTCATAAAAATACAATGAGTAGTGACTTCTCCACAGTAAATCAAAATGGCTGATCAAAACAGCACATCTTTGTGCAGACCATTTTTGTTCCATGATTATTTTAAAGTAGAAATACTATAAATATCAGAAAAATAAAAAATACAAATCTGAATAGGAATTTTTTAGGTTTCTATAAATATAAATTTCACAAAAATACCATGAGTAATTAATTTTCTATGACAAATCGAAGTGGCTGTCAGAAACCGAAAATTCTGGACTTCTACAGTTGATTATTTTAAGATCATTTTTCAATGTGCAAACGTGGGATTCTAAGAAAACTCAGAATTAAAGAGTTGAAGGCAACACAATGATGTTTTCAGAAAGAGTAAAATCATATCAATCAGAATTTAATTTAAATAAAGGAGATACAATAAAAACCTAACCCCCTCTTATGCTACTCTACAACAGTCTTCTTCTCAAACGCACCAAAAGCTATCAATTTGACACCAAACATATGTATATAAATCATTCAAATTCAGGGCTAAACTAAAGAAAGAGTCTAGGGATTTTATTATCTTGAATTTTTCCTTACCCTAGCTTGGTTTTTTCCTCCCTTCTCTCTCCTATTTCACGTGAAATATCTGCTAGGACGGCTGCCCTCTTAAGACTTCCTTTATATATGGTTGTCCTAGGTTGGAATAATTCTAAAGACCCCCCACACTTAGCTAGTGTTCATATCTCACCCACATTCCTTTTTAAAAGACCACAATAATCTTAGATTAAGGTTAAAATAAAAATTTCATGGACCCATGAAACATTTCAGGCATTACATTCTTCCCACCTCATTAACTTGCAACTTAAGAGCATTGTAAATTGTCGCTAAAGGTTGTCGATAAAAAATCGATTATGCAAATTGACGCTAAATGTTGCATGCAAAAATTGTCGCTAAAGAACTAAAATAACCTGCAAGAAATACCAAGGTTTGGGGTATTACATTATCCCCCACTTATAAAAATTTCATCATCGAAATTTGGTTTCCTCATAACCATTCCTGCTCTCAATATCCACCAACATACACCTCAATCTTTTTACATCCATTTAAACAACCCAAATACAGTTTCAAGCACTTTGCAAAGTATACGTACCAAAGTACTCAAGGTATAACTTGCATTTATCACACTTGACCCACCGATCAGTATTACCCCTAAGAATCACAGGTTCTACCTCGATGTAAGTACTATCTCTACTTTTAATTTATCTCCCTTTATACCATTAAATCGTTGTTACACTGTAAGGTCTAATCAACGTCCCATGACAATCAACATCAAATATATCACCATACTAAGAAATTTTGATTATAACCTCGGATTCCATAATTCAACTGACAAGATTATTAATCAAGTTTGAAATACTTATTACTTAGCTAGTATGGAACTTACTTAATTAAATTTCTCCACTCCAAATTGAATGCATATACCACACATCAAATCAATCTCGAATCCATCATGCTTCCACTATGCCACTCTTATAATATACCTTATAATATTGAAGCACTATGCCTTCACTACATAACTCCCAAACAAAAGTGTTCTCGAATCATACACATAACCTCCAAAATACGAGTTAAGAATATCAATAGCAGCTTCAGTAAAATTTATAACAATTTCAAGCATTTTCACCATATTGTAAGGTTTTTTGGTGATAACCTCGGATTCCATAATCCAACTGATGTCATTACGTAACCTCGAAATAGTTTACCTTAGCTAGTACGACGCTCAATGAATTATATTTACTCAACTTCAAACTCAACCAATTAAATAAGTTTATAATTATCATGCTTTTGCTACGCTTCTCTGATAACATGCCGAGTTGTACTTCTCGCACAATCTACTTAATAGTAGCAAGCTTAACTTTAAGCCTATGGTGTACTAAGGTACTGAGCAATTATCTCATATGACTTTCACTCTAAAGGATCCCACCTTGAGTTCTAACTATAACTCAATCAGCCTAGTCATGAGTCTACAAAATCATATACCTCTCAACACCGCATCACAATTCACGCCTATGAAAATCTAACCGTTAAAATTTTCATGAGAAATTGTAATGCTTAGTTCGGACATATTAGATTGCCACTTCTACTCCTCTAGTCTCCAAATCTAAAAGACACCTTCACCTTTTAAAAGTCCTCAAATATTTCACACATAATATATATATATATATATATATATATATATATATATATATATACACTCTTAACTTCGCAGCTCAAAATCATAATCATTTTATAGAAATAAAATGAATTTTTTTTTTGCTCTAAAAGGATAAAAATACTTAATCCTGTCAAAGATGCTGAGTAACTAGTTATAGTCCTCAATTACATTCTTTATCCTATGGTAGTTCACTCTTAGAAGTTAGATAAAGTCATTCACATCAATCAATGTAGGACCCTGAGCTACAACTAAAACCCAAAATGCACGCTCAAAACATCATTTCTCATACTCAATTCACCTCCGCCATAGTCCAATATATGCACATAACTTGTACCTAGTGAAATGAGGATATAAGAACCAAAGCCAAATTCTCGTGTGCATTCATAGCAAAGTCAACCCAGTGGCTCTATACTCTCAGACAAAATTTTACTCGTCCCAATCGCGCATTTCAATTCAAAGTACTACTATTCTATGAAACCTTGTTTCAAAAACTTATAAACTCAGAAAACCTCACTATAACAGAAATTTTTTCACTTACACTTAGCACTCTAAGAGCTACGAACTAAGAGCTAAGAGCTCCGGGTTACAAGCTACAACCTCCAAGATCTTCAAGAAACCACAGCCTTACATTTATCTTTATCTAGCTATTAAGCTAATGTTGTTATAAAACCTTAATTAGGTTTTGGCAACTAGAAGCATATCTCTCCAGCTTCACCCAATAAAAATGAGTCTTTCTAATGATATCTATAACCTTCGAAACATAAGTCATAATCACCAATAGCAACCTAGAGAAACTTTACCAATAAAATTTGGATCATCATTTAGGGTTCTATAACCTACCAGCAAAATTATTACTTAAGCTCTAATATCCCAAAAGCGTAATGCTCTGATACCATTTCTATAACGACCCGAACCCACGGGTAGGCCCGTGAGCTAGGCCTATGGCCGGCCGTAAGCCTATCCGAACATCCGTCAAGGCTCTGCCAGGCCCTACTACAGCCTGTACACAAGAATCTATAATCAAGTAATTTAAAACTATCTCCTTAATAATATTTCTAAAATCATGCTTATAATTTCTCAATAAATCTCCAATGACATTCTTTATTTAACAACTAACATAGATCATTTTAAATCCGATGAAGATCTAAGCTCTGGAAAGAAATCTTAAATTACAAATTCAGTACTAGCATATCACCTAATGATTTATTAAATAATCTAAGAGGACTACAACTCCTCTAGCAGTCGTCTACCATAATTCTCGTGAACTTCATTAGTGTCGGATCCATCTAGATCATCGCTTGAAAAATATTTATAAAAAGGTGAGCTTGGGGCCCAGTAAGTACCTATATCATATCCCTAAAATAGGTTTTGGGATTCACAAGAACATGCCATGGTTTTCTTTGATTTAAAATTGGTAAACATTTTCACAAGAGATACTATACATATATCTACTTTTATGAAAACAATTTATCCAAGATTCTCAGAAACGAAGTATGACATCAAGAAAACTCATTAACAACTATAACAACTCATCATAACTTAGGTATGTTGCGGTCAGCATATATTCCCCCCTGAGTAGGGCCCACAATCCCTACTCCACCTGGGATAAATATTATTCGGTCAGGGTAGCGCCCCCCTGACTAGGGCCCACAACCCCTCCTTCGTCTGGAATACATATTATTGTGGATGCAAGGGCGAACCACGAGTAACAGTACTGTGCATCAACGTATCGTCCCATTGACCAGGACCCAACAATCCAACTTTTTTTCGTAGATATGGGGCACAACCACCAAGCCAGAAGTACCGTTTCAATCAATATAAGCCAACTTTAAAACACTACTCAAATAAACATTCCATGACATTTTTTATGCATTTTATCATGAACCAATTTACACAAAAATAGTAGCGTGTGAAAGGCTTTAACACTTTTAATTGGAACAAATCATTTATACGTTTACATAAACGAAAAATAGGGTATCCAGAGGAATATGACATGAGTACTTACTTGAATAGTTAAGCGATTTCTTCACCCAAGTCTGCCCTAACTCTTGTCTATCGGAACCTAACAATAAATCATTCCAATGTTATTCATTGCCCTCGAATCATGCCTAGGTGCTAAATTTCCCCCAAGTTGCACAAAATTACCAAAATACCCCTAGACTTATGTAAAATTACCAAATTACCCCAACGTCTAATGTACCGTTACACACCCAATAGAACTCAAAATGTCCTTTTCAATAACTACGTGGGTTTTTAGGACAAAAATGGTCATTTTGGGAATTCTCCATTCGGAACCCTAAACTCTTCCTTAAATTGAGTGCTAAGGTTCTTATTCTAAAGTATATCCAAACGGCACCAATCTACCAAAAAATTTTAGACGCTCAAGCGTCTCAGTATTTTTAGATCACTGTAAAATATCTGGCTAAAAATAATTTTGCTTAGCTTATCAATTAATTGAAAGACTATTTTCAAAATAAGATTTTTTCCGGCCTTTTGCATGCCTAGAAAAATCCCATAAATTTCTTCATTGAAGGTTTCACAAAAATAAAGCTAGTTTTAGTTTTCCACATTGCCCAAATTTGCTCAAAAGTGGCTTAAAAGGTCTTGGGTAATGTACTAATCTGTAATTCTAAAAACAACATTTTTCTGAAACCCTAGTTTGGTAGATTGAACATTTTGAGGAAGAAACATGAGGAGTTTTTAAAAAACTCAAAACTACAAAGTTAAATTAGAATTTCTAAGGTTTTCATAAATATAAGTTTTAAAAAAATTCAATGAGTAATGACTTCTCTACAGTAAATCGAAATGGCTGATCAAAACAGCACATCTTTGTGCAGACTAGTTTTGTTCAATGATTATTTTGGAGTAGCAATACTATAAATCTCAGCAAACTCAAAACTAAAAAGTTGAAAAAGACTTTCTGAGGTTTTTATAAATATAAATTTCACAAAATACCATGAGTAATTAATTTTCTATGACAAATCGAATTGGCTGTCAGAAACCAAAAAATCTGGATTTCTACGGTTGATTATTTTGTAGATCATTTTTCATTGTGGAAATGTGGGATTATAAAAAAACTCAAAACTAAAGATTTAAGTCAACGCAATGATGTTTTCAGAAAGGGTAAAATCATATCAATTGGAATTGAAATAAAGGAGATACAATAAAAACCCTAACCCCCTCTTATGCTACTCTACAACAGTCTTCTTCTTAAACGCACCAAAAGCTATCAATTTGAAACCAAACATATGTATATAAATCATTCAAATTCATGGCTAAACTAAAGAAAGAGTCTAGTTATTTTATTACCTTGAACTTTTCCTTTCCCTAGCTCGGTTTTCCCCTCCATTCTCTGTCCTTTTTCACGTGAAATATCTGCTAGGACGGCTGCTCTCTTAAGACTTCCTTTATATATGGTTGCCCTAGGTTGGAATAATTCTAAAGACCCCCCACACTTAGCTAGTGTTCATATCTCACTTACATTCCTTTTTAAAAGACCACAATAATCTTAGATTAAGGTTAAATAAAAATTACATGGACCAATGAAACATTTCGTGTCATGACCCGAACCCACGGGCAGGCCCGCGAGCTAGGCACGTGACCGGCCGCAGACCCTATGGACTCCAACCGAGGGCTCTGCCAGGCCTTACTCGCTAAAATAGCATATAATCTGCAGCGGAAATTAAAACTTCTATAAACTTAAATTACATTTTCATATTTTTATTTGAATACAATACTCATGCTACAACTCCTCATAACTCTAATTTATCAACAACTAAAACTAAACCAACAATCTAAATCTTTAGCGACTCAACCAATACAGTCTCCGGAGCTCAGTGCCAAATTGTTCATTCCTATGCTCGTCACCATCACCTTACTTTCAAACCTGAAATGATAAGTAAGGGATGAGCTTCCACGTGCTCAGTAAGTAACCAATGATTCAACTAGGTGGACCATAACATGTCAGAAAATAACTCACTTTATATAGTAGCATCCTTGAGATATCTAAAAATCATAGATTTGATAATCATTGGGTAAAAACAAAACAGAGTACATGAAACCAAAAACTGAAGTATATAATGATTATCACAAAACTTTATAACAACCAGTTCAAATCCCAACATTAGCTCAAACGATATGCCGCGGTCAGCGTACGAGCCCCCTTGACTAGGGCCCGAAATCCCTCCTACACCCAGGATAAAATAATCATGTGGATGCAAGGGCACACCACCAGCCACAGTACTGTGCATCAATGTACAAGCCCCGTTGACCAGGGCCCAAAATCCAACTTTCCCCTGTGGATATAGGGCACAGCAATCGAGTAAACAAAAAACCCCCTTTGGGTTCATCGTGAACAAAATCACTCATCAATTGATTCTCAACCATCCTCACACCCCTTCAATAATCATCAAGATGTTCAATATTCACAATAACGTCAATACAAAACATTTCAAATCCGAGTTTCATTTCTGTTTCTAGGCAAAACATCATTTACATGCTGGTCCGGTTTTTCTTTGACGAGAATAAAACACTAAAACCTTTTTGGTAATTTAAGCCAGAGCAGTTAAACGTACTTAAAACGATCAATGCTGAAAAACACTACATTTTTAACGGTAGATAAACATATACGTTGTATATAAAAACACTAATTGAATCAAAGGGTTACTTACTGAGCACATGGAAGCTCATCCCTTACTTATCATTTTAGGTTTGAAAGTAAGGTGATTGTGATGAGCATGGGAAGGAACAATTTGGCACTGAGCTCCGGAGACTGTATTGGTTGAGTCGCTAAAGATTTAGATTGTTGGTTTAGTTTTAGTTGTTGATAAATTAGAGTTATGAGGAGTTGTAGCATGAGTATTGTATTCAAATAAAAATATGAAAATGTAATTTAAGTTTATAGAAGTTTTAATTTTCGCTGCAGATTATATGCTGTTTTAGGGAGTAAGGCCTGGCAGAGCCCTCGGTTGGAGTCCATAGGGTCTGCGGCCGGTCACGTGCCTAGCTCGCAGGCCTGCCCGTGGGTTTGAATCGTGACAGAAATGGTATCAGAGCATTACGGTTTTGGAGATATTAGAGTTTAAGTAATGATTCCGCTGGTTAGGTTATAGCATCCTAAGTGATGAATTCCGTAGTGTGGTGCAATGCTCGAAGCTGCCATGATTGTGATTGATGTTTTGACTTGTGCTTTGAAGCTTATATAATTCTGTAGACTTGTTTCTCGGCTGATGAGAGTGAAGTGGGATGGGAAAGGAAAAGGCTTTGACTAAGTATTTTTAGGAATTTGTTGATACGTGTTCTTATTACAAGTTTGGGAAAAGGTTAAGTGATTGGTTATTAAGCTAAAACAGTACAGTCTAGTGGTAGTTAGGGCTTAAGCTGAGATGTTGTAGACTCCTAAGCCTAAGCTAGTATGTGATTGAGATTAGGCTTTGAAAAGGTAGATTAGGTTTTGACCATTTTTTTTATCTGATGTTTCAGCACAAGATTGAGATTTGAGCCAATTACACAGTAGTTGACCGAGACTACTTGCCTTTCGAATTGAAAGATGATGGGAGAATAGGATTATGATCTTCTTGTGAATAGTTCTAACAGCTAACGGCTATAGGCTGTGTTGTGATTGAGAGATATAAGTGATATGGTAGATTAAAGATTTAAAGTTTGATGGATGCGTGATATATATGTGTAACTATATTTTGGGTACTTTTAAGGTAATACTTTTCTCTGTGTCGGATTTTGGCAACAGTTTGAACTGGTTGTTTGAGGTATTAGAATACGCAATGAAAGCATTGTGGTTAGAGTTTTCAGTCTGGGGGTGTGATGTGTAAGTGCACATAGACATTGTTTAAACATATTGACTAAGCTCGTGTAGTATGCTTCATAGGTTGCCTGATTTTGGTGTCAGACTAATAACAATAGATAGGAGAAACATTCACCACTAGGTGATCTCATGATTTTGGTTAGTGAACGCATTGTACTCGTTGATTTACATAAGTAAGATATATTCCGCCTTTCATCTGACGACCTCTCTTTTGCCTTAGCTGTAGGATGTCTAGACAAGAAGCCCCTATCGAACCTTCTATGGTCAAGGGAAACTCCTCATTATCCCAGAAGACATCATTGACTGAGGAACCTCGAGGGTCTAACCTAAGGACATTGGCGAATCCACATTCTAGGGCCATATGGGCACGTACACCTGGCAAAGAAGGGTGTAGGCGTGCTAGAATTAGAGCAGCAGCGAGAAATAGACTTTAGGAAGATGACGCCTTTTCGCGAAAGGAACTGCACAAAACTCGTAAAGGCAAATGGAAGAACTTTCGAGGGAACTCAGCACCTTGGGAAGTAGAAAAGCTAGATCGTTACCATGCCGCAGATGTAATCACTTTTATCCTGGTTGATGCTGGAGGTGGAAAACGAGGGATTGTTTCTCATGTGGACAAGAGGGTCATTTCGTTAGGATTTACCCTATAATTGGACCACAGAGTCAACGAAATGAGGATGCAACAGGACCCTGGGTAACGACAAAGGTTCTTGCAAAAACCCAGCAGGACTCGCAGGCATTCGATTCAGTGGTTACGGGTGCGCTTTCCATTCCTTCCAAAACTTGCAAAGGTGTTTTCTGATTTAGTATTGCAAGCATGTATCTTGGTTTCAATGAACGAAAATGGTTGAGTATGTTATTTTAGTTGTCCATGGTTTAAGTCAAGCATAAGTTAAGAGCATATTCTATTTGTGAAGTTTCTTTAGATTGATCTTGGTGATTATGACATATGTTTTAAAGGTTATAGGTACCATTAGGAAGACTTATTTTGTTGGGTGAAGCCGGACATGGATGATTCGAGAAATGTGTTTCTAGTTGCCGAAGCTGGATCAAAGTGTAAAGACTTAGGGACTTTTGGAAGGTTATGTGATCTCTTGAAGTTTTATAAGTGTTAGGGTGTGAATTATGACCTAGCAAGTTTGAGCTTAGCATTAAGGTTAGGACACGAATTATGATATTAAATATTTGTCTGTGATAAATTGGTGCAGAGATTAGACACTGCCTTGCTATTAGGTTGGTTGCTATATGTCTGAGTTAAGTAGCATGATCTATAATCTGGAGGTTGTAAGTATAATAAAATTCGAGGTCGAATTTCTTTTACCAGGAAGAAAATGTAATATCCTGGTCTCAAATTAGTCTTATGTGGATTTTGATCAATATACTTGATGCTTTAGAAATTTGATCACTTGGTGAGCCTTCACAGTTTAGAGACAATTTAGTTCTATTAATGGAGAAATGTGAATATAGCATTTATAATTGGCGATAGATCTAATTTAAGAGTATTAATCGTAGACGCATTTTTTGTTGGTGAGTTTTAAGTTCAGTGTCGTGATGGGGGATTAGATCAGACACGATTAAGAGCCGCAATCTAGTAACGCAAAGTTGAGGTATGGCTTATCAATGGATTAAAGTGTGTTAAATGCATATAACGCATTTTGTGCTTTGAGGTCCTTGGGTGCACATACTCATAAAGTTACTTGAAATTATATCCGAGTTTGATTGTGAACTCTTTAGATGAATTTAGTTGTATAGTACACTTGAGATGTTATGCCGATGGTTATTCAAGATCAAACATGATTAAGATCAAGTGTGTAAGGACACCAAATTTTGAGGACGAAATTCTCTAAGGGGGAGATAATGTAATAACCCGAACCTAGGTTTACCCGGTTATCTTTACCTTAGCGACAGTTTTTAGGAGTGATGTTCTTTTGAATTTTTAACGACGTTTTGCTTGGGCAATATTACCAGTAACAAATTTAAAATACCACTAGCTGCAGATAAGAATGGGTGCAAGAGAGAAATAAATGAAATGTAGCCGGTCACTCTGGAGAGGTTATAATTAATTAGAGTTTATTATATAAATATTTAATCTCTAATCTTAGTTATTTAAATATGGCAGATGGGGTGATTTATGGAAAAAGTGTGGCATTTTAAAATGACCGAGGAAAAAAAAAAGAACTGAGAGAGAGGGAAGAGATTAGAGGAAATTGAGATATATATATATATATATATATATATATATATATATATAGATGAAATAGATAAAAGGTATATGAAAAAAAAAAGAAAATAGAAAGAAAAGTCAGGAAGAGAGAAAGAGGACAGCCGGCCCTAATTGGACAGCGCCGCTCCTGTCTCTAATTCCTCCACGGCCGGCCACTCTCCATCGCCAGCGATTAACTCGGACCTCGCCTCCATCAAGCCCCACCTCCGCAACCACCGCGTGGTAGCCAAGGCACCGGTCCCTTTGCAAGCCGTCGCGCGTCGCCATCTCCGGCCAACTCCTCTTCCTGATCATGGCAGCCCCTTCTTTGGCGAGCAACTCCAACAGCCCCTTCATCGTGCGCCATCGCAATGCCTTCGCAACTGCCACGCCGCTGCCACCACCGCAGGAGATTTTTCACCGGCGCCATCTCCGGTTAGCCCCTCCCCAATTTTTGGCTACACATATGGTTGGCTCGCACCTAAATCCCCATAATGTGGCCTTCGCCATTGCTGTTCTGATCTATCAACTCCATTGCTGGAGCTTTTGTGCCTTTGTTGAAGGCGCTATCAACTGCAACGACAAGCAATCGCTGCTTCAGGCCACCATTTTGGTCTCTAATGGTCTGTTTCGGCCGACGGCCCAATCCCATCACCGATCTTTAACCCTTCCCCACTGCCGAAATCTATAATTACCGGCAAGGGTTAAGGCCGTACCACCGTGGGTCTCCACCCACTGCCCAAGCATAATGCAGGGGACATTCACTAGTCGAACAATGAGTCGTAGAGACGTGGTGTACTAAAAGGACCACCGTAAGTCCCAGACTAACCACAACAACCGTCTGATTGTCGTTGCCATCGGGAATCCCATGACTATGGTGTAGAATTTATTTGTGATATTGACTGTGAAGTAGGGTTGATGGTGGTGTTGTGATTTTGGTGGCTGTGCAGGATGGTAATTTTAGCGACGGTGTTGGCGGTAGATGAAATGGAATGAATTAGGTAATGTGTGTGTACATATGTAGGTGTACGATGTGCGTATTTGGCATGCATGTAGAATTGTTGTTGTCGGATGACTGTGTGTAATTGGTTGTGTATATGGCGATGTGAATTGGGATACGCTAGTGTGTATTTTCGTGTGTAAACAATGTATGTAACTGTACTAGTGCGATGGGTGTACGTGTACGGCGTGGTGGGAGAATGGTTATGTGGTATTGGTACAACTACTTGTTTATGTTGGTTACATTTGCAGTGTGAAGGGTGAGTATTAGGTGCTTGGACGATTTCGGAAGTGACGGGTTACTTTGGGAAAATCAATTGGTAAAGTTGGGATGTACGTCTATGTGGTATGGTAAGTACGTGACGTTGTGTACCATATGCGTACATGGTACAGGTGTACCGTATGCTTGGGAAGGTGTACCCTATGCATGTATGTGTTTTGGACAAGAAAGTGCATAGGTTATGAGGATAAAATGGAAATGACTAGCATGAGTTCTAGAGTTTGACTGCGGCAATTAGTTGCGTGAAGACTTGTTCAACGGGGATGTTGTGGCGTGATCAACGATGCCTGGGTTATAACAAAGCTAGAGACATGGAGAAAAAAAAAGAATGGCCTTGACCGTTCTTTTGACCAAATGTAGCAGCGAGACTGTCGCTCCAGAGACCTTGATGTGGGAAATGCGTAGCGTCAAGTAAGTGACCCTTTGATTCAATTAGTGTTTTTATATACAACGTATATGTTTCTCTACCATTCAAAATGTAGTGTTTTTCAGCATTGATCGTTTTAAGTACGTTTAACTGCTCTGGCTTAAATTACCAAAAAAGTTTTAGTGTTTCATTCTCATCAAAGAAAAACCGGACCAGCATGTAAATGATGTTTTGCCTAGAAACTGAAATGAAACTCGGATTTGAAATGTTTTGTATTGACGTTATTGTGAATATTGAACATCTTGATGATTATTGAAGGGGTGTGAGGATGGTTGAGAATCAATTGATGAGTGATTTTGTTCACGATGAACCCAAAGGGGGTTTTTGGTTTACTCGATTGCCGTGCCCTATATCCACGGGGGAAAGTTGGATTTCGGGCCCTGGTCAACGGGGCTTGTACATTGATGCACAGTACTGTGGCTGGTGGTGTGCCCTTGCGTCCACATGATTATTTTATCCCGGGTGTAGGAGGGATTTCGGGCCCTAGTCAGGGGGGCTCGTACGCTGACCGCAGCATATCGTTTGAGCTAATGTTGGGATTTGAACTGGTTGTTATAAAGTTTTGCGATAATCATTATATACTTCAGTTTTTGGTTTCATGTACTCTATTTTGTTTTTACCCGATGATTATCAAATCTATGATTTTTAGATATCTCAAGGATGCTACTATATAAAGTGAGTTATTTTCTGACATGTTATGGTCCACCTAGTTGAATCATTGGTTACTTACTGAGCATGTGAAAGCTCATCCCTTACTTATCATTTCAGGTTTGAAAGTAAGGTGATGGTGACGAGCATAGGAAGAAACAATTTGGCACTGAGCTCCGGAGACTGTATTAGTTGAGTCGGTAAATATTTAGATTGTTGGTTTAGTTTTAGTTGTTGATAAATTAGAGTTATGAGGAGTTGTAGCATGAGTATTGTATTCAAATAAAAATATGAAAATGTAATTTAAGTTTATAGAAGTTTTAATTTCTGCTGCAGATTATATGTTGTTTTAGCGAGTAAGGCCTGGCAGAGCCCTCGGTTGGAGTCCATAGGGTCTGCAGCCGGTCATGTGCCTAGCTCGCGGGCCTGCCCGTGGGTTCGGGTTGTGACATTTCGGGCATTACATTCTTCTCACCTTATTAACTTGCAACTTAGGAGCATTTTAAATTGTCACTAAAGGCCGCCGATAAAATATCGTTTATGCAAATTGACTCTACATGTTGCGCGTGAAAATTGTCGCTAAATAACTAAAATAACTTGCAAGAAATAACATGGTTTGGGGTATTACACTAAAACCAGCCCAAATGTCACCAAGACAGCCTCAACTTGATTTATAGGTTAGGCCAATAACTCTTGAATCCATTCTCATATATATGGCTATTATTGTTTACCTTTGACTCATGCAAAACTAACACAACTCAAGCAACAAGCATGCACTTCAACGAACATTAACAAACCACTAAATATGGGTGCAAAAAAAGTTGCCCCAAGCACCAAGGTATGGAGAATATTTGTATTAAGGTGAAACCAACTTGTTTGTACCCAATAGGTTGGTGTTGCGTATTGTAATATTTTGTCACCGCGTCAATGAAGTAGAAGGGGTTTTGTTTGATATAGACATACCCTGTCGGTGTCGGTGTCGAAGGCGGTGTCGGTGTCTGTGCTACTTAATTTATTTTGCATATAGTAGCATTTCTTATATCTCTATTTGTGAGCTTCCCAAAGTGAATTTCTTTGGAAAGAATTTAGCTTTCATTACAAGAAATTTGCCATTCAGCGAGAAATCAATTCTTGACGAACAACAGTTCATCAACAAAGATAGCTAAACATCGACAAATACAAAGTTCATCGAGAATAGTATAATATTTCTTGACAAATTTATTTATTCATCGATAAAACTATTTTTTAATAGACGAATTAAAATTTTCGTCAAAAGATGGCTGTCGGTCAAGGTCCGTCGCTAAAAGTCATAAAAATTTTAAAAATATACTTTTACCGACGGATATAATTCGTCAGCAATACTCCTCCTCTAAATAATTTTTAATTTTTTTTTCTCAAGAGCCAAAAAAATTGACCAAAAAATTAAAAAAAATTGTAAATGATTTTTAGCGAAGGATTTTTCGTCGGTAATAATCCGTCTGTAAAAGTTTGTCGCTAAAGATATCCACCGACAGACATTCCGTCAGAGTATATATTTAGCAACAGACCCTTTACCAACGGATAAATCCGTCGATAAAGGTCATTTTTAGCGACGGATTTTTGTCTGTCACTAAAACTTCATCGGTAAAGACAATTTTTCTTGTAGTGGTAGGAGCAGTCGTTAATTTGGACACAAGGGTCGCTAAATAAATAATAATTTAAATTTAAAAAGTATTTAGTGACCGCAAAAGCAGTCGCTAAATTAGACACGCGGTCGCAAAATTAAAAAAATTATATTAAAAAAGTATCTAGCGACCGCAAGAGCAATCACTAAATTTGGTCAAAGCGATCGCTAAATTTAGCTACCGCTTATTAAATGCGGTCGTTAACATTTAGCGACCTGGCCTCTGGCGGCCGTTTTTACGACCACCATCTGCGGTCGTTGAAAGTGATTAGCGATCGCTTTTTCATCGTCTGCGGTCGCTAAAGCTCATTTTTCTTGTAATGTTGTTTAGTTTACTTCATTGGTTACCGGAGTTCTAATGCCTTGTTTTGTTTATTTTTAAGATGCTTTATCTTTAGAAATTTTCATGTAATGTAATTGTAATGTACCTTTTGATCAGTGGATTTTCATTTTTCCTAAAACAAAATGATGTTTGAACCACGCTCAAACTGATCCGAAGAGTTCAATTTTTAACCCTTTGAACCGTTCAAACCAATGTTTCTTGGTTTGTTTTGGTTCAAGAATTTGTGAACAGAGGTCCATTGGTTTGGTTTGCGATTTGGCCCTCAAACTGAACCGTGCTCACCCCTAAATAGGGCTTCATTAATGGATCAGTTATGTCTCCTTAATGAAGAGTTACCACAACTAATGGGTGGTTATTACGGTTTAATTAATGGGAGAGTGGAAGAGTAGGAGTTATGTCTCCTTAATGAAGAGTTACCACAACTAATGGGTGGTTATTAGGGTTTAATTAATGGCAGAGTGGAAGAGTAGGAGAGTGGGTAAATGCCACTTTCCACTTCTCCAAGAATTATGAGGCAGGTTTGATACCCTCTGGTGGTGACACGTGTCACCTTCTCATTGGTGGTATTTTTTACCCATATCATTTTTCCCCCATTCTATGTTTTAGCATCAAATTTTGGCATCTCCCTGTTAGGAAATTTTTAGGAAAGGCTCGTCTACTCAGCTTAGCTACGTAGAAGCCTTCCAAGGGCTTGTCTACTTAGCCTAATAGAGTAGAAGTCTTCTTAGGGCTATTCTACTTGGCATGGCCAAGTAGAGGGCTTCATGGGCTCGTCTACTCGGCCTGGCCGAGTAGAGGCCTTCATGAGACTAATCTAGTTGGCTTGGCCGAGTAAAAGCCTTCCAAGGCCTCGTCTACTCAGCCTGATAAGCCGAGTAGAGGCATTCATATGGCTCGTTTACACTTTTTGTGTGCTAAATATTTTTCTGCTTATATTAGCATACTCTAATTTAAAAAGGGAAATCAGTCCTTTGCAACATACGGCAGGAAATTAATGCACCCACTTTCATCACACCCACCCCACGTTAACCTTTGGTAAATTCATGTCGAAAATTTCAAACCTTCACTAACTACTTGGCCGAGTAAAGGCTTTCATGGGGGTCGTCTACTGGGCGTGGCCGAGTAGAGGCCTTCACGGGGCTCGTCTACTCCGCTTGGCAGAGTAGACTAAAGCCCTACTAAAGCCCCTGTTTCTTGTAGTGTTCCCAACAATGGCAACAACAACAATAGGTGGTGGTGGGGGTGTCTGGGACTGTGTGTTTGCATCGGTGGTTATGTCTAGAGGGGAATGACTGGCGATGGGTTCTAATGCAGCTTGTGGAGGGCTACGGTGACGGTGATAGGAACAATGGTGGATTGTAATAGCTAGGTTGCCGTGGTGGTTCATAGTGTAGTGAGTGAAGGTTTGAAATTGTCAACTTGAATTTACAAAAGGTTAACATGGGGTGGGTGTGATGATAGTGGGTGCATTAAATTTCCTACCGTATGTTGCAAAGTATTGTATTTCCCTTTTAAATTAGAGTATGCTAATATAAGTAGAAAAATATTTAGCATACAAAAGGTGTTATAAACGAAGGGCATACATGTTATGATTCCTTAAGATTCTAGTCTAACATATATTCCCTCTGTCCCACATAATTTGATCAACTTTATTTTTACACGCAGTTTAAAGATTTAAGTGATATATTATATGTTTTTCATTCTCTCTTTTAGAGAGAATACGGGAAGAAAGTGACACAAGAAAGAGAAAATGAGTTAGTGCGGTGTTAAATGTGGAGAGAGATAATTAAAAAAGTGTAAGAACGTGGGTCAAGAAGAGAAAATGAGTTGACAGAGATTTAAATATGAAGAGAGAAATATAATAAAAAAGATAAATATGTAAAAGTATTTACAGAATCTTTCTTAATTTAAAAATAAACAATTTTTACGATACGATCCAAAAAAAAATAATTAAATTATGCGTGACAGATAAAGTAATATTTAAAAAGTCGATATGATTGACTGTGATTATCTACTAAGTCAATAAGTTTACTATATTATCCTTTCAATTAAAGCCTCAATCTTTTATTCATTCCTTTGACTCTGACATTGATTTTAAGTCAATGGCTCCGGCGGAGAAAGAAGGTATATACTCCTCTGAGTCATCAATCAAAAGCCATTTATTTTCTTTTTCCTCTGAAATTTAATGTTAATGTAGGTTTGGTGAAAGTTGGAATTGGTGGCAAAAGAACTTGCTTTTGTAGTCGTCTCACTCTTTTTTTTTTTAATTTGTGGTAATCTTTTCTTTGCCTTCTTGATAATCACAACATATCTACCAGAGTATCACTAAATACCATGGAATAAAATAGAAGTTCTAGATGACCATACAAGATCTTAATCCAATCCCATCTTTATTACCAAATCTATCACGTCGTCAAACTAGACTGGATGTTAACAGTTGACTATAAGTTAATATCCCTATAAACACCTCAACAACTATATGATCCTTCTGAAGCACAAAAAAGGATATGAGTTGAAAAACATAAGGTTGAGGCCACAAGCAAGCTGAAAACTTTTATATGCTGGGATTTTTGTAAAGTAAGCAGGATCGCTAATAACTCTGCACATAACTTAGCTGCCCATCATTTTTTTGGTCCAGTTCCCGTATTATCCATACCGTCATCTTTTGGAAATGAATGAAAAAGGAATTGGAGTATATATGTACTTTGGAAGTTGTTAGGTTATACAATGAAGCTAACCAAAAGAAAAGAAAAGAAAAACGTAAGGTTGAGCAAAAGTTCAGAACAATAATATGCACTTGAGCACCCTACTTACAAATACAAAACGTTGAAATTTTAAATGCCCCATTTCAAAGTTAGGATTTCATTTGCTATAAATAGTAAGCATTGGAAGTTGATTTGTAATATAACCTTGAAAGTTCTATCAAATGAGGTATCCAAGTGCTTGACAAAGTACATTGATTAATGAGTTTTCGGGTTAAACCTTTTAGAATTAGAGATTAGATGTCCGCTTTAAATTCTGATACACTAATTTTTGTTATTTTGTCAAACTAGGCTTTCTCTCCAGAAAAATTTTATACAGACATCTTCCATAACCTGCTGGGTAGGTGTTTAAAATATACTATTAAGGTTAAGATCTATACTTGCGTGCATGGGGGTGGAAATACTTGACCACGTTACAGTATGATATAATGACCGAGTATACGTAACCATGGATAATGAGGGTAGGTTGTCAAATGAGGATCATTCTCTGGGGTATTCAAACGTAATCACCTTATAATAAGGGGTAGGTTGTGAAATGAGGATCATTTGCTGGGTCTTCTGAGCTGGTCACATTCTCCACAAATCTAGTGTGGAAGGAGATGTCCACACAACAATTTGTGAGCCGACCTTCCCCCTACAACTTTGCGTGCTCAACTAGCATGCCTACAGCAGTCCGAACTTACTTACTGTCAATAGTTTTAAACCCCAACTTGCTGCTAACACTACGAGAGAAACGGTTTATGCCTACGGTACTAAATCGTTGGCATAGCTCAAAAGTACCGTAGGCAAAGCCTATGCCTACGGTAGTATACCGTGGGTGCTTCTTTCGATGGCATAGACATATGCCTACGGAAGTAAAGACATAAGCCAACGGCTGTTCCGTAGGGACATACATATGCCGAGTTTGGCTTAAGTGCCTTACCCCAACGGTTTTTAAGACTTTTGCCTACGGATATACCGTAAGCTTTTTCATTCCTATCCCTACGGTTTTCAGAACTTTTGCCTACGGATGCAACGTAGGCTCTTCTCCTTTTATGCCTACGGTTTTCAAGACTTTTACCTACAGACATACCGTAAGCCTTTTTCCCTTTGTGCCTACGGTTGCACCGAAGGCCTTTCATACATATGCCCACGATTTTTTTTATTTTTACTTACGGAATTACCGTAGCCTTTTCTATCTATGCTTACGGTTGCACCGTAGGCCTTTAAGACATATGCCCACGATTTTTTTCATTTTTACTTACGGAATTACCATAGCCTTTTCTAACTATGCCTACGATTTTTCAGACTTTTGGCGACAAATATGTCGTTGCCTTTTTTCCACTTTGCCAACGATGTTTAAACTTTTGGCAACAGATATACCGTAGGCCTTTCCTGCTTTTCCTGGATACATATTTATCGTCACTAATTATTGCATCTAATTCATTTCACAACAGTGCACGGAATAAACATCATCGAACCATAACAATTTTATAATCCTCAAACACCTAATTGCATAGAAAAGACATCAATCTGACCATTAATTGCAATACCAATCACAAAAGATTTCACCATCATAATCCTAACAAAGATTCTAAAAGTTTCATGTTTTACTCTAACAAATCTTAATGTCCCCGAAATAACCTAATACTAATGAAACATATAAACCAACCACACTCGAGTACAAACCACGAACAACTCAAGGAAACTCGTCTTCATTTGCATTGTTTGCTTCTTGCTCCTCGCCATCACAACCATCCTACAAAATGGGACACCAATTACCTTTTATTCAAGTGATACAAAACAAGAATGTATATCATGTTTTTCATAGGCAAAAAGAACAACATAAGCTGAAAACTAAGAGGCGAAGAGTAACATCTCACTTATCAAATAACCAATCAAATAATAACTCGTCTCTCTACCTCTCCATGTCACCAATCAACTAACTAATCAAATAACAACTCTCCCTCTACCTATCCATGTCACCAATCAACTAACCATTCAAATAACAATTCATCTCTCTACCTCTCCATGTCATCAATCAAATACCTCTCCGTGTCACCAATCAAACATCCTCATAGCAAAGTGCATCATATCACTCATCAAATAGTGCCATACCTTCGAGTATACAAAATCCCATTGGCTCAATTTGTCACTGGACCAACTCTCAAATCTAAGTTATATAAAATGTATCGCTGATTATCCCAAATTAACTCTAAAAGTCTACATTTACCAATAGATTGAAAGTTTGACACCAATGGAACTCCACCGGTTCAATTGATTCAAACCATAGGAAGTAGATGTTACCTGAGTATTTAAAGGCCTTTGAACTTGACTCTGGCTTTGCATGAAATTAGCCTCGAAGTCGTCCATCATAGACTTCATTTTGTTGAATTCTTCTAATTGAGATTTCATGCTCTTGAATACTTCTAATTCAGACTTCATCGTGTTCAGTTCGTCTAGCTGAGACTTCATTGCATCAACTTCAGCCACTTTCTCTCTCAGCACAACGAGCTCTTCCATTAAATCTAGCCCAGGATCAGCAGTAATCCTTTGACTTCTGCCAAAGGTGTTTGTAATATTGGCCCCCAAACTCATGCAACAAACTCTACCATGGCCATCTTTACCACAAGTCCGTGAAAGTATGTCATCGCGACCAGTAGCTAGTATGTTGGGCCCATCTGGTGACGTTGCAACAGCATCTTGTTTCTTTTTTATATCATCCTAAGAGACAAAAACCCGTGAGAAAATTACCAATTTCACCATAAACCAAAATGGGAATCAATGACCATATATAACAACAAAACTTACGATTGACTAGCTAACACTTATCTTTAAACTGAGTACAGATATCTAAGATCAAACTAAGCCAAATCCATTCCATCCAACAAACCACAACAAGAGCAAAGCCAATCAACTCAGTTAAGCAATCAGAACATGCGTATACCAGTGGAGGCAGAAGCCATGTACACGAGAAATTAGGAGAAGAAAATTGAGGTAGCACTGTAGCAGGCCAGCAACACTGTAGCAGCAGAAATTGAGGTGTTTATGCATAGTCCAAATTGGAAGGTGTAAAACATTGAGCAACAAGCAATGACTAAAGCTAAACAGCGGCAGCCTAAACCAAACAGAAATTAGGAGAAATTGAGGTAACAACACTGTAGCAAAATAACATATGAAATGGAGCAGCCGAGCAGCAAACAGGGAAGAGCAGCCGAGCAGCAAACAGGGAAGAGAGTGAGAAATTAGGAGAGAGTCGGAGTAACAAAACAGCAGGAGAAACAGCCGAAACAAAATAGGGAAGAGAGTGAGCTTCAGTGGAGCAGCCGAGCAGCAGCCGGAAAAACAGCCGAAACCAAACAGGGAAGAGAAACAGTTGCAGTGTAGCGTTGGCTGGAGCAGCGGACAAAGCAACAAGCTTTCGGCGAAGACGGGAAAGGCGATGCAGTGCTATCGGAGCAAGGGTGTCGGCGGGAAAGAGCGATCGATCATGCGTGAGATTCTTCAGAGTGGTGGTCGTGACATGTGAGTTGTGATTTGTGAATTTAGGTTTTGCTGTGTTAGTGTCTTGTAAAATTGAAATGTTTGCAAAACTTGGTTAAAAATATGAAAGAAAATCGACGGTCCAGCTAAAGAGATGATGGCACATCCAACAGCTATGATCCAGAAATGCTTATGATAGAAGCAAATCCTTGTGTACACATTAGCATCCTAACGCAAACTTTGTGGATCTCGGGGGAGGAAGTAATCCCCACTTCTTCCTCTTTCAAAAGGTGGACATGCTATGACCTGAATGGAGACTCGAAGCATTCAAGAGGCAGGCAAAACAGCTAGAAGAAAGAGCTCGAACCCAAGATCAAACTACTGAAAAAACCTCTAAAAAATGAGATTTGTGAGACCTAGCCTAGGTGTGACACCGACGACTGAAAAGAAAAACTCTTTCTTTATGTTCTGGTTCAGCTTCCTTCTTTTGCAATTAGACTTGCCTGTTTGCTTGTCCATTCAGAATGAGAAGTCGACGGGACGGGACCACTAGACCGACTTTAATAATGATGTCATCGGACACAAACACACGAACCAAAGCTAGGTGAACCAAGTCAATATCTAATACGATAGCATTGTTGCCCTTACAAATACCATTTAATAACACATTTAATGCTGAAATATAACTAGTTGACAGAATAAGTGTCGTTAGACAATGAAAGGAAGTTGTATAGAACTTACTAGCTTTCCCTTTGCAGACTCTAGGACAGTCCCATCCTTGTGAGTGCGTGAGACTATGTACATCTCCGTTCGGGAACGAATCTTTCCATCTTTTATGTACTACCAAGTAATAAACAATAGCAAGTAAGTATACGTCACTAATCAACAAATACACATGACATACATTTGTCACGTATTAACAAAATGTTTACCAGTTCTTGCTGCTTCCTTGGCATAGACTTTGAGCCTAACGTATGCCCTATCAAGTTTCCTTTTCGGTTGTTTGAGTTGGTTGTCGACTCTTTCTGGTTTTCATTTTCACATCAGTATAGGAAGCATAAACGTCACTAAGTGTATCATGCAAATGATCATTTACCTTTGCTTCATCAGTTAACCAATAGTTAACTAATACCTCCCACTGGCTTTTGTCCACCCTCGCATCATTCAAATTACGCAGAGATTTTGCTCGATCACCCTCCACAAAGTACTTTTGCTTTAACTCATACCTCCAACATCTCCACATGTTGTCAAGCCTCTCAAATATATGCTTTTTGGCTAGTGGATGGTCTGTCGTGTAACGTTTCTGCAAGCACAATTTAAACCTCAACATGAAATAGACAATTTCCATATCAATTTCAGTAGTTGAAACATTAGCAGGTGCACTGAATTATAAACCAGAAACGGAAAAGATGATAGGTACTTAACAACAAAATGAAAGGACTAAATATACACTCTAGAGACAGTTATACCGTAATTTCAGCCCATGCAACATCTAGATCACCTTGCGTGAAATCTCTAAAACTCGCTATATGAATAGGGAAGATATTGGACTTGCGAGCTAAGGTCCCAAGCCACGCAGTCATCTCTCTTTCAGCACCAATATACATTTGCCCATAGTTATTGTACCCCACAAACTTTTGCGTCTCCCTAGCCCAAACACTTGCGCACATCGTGGGTCCCCGCGCCTTCTTTGGAGCTGAAAATAGTATTTCACTTAGACATAAACTACGAGTTGTAACACGTGTTATATAATCAATTTCATCGAATTTTTGCCAAGTAAGCTCATAGTAATCCAATTTCATATCTAAAGTATAAAGTAATATCATAACCTGGTATGCTAGAATCATCTGTCTCCTCTTGTGCACCCTCAAATTGTGAACGATCATCCTCTGGATCCTGTGAAAACTGATCTTCGGATCGTGGTGCCTCTACCTCTTCCTGGAAGAGTCGACGTCGCCGTCCAGCCATCTGAAAATAGTCTCTACATATTTGGCATTCATTAACACAAGCAATGAGTAATACTTTAAGTAAAATTTGGAAACTAGAAATCTTTTAAACTAGTGTAGTAAAATTAAAGTTACCTCTACCACTAATTCATCTACAACTAACACCACAAATTAAGATAGATGACTTCCCGACTACTCCATTAATATGTCATATTTGTACAAAAATCTAAGTACAAGTCCATAATTTATGATTGCCATAGTTCATAATTGACATCATGTAACATTGCTTACCACGTATCCGTTCTGAGCATGTACTTCCTAGGCAAACTGGACAGGCTAACTTACCTTTGGTGCTCCATCCAAATACCATGGCAAAAGCTGGAAAGTCACTTACGGTCCACAAAACAGCTGCACGCATTGTAAATGTAGTCTTTGTCGCAGCATCATACGTTTCAACCCCGACAAACAAGACCTTGAGCTCTTCAATTAATGGCCTTAGATAAATGTCAATGTCATTACCAGGGGAAGTGGGTCCAGGTATCAACAATGGCATAATGAAATGAGACTGTTTCATACACAATCCCGGGGGTAAGTTGTACACAACCACAGTCACCGGCCATATACTGTGACTCGATCCATGGGTGTAAGGATCCATACCATCAGTTGACAAGCCAAGTCTAACATTGCGAGGATCGGAGGCGAATGTTGGATGCATTTCATCAAAGTGTTTCCACGCTAGAGAGTCAGCCGGATGGCGATAGACGCCATCTTTCCGGCGTTTGGCATCATGCCATGTCATGTCTATTGCTGTTGCGGGTGACATATAGAGCCTTTGTAAACTTTGAATTAATGGGAAGTGCCGCAACTGTTTCAGAGCAACTCTTTGAATTTTTGACTTAGAAGGCCCGGCTACATCCTCATCTACCGGCTTACCTTGAACCATCTTCCACCTTGTTGCCTTACAGATTGAACAAGAGCTTTTCTTGTCGTTCTCCTTCCAATACAACATGCAATCGTTTGGACACGCATCAATCTTTTGATAACTAAATCCTAAGTCACCAATCATCTTCTTAGTTTCGTAGAAGTTATTAGGCAATTTCTCACCAACAGGAAGTATCACTTTCAACTTGGCTATCAACTTGTCAAACGACTTGTCACTCCACTTACTAATACACTTCAAATTAAAAAGCCAAACGATGAAAGACAACTTAGTCTCAGACTTGCATCCTGGATATAGTTCTTGGTTTGCTTCTTTCATGTACATCTCAAATTTTGTAGCTTTGGTGCAAGGATCATCTTGATGGTGGTTTCTGAAGACGTCATTTACCAGTTCGGGCATTAAATTTACTTCGGCATCAACTTCGATAGTGGCACCCTCGTTACCAACATCATCACCAGGTGTCCGATTAGCATCGCCTTCAACCTCACCATGTTCAGTCCATACCCGATAGTGGCTTGCAAAGCCCCTCCTAACCAAATGTTCTTCCACTGTAACACGATTTTGAAATAAGCAGTTGACACACCTCGTACAAGGACACAAAATCTCTCCTGAAATTGTACCCACATTATCAAATGCAAAATCAAGAAAACTATTAACGCCTTGGTAGTACGCCGGAGATGCCCTTGAAAGGTTTAACCATTCTTTGTCCATGGTATCTTCCTTCATGCAAATTATAACCTAGTTAGAACTAATGTAATATATGCACCTATCAAAGCATGGAGAATTAATTTGGATGTTGTACGAAAATATACAAAGAGCGTGGGTTTGAGCTTGGGATTAGATTTCTAACATAGTTAGAATTAATGTCATACATGCACGTATCAGTATACGCTACGGAAATACCACCGTATATATATATATATATATATATATATATATATATATATATATATATATATATATATATATATATATATGTGTGTGTGTGTGTGTGTGTGTGTGTGTGTGTGTGTGTGTGTGTGTGTGTGTGTGTGAGTTTTATAAATTTATGGTATATGGCCTATAGACAAATTACATTTTTATAAGATCCTTACTTTTTATCATTCGTTAACATTCAAAGCACAATCAATCCAATATAATAAACTTCATAACTTGAAAACCAAAACATTCATATATATATTTTTTTAAAAAGGAACCACATATGAGATGTATAATAGAAGAATAAATTAAAATTATTTTTAAAATAGCATGTAATATTAAAACCTTATAAAGTTTGAAAATAACTAAAAAAGTTTTTTTTTTATATACCGTACTTTAACATAAAAAAGGCAATTGCAAAATTTTATTTATCTTTTAGATAAGAAGTAAGGTGTAAAGCATAGACAAGCACCATAAAGATGCAGATCGATAGATGCTCTCTCTCTCTCTCTCTCTCACCCACATGCATGCACGTGTATATACATATAAAATATATATTCAATATGTTATTCTATTAAGATTAAATAGTCATATTAAGTCCTAATAATTAATTAAATTAAAAAATAAGGACCTTTTCAAGTTTAAATCAATTATTAGATCATTATTTTTTAATGATATCAAAAGTTATTTAATTTTTTTGGATCTATAGATGTTTATTATCATATCAAAGTAAACTTTTTAGGGATATAATTGTCAAAAGTAAGTTTCCTTAGCTTAGTATATTGATTAGGAGGAGTTTTGGAGTATTTAAATATAGTTTTCAAATTATATAAGGCTTACTACGATAGAAATTAACTAATCTAGAGATAAGGCCGGACCCCATTCAAGATACTATTGACCTTTAGCGGCACTTTTGTATTTGGCATTATTTCATATTAAAAATATAATGGATGATAAGCGATAATGTATTCCACAAAGAAGTTAGAATTTTATTGTAACGTTATCTATTCAACAAAACAAAGTTAGCATAGTTAATTCAGATTTCAACTAGATTGTTAACCTTGATTAATTAAAGTTTTGAGCTATCATATTCAGTCGTTGTTTAAATGTAAAAAAATATTATCATATGAAAATTGTATATGAGATATATTAGACAGTGTAAATTTAAAGCCTTAAGCACGTGAGCATGAGTTAAATTCAACTAATGTCATGTTGAAAGTTTTGAACAAATCTTTTTTAATAGTGTTTATTGTGAGTAACTATAAACTCTCAAACATTCTAAATTTTGCATAAGCAATATACCAATATATTATGTTTTTATGTTAACTTTAAAGATTGAATATTTTTTTGGGTGGGACCACATGACCAACAAATCTAAAGGTATGCCAATACTATTTTAGATGTGATCCTTATAATTTAATAAATGTATTTATATTTACACATGACATAATTATTGCAAAAAGTTATCTATATAATATGTAATTTTGATAATCAAATTATAGGATGATTTTTTGTTTTGATAAGAGTGCACGACAAAGCGCTAGAGTAGGAGAATTTTTTTAGACTTAGCAATTTTCATGGAATGTGGTTATTAATCTCTTGTTGGAAATCATAAGGAGCGCACGACTCCATGAACCTTGGTTTTACTTGTAAGTTAAATAATTTGCAGATGTTATAAGCGACGATTTTGAGAAATCCTTAAGTGTGGCTCTTAGTAGCCTTATTAATGGTTTTAAACTTAGTGGTCTCTTTTTTTTTAATATATTATATTTACAAGTCACACTTAAGGATCCTTAATGAGAATTTAATGGGCCTGTACGCGGTCACAGACCTAACTCAAGGGTCCAACTGTAGGTTTAGGTTGTGACAACCCAGGATCACGCTACCATTAAAACTCTGTGTGTGTGAGCGCGCGCGCGTATGTGTGTGACACACTTGCATAGGTATATAACCATAAATAAGCACACACACTCCATGTGATATCCCACATCAGAAAAGGGATAATTTGTGATAGGCCTTATAAGATCCTGCCCATGAACTCATAAGTACCTACTTGGATGGCTCTTTTGAGAGAGGCAGTGCCCGCTGGTGGGGTCGTGGATCTAATCCTTACAGATGGTATCAGAGCTGACACTCAAAAGCTTAGGCTGGGCTATCCAGTTGGGTTACTGATGGTTGGTAAAACGAAGGAAGCCCGGGTATATCCCATATCAAGAGGATAATTAGGGCAACAAATAGTGAGCCAGGTATATCCGACATTGGTTAGAGAGCAAGATTCTAAGCCATGTCTGATTGAGCCATAGTAAGGAAGGCATAAGGTGGGGAGATTGTTATATTTAACATCGGAGGTGGGATCGATGATTTGTGATTGTTCTTTTAAGACCCTGCCCATGAACTCATAATTACCTACTTGGCTAGCCCTTTTAAGGGAGGTATCACCCTGTTTTGGAGCCATGGACCGGGTCATTACACCATAAAATTAAATTTCATCAAAGGCGCCAATGATTAAAAGGATTCAAGATGACGATGCATTCGAGGTGAGGTGGCGGGACACCATTGATAATGACACGCGTAGGTGGTAAACATCGTCAAACCACCACCTCAATCGTCCTACCGCTATTGCCAGTATCCACTTTATTATAACCCAATCCATAAAATTTAGAGATAGAGAGATATACAGATCTGGTTTGGGGGAAGAGGGTCGTGCAGATCTGAAATTAGCAGGAGAGAGAGAGATAAATAGATCTGGTTTGGGGGAAGAGAGTTGTGCAGATCTGAAATTAGAGGTAGAGACAGAGAGAGATGTAGATTTGGGATTGGGGTAGTGCAGATCATTATTTTAATTTACTTAATTATTTTAATTACACATAAATAAAGTGACATGATTACTCATATTATATGCACATGCACGACACACGCTTAACAAAGGGGGATTTTTGAAAGAAAGATACTATAAGGAATCATTTTGTGACAATTTTGTTAATTACATGGAACATTAAAGCAAAAATTGCAATTACAAAGAGTGAACTGCAAAACCGTGTATGTTACAAGAGAGTCTTTTTTTTTTTTTATCTAACCCTATTTCAAAAAATTGGCAAAAAATCAATTCAAGACTATCGTACTACTACGAGATGTTCTCACAAAATAGAAGAACTACCAAAGGACCCAATTATGATAAGCTATTTTCTTTTTTCAATAAGATTCCTTAGCAAAACAGGCTCATAGGTACTCTTGGTGCAAGATACTTTTTGTGTAACAAGGAAAATGCGCATGCACTCTTCCATGTAGGTTTCATGGCCTATTTCCTTGGGTGCCAAAAAATATATGTGCCATCAACTGCATGTGTGTGCCCAAACCATCGTCTTATATGTGGGGGCTCAAAACTATGATGACTATCTTGCGATGTCTTGAGACAAAAAGAAGACTTGTGCATCGGAGGAAACATGTCAATGAAATGCGTTGGTGCTGCATAAGCACATTGATGTTCCTACCCCTTCTAGACACACAAGAAATCGACTTTGCTTGCGAACAATACACTTCATATTGCCATTTGGTAATGTATGTCTCTTTAAGTGAGAAAGATATCGTGTTCAGAAATTCTCCTTCTTGCTTAAAGGAGAAAAGAAAAAGAAAATGGTCTGCTAAGCTGAAAACATTTAAAGGAATGGTCTAGGCAAAAGTTAGGACAATAGAAAAAAAAAAAAAAGGAGCCTGTTTGGCCGAAACCCCGAAAGAGGCTGCTAAGAAAAAGTTAGGCGCAAAAACGTAGCCCGTTAGACTAAAAACCTTAAAAGAGACAATCTAGATAAAAGTTAGGACGTAAAGAAAACTATCTGTTAGGCTAAAAATCCTAAAAGAGGCGATCTAGGTAAAAGTTAGGGTACATAAAAATATTGTTAAACTACGTGATAACTTGATTCTTCAGATACGTAAGTAGCCTAGGGCATATTCTTCTGGTTTAGTCAAAACAATCAAAAACTAATAAATAAAAAAATCTCTTCAAATGAAAAAAAGAGAGGGAGAATATTTCTTCTAGCAAAATTGTTAAACCACCTGATGACTTGATCCTTCGGGTGTGTATACAGCTTGGGTAATTTTTCTCGGGTTCAGTCATTATAATCAAAAGAAAATTTCTTTTCCATAAAAAAATCCTTTAAAAAATAAATAAAATACGTGATGACTTGATCCTTTAAAGGTACTAGTCAACTTAGAACATATTTGCAAGTTCAGGCAAAACTGCAAAAGAAATCCTTAAAAAAAAAATAGGCAGCTTCGGCATATCCTTAAGTTTAGTAAAAGACAAAGGAAACTTTCCCAAAAAAAAAAAATTGTTTCGACTAAGTGATGGCTTACACTGCCTGGTAGTTACGCAGCTCGGGATAATCCCAAGTGAAGCCCCATAGGAAAAAAGAATTTCTTTTCAAAATAAAGAATTAATTTAGACAAAAGAAGTTTTCAAATTTATCTACATGACATCGTCCTTCAAGTATGTAGACATCTTGTCAAGATACCTGGAGACTTATCTCCAAGGTAACAATGGGAAAGGGGAAAGACCAAATGGACATTAGGGTTGGTCATGAGCATCATGAGGAAAAGGGAAAAACTGTTCCAGGGAATACTTTCAAGATTGTTTGCTGCTCGGAGAATCTGGCCCAAAGGAGAGATAGGGAAAGGCTGGGCTGCCAAACCTTTCGTGATCCGATCTTTTAGCAAATATGAAAAGGTCGAATAACGATATATATATATATATATATATATATATATATATATGGATCGTGATCCATTGCTAGCGCTAGCACCGTCCGCTACATTATGTAGCGGACGGCCAAACAGCGCTAGCAACAGTGCTAGCGCTAACAATGGATCACGATCATATATATATATATATATATATATATATATATATATATATATATATATATATGCTGGCAGTGAATTTCAACAGGAAAAATAAGAAAAGGTAGAATATATATCTAGTTAGTCTGCACAACATTCGCACTAAAGCAAGCCAAATTTGTAATGCAGTGGACCATTCTTTTAAGGCAACCCAATTTGTATGGACCATTCTTTTAAGGCAGAAGTTGGGCTTGTGAAGGAAGGTGGGAGATTGCTTATGTCCTTATTAAACGGGCCAGTCAGAAGCCTAAAATCCACATGTTATGTGACCAGCCATGTGGGCCAGTCACAAAGCTCATAATCAGCAACTTCCCAGCATTGCACTTCCGTGGAGTCCTGGATATAAAGGACTCTTATGGCAACATAAGCTTGGGTAGCTATCCAAGCTTTACCAACTACTACCAAATCGGTCTCAAGAAGCGGGCAATAAGGACAGTCGAACTTCGGCTTATAAAAAGAAAAGGTCAGCGGAAAAAGAAGCCAGCAGATTGGAGAGGGAGAGAACTCAGCACTAAAAAGGAAAAAAGTCAGTAATAGAAAAAGAAAGAGACAAGCTGTTTCGGCAGCCAAAAAAGTCACAAAAGGAGCGACAGAATCGGAGCATTTGCGGAAGCGTACCTTTAATAGCTCATTAAACCTGACTTGAATTGTTTTATAGTCCTCGTCTTGCTATCAAACCCGTCAAAAATCAGTCCAAACTCACGGGAAGAAATGGTTACTAGAGTCACTTCGTGATATTCACAAATCAAGAACTAAGGGCACTGACCACTCACTTATTTACGGTGAGAATTCTGCCAATGGATGATATCTTGTGCCTTGGAGACTGATGCATATTTTAAGAAATGGATAGGTGCGTGGGAACCATCGCAACGGTTCCTTCGCAACCTTTCAACAAATGGTGTGTAACCACCAATTGCTCCAAATAGATTGGAGCTCTCTGTGGCCGCACATGGGTCTGATCCAAATGGGATTTGAACCCAAATTTCTTACATCTCCCATTCGGGCACAGAGGGACCAACGACAATGCATCTTTTACAAATTACATCATATTCTCCTCATACTGGTTAATGACCCTTGCGATCGATGAGTGCCTATAAACAAAGGTGGCAGATCCATATTAAGTCTCCATCAAACTAACATGGGGACATGCTTAAAAACAAGAAGGAAAAAAAAATCGTCTATGCCCCAACAAACTTAACCATATTGGATTGAGCATTTCTAATCTCTCGAGAGTCGAAACTAAGAACATGCCCAACCTCTCACTGGTTAATATTCTCATGTTCAGTATAAAAAAAAAAGTTTTAAAAAGTGATGGCCATCAATGAGAATCAAACACTGCATCTATATTAGAGATGTTTTTCCTTGGCTTTCATGCAACTTTGCATTGGTTTGACTGTTTTCCTAGAAATGTCTCTTTAGACCGCATCAATCATGACCATAGGTAACATACTAAAGTAACAACAACAAACTTCAACATTATGATATAGTCCAAGGTCTTCAAAGGGCACAATAAAGTCAACACAATGACCTATAAGGCTCACACATGAGAAAACAGGGATCAATTTCTCACTCCCCTTTTGGTCAACTTATAAGCACATATAGTATGATGTGCATGCTACGGTATTATACTCAATAAAGTGAGGATGTCACTTTTCTAGTGTCATATACCATACAAATCTTGGTCTGGTCGCTATCCAAGCATTTAACCTCACATTCTCAAACTAGATTTTTTTTCAAAATATCAACTTGAGATCTCATATTTAGCTTTCTTAGGCTACTTGAAAAATGGGTTATTTCTCAATAAGGGTTATAAAAAAACCTCATCTTGGCCATGCTAAGGCGACATATATATAAGGAGAGTTCTTCACAATTGAACTCTTATGTTTCATCTCGCTCGCTACACAGGCGATGACGTGGTTGCTTTAAAAGTCAGCCAACCATGTGTAAGCCTGGTGACATCCATTATTTGATCATGATAATGTGTGTATTTGCTAATATCTTAAGTCATCAAACATTTTTTAAAAGATATGCTATTCAAAGAAATGTAGAATATTATTGACTTAAGTTAACGTCAAATTGTTAAAAGGTATTACAACTACTTAAGGTGCATATCAACCAATCATCATATCAGATCTACAAAGACCCAAACTTCTGATATGATGGTGAAAGAGATCACTGGCGTGTGGCTTAGTCAATGGGTCAGTCACCATCATTTGTCATAGGAATATGTTCTTGTACGACCCTTTCCTGAGCAACGCTGTCTCGAATGAAGTGATAACGAATCTCTATGTGTTTGGTTTTGCCATGGTACTTGGGGTCCCTTGCATACCCAAGAGCAACCGTACTATCACAGTAGATAGTCACAGGATCTATAGCATGTGGTACTATCTCAAGTCGTTGTAAAAATGTTTTCAACTAAACGGCTTCTTGAATAGCCGCCGAACATGCAACATTTTAGATTACATCGTGGATAATGCTATGCAAGATTGCTTTTTGCTTGACCATAGTATATCTTGAAGTGGATTTACGCTCGTCCAAATCACTACTCCAATCTGCATGGCTATAGCCTTGCAAACGTATGCTACCTCTACGGTAACAGAGCATATAATTGGCAGTCCCATGAAGCTATTGTAAGATCCTTTTTACTGCTCTCCAATAAGCAATTCCAATTCCTGGATTGCTTTGGAAGCAACTCACTAACCCAACAACATAGCATATATCTGGCCATGTACACATCATGGCATACATTAAACTTCCAGATGCACTAGCATAAGGTAGATGAGACATCTTATCCTTTTCAGCTTTGGTCTTAGGACAAATATCAAGGCTCAAGGTATGCCTTTATCGACAGAGGTGTACGGAACCGCTCAAGAACCTTTCTTATGTAAGTCTCTTGAGACAACCCAAGAATTTTCTTTGAACGATCCCGTAGGTTCTTTACTCCAAGCACATAATTTGCTTCTCCCATAATATCATCAACGTTCAAGGTAAGGATAGTAAAACTCTTTCCATACGGCTTTGTGTAAACACAATTGTATTCTTCAATCATCTTAAACCCAAATGAAATCATGGATCTATGAAATCTGAAGTACCATAGCCTAGATGACTACTTTAGGCCATATATAGAACGTTTGAGCTTGCACATTTGAGCTCTTGTCTTTTGACCACAAAGCCAACTGATTCATCCATAAAGATCTCATCATCTAGTTCTCCATTAAGAAAAGCTGTCTTTTACGTCCATCTGAAAGAGCTCTAAATTCAAATGAACAACGATGGCAAGAATAAGGCGAATAGAGGTAAACCTAACTACATGTGAGCAAGTATCCTTATAATCTACACCCTGTCTTTGGGTGTAACCTTTCGCCACGAGCTGGGTCTTATACTTATCAACTGAACCATCTGCCTTGCACTTAATCTTTAGAAGCCATTTGTTTCAAATAGATTTACGCCCAGGTGGAAGATCAACAAGTTTCCAGACTTGATTCTTTTCCATCGAACCTATTTTCTCTTGCATAGCAGCTAGCCAGTCCTTAGCAGTGGGTGGCGAATAGAATGTAGGCTCATCATCATGTAAAGCACACATGAAAGGTTCCTCATCAATCCTAAAATGGCGAGGAGGAATATTCTCACGTTGACTTTTACGCAGTCAAGGCTCATGGGAGTCATAATCAATTGGCATGTACTCACTAGATTTTAAATCTAATGGAATATGCCCCTTATGTAGTACATCTCTCCCACTATCCTCAATACACATAGGGTTATCATCACCACGTTAAGAATTTAATGGGACACTCCCATTATCCTTAACATTCATACGGTCATCATGACCATGTTGGTAACTAAACTCTCCCCCGAGTTGAGAGACATCGTAGAGAATCCATCTAACTCAACCATGTTATAATTCTCTACATCTTTTCTGACTTCCCCTTACTTGGGAATTCATCTTCAAGGAAGTTCACATTGCGAGACTCAATCTCAGTCTGAACACCATCAGGTCGTTCATGTAACATCACATATCCTTTAAAATTTTCTAGATATCTAATGAATAAAAGACCTAATTTTCAGTGAGGATGAGATGTTATATGAACATATCCTGTTGACCCCTAAGGTTGTAAGAAGTCTAATTTCAGTTTACTGCCTGTCCACAACTCATATGGACTAGACATAACTAACTTAGAGAGCACTCTGTTAAGGATGTAGGCTGCAGTTAACAAAGCGTCTCTCTAAAAATTTATTGGGAGATTAGCATGCTCCATCATTGACATAACCATATCTAGCAAAGTACGGTTCCTTCTCTCCACTGCACCATTTTGTTATGGAGTGCCAGGAATTTTCAATTGCCTTATGATCTTTATTTTCACATAGCACCTTAAATTGCTCAGATAAGTACTCACGACCTCGATAAGTACATAGAATTTTAAAGTTCTTCTCCTTTTGATTCTTTACAAGATTCACAAATCGTTTGAAACAATCTAATGTTTCAGACTTGTGAGCAATAAGATAAACATAACCGAATAGTGAGTAGTTATATATAAATGTGATAAAATAATTAGCACCATGACATGCCCTAACATTCATTGGTCTGCAAATGTTCTAGTAGACTAACCCCATGGGAGACGTAGCTCTCTTAGCCTTACCAACTAAGCAAAATTAGCATGCTGGCAAGTTAACTTTGACGAGAGGACCGAAAAGTCCTTCTGTAGCCAACCTTGTCATACGATCTTGTCCTATATGACCAGGTCTATTAAGCCAAGTAATAGAAGAAAATACATCATCTTTATTACTAGAAATCATGTATATATCATAATAAAAAATTTTCATTAACATCTGGTACATAAAAGCCATCAATGATGCGTCCACTACCATACAATACAGAATCTAAATAAAGGCTAATAAAGTCTCAACCAAAACTGAAAGAAAATCTGAGTCTGACCATCGTTACTAAAGACATCAAGTTTCGTCGAATTCCAGGTTCATATAACACATCATAAAGGAGTAATGAGCAACGAGTCTTCATCTTGAGTCACCACCTCTTCACTAGTGCTATTCCCCATGTCGATATGCTGACTCCTTTTAGGAATTCGATGGTACTCGATGAACCCTGCTCGGTCTCTCGCGACATGTCTTGTTATTCTTGTAACAACAATCCAATTAAAAGGGAAGGAGCAACCAATACATGACTGCAAATAAAGCATTCAATCTAAGAGTAAAGGTTAGTCTGTACCTTCTTTGGCTCCCTGCATTCACGAGGGAAGTGACCAGGCTTTTTGTAAATGTAGTATTTCAGCTTAGACTTGTCCTTTTTGCCTCCACGCTTGCCCTTACGGTGCTTTCCATCCCTTTTCCTCTTGCATGATTCTTTATCTCCATCATGATTTGCCTTATCTTGCCTTTTGTGCTTGGATGTAGAGTCCTTGTGCTCGCTAGACTCGGCAGCAAACATAGAGGCATTGCCTTTAGCCTCTAGTCTTTCTGCCTCTAACCTTAGATGATGCGACAATTGAGCAAAAGTTTTAATGCTTTCATTGTGAGTCATGAGTTTCATTTGATCCCAAGAATCAGGCAGAGAGTGGAGCACTGCAAGAATCTGCTGTTCATCAGAGAGATTGTTGTCTGCTGCTTTAAGGTCGCGAATCATAGCCGACATCTTTCTAAGATGGTCAACTATTTTTGCATTAGGATCCATCTTATAAGTCTCAAACTTAAAAGTCAAAGCTCGCAACCTTGTTGCTGAAGTGCCTGCAAAAGCCAACTTCAAGGCATTCCACATCTCTTGAGTGGTCTGGTAACCCTTGAATTGGCCAATAAGATCGTTATGCATGTAGTTCAACATATTGAAACGTGCACTTCGATCCTTCTTCTCCCAATTCTGATAGGTTTCCATGTCATGCTTATGTTGGGCTCTATCAACCTTTTCGGGCATGATTATGCTGTAGTTTATTGTTTCCACGACACCTTGCTCATTGAAGAGATACTGGATCTTACGATGCCAAATATGGTAGTTATTGCCATCCAATTTCTCAATTTTGGCGAGGTTCGCAATAACGTTTGTAAAGGCCATTTCACTACATTTAAATTTCACATATAAATATTAGCATACACACATTATCCATATTTTGCCGCACGAATATAACCCAAATATAATAAATAACCGAAGAACATAAGCTCGAAAAATTTTGCTAGCCTCATAATCATCACCGATGTCTATAAATCAAATATTACTTCTAAGTTTATTGTGCACAAAATAATAAAAAAAAATGAGGAAAACATGTTCAACTCATTTAATGCCCTTAAATACATATAATAAAATGCAACCAAACATTTTCCCAATTTTGCTTAGTGTAACAGGCTATCCCTTATTAATTTGTAACATAAAATTCATAATCCAGCCGATAAACAGCCCACCAGTCGTCTAAAGCCCATTGCATATGCCGTTTTTCCCATGGGCCTGATCCAAATCCAATGGGAATAAAAAAGACTCATGGCCTGCCAAGGGGTCTATTTGTGTAAGCCTCTCATGTGGATGTGGATCAATGCCTCCAAGCCCACTTGTGGTATGGAATGTGGATGTCATTAGTCCACATTGGGCTTTACAGGTAAGACCAAAAGAACAGCCCATTATCAAACGGTTAAGCCCGTTGGCAAATGGCTAGACCAGAGAAAGAAAAACCGGGATACTAAACAAAATCTTTTAACAGTATCGTCTTCTTCCTTAAAACATGAACAGAAACCCTAATTTTCTGTTTATATATTAAAATTTTCATAACAAATTCATTCTCATTCAAATCTCATAAAATCAGTTTCATTGAACTCGAAATGGAACATACAACAGATATATGTCAACCAAATTCGATTTTGCAAAACTTTGCATGTGACACCATGTGAGACCCATTAACGAAAAATATGGTTTTTCATGCATACGGTTACTGATACATCACATAAACATATCAGAAACATTTATAGGATGAAAACAAGCCTTTTTGGGCTCTGATACCATTGTTAATCGGAGCATTTGCGGAAGCGGAATGTTGGAAGTGCAGCTGGATCACATGAATTATAATACGAGCAACGGCGATATATATATGATATATATATACGGACACAAATTTTCTAATACAAGAATACAAAGATTCTTAAACAAAATATTTGTAACTCACAAAACTTAGTATTTCAACACCTCGTTTCTATTTTCTTACATACAAGTTGCTGCCTGCTTTTCTCTTTCCAAAATCACTATCTCTAAAATATCATTTCTCACACTCTCGAAAACTTAACTAAACAAGAAGAAGACTCCATATATATATATATATATATATATATATATATATAACACTAAGTCGGTAACTTCATCAATCCACATGCTTTCTTAGTCAAACTTTTCAACTTCTCATCCTTTCCGAGTTGTCAACAGTTGGCAGATAAATGATTGTTTAACTTGGTAATCAAAAGCTTCTTATCTTCTCCAAAATTCTAACCCACCTAAGCCATGCATTTAAGTCAAAACATACAACTTTATCTTCTTCTAGGTCTTTCCCTCCATGTTGACTTTCTCCTCCTCTTTATCTTCTTCTTGGGCCAAAATTTGCAATTTGCAACTCAAGATATATAAGAGGGTTTGAAATTCTAACACGGAAGCCTACCTTTAATCGCTCGTTAAACCCAACTTGTGTATGATCCTTGCCTTGCTATTGAACTCATCGGAAATCTGTCCAAACTCGCTTGAAGAAATGGCTATTAGAGTCACTTAGTGATATTAACCAAGGGCACTCTCGCACACTTACCAACCGCTCACTAATTTTATGGAGAGGATTATGCTAATGGATGATATCTTGTGCCCCGTAGACTGATGCATATTTATAGAGAATGGACGGATGTGTGGGAACCATCACAACGGCTCATTTGCAACCTTTTGGTAATTAGTGTGTAACCACCATTTGCTTCAAACATATTGGAGCTCTCTGTGGCCGCAAATGGGTCTGATCCGAATGGGATTTCTTACACAAGGAAAGAAAGAAAGAAGAAGAAAAGAAGTAAAAAAAAAAAATGGAGCCGAGGTGAATCAACCCAATTTTACTTCTAATTTCTCATTACTTTATGTAAATTTTAATTATATTTCATGATGTATTAGCTTCAAACATAAATGAAAGTTTTTATATATTTTTATATGTTATTCTAATTGTGTTTCTTGAATCAAAAGTTGAATGTGAACGTAATCAATGATGAGTTCTTTACCTAATTAAGAATATAAATTCACTTCTTTTTTTTAAAAAAAGTAAATATCATTTTTTATATACAACTGAATTTAGTGATATAAGTTATGCACTAAGTAATAGCACGAAAAATGGATCATCATGGCCGAACATGAGAATCCGGCAGGAATTTGTAATTTCAACCAAAGGAAGAAGTTTCGGCCAAATAAAGATCCGGCCAAGGAAGGGTCGGAAGCAGCTCAAGCTGCTTATTGTCTAGAAAAAAAAATACTAGTTGACCTTGCACTATATAATTATAACGACAAAAAGTTATGAAATATGTAAACAATTAAAAGTGACATTTGTTTTAGTAAACAACTTAAGATTTAAATATAGAACAACTTCACTTTAGAGGGAGAAAAGGGGATAGAACAATATATATATATATATATATATATACACACATAAAAGGGTGAGAATATTGTCTGAATTTAGTCGAACAGTGACTTGACCTTTGACTTGTTAGTTTCGATAAGATAAAGTTAAAAGTGTTAAAATATAAAAGTTGCTCCAAGATTTAAAATTAGTTTCTCGACATTAGAGCAAGAAAGGCATGACACTCAACAAAAATAAAAATAAATTAGTACGATAATTACTGGTTTAGTGCCTTGGATCTAGGAACATTTTACTGTTAAAGAAGTATAAGATTTGGCTTCTACCAAGGTTGTAAGAATCTTTCTCGAACTCTAAGTATAATGACAATTATTAGTTGTTAATTATTTATAGCGATTTTTCTTCTAACACTTTCAAGGACAATTATTACCAATACTTTTTTAGTGTCACTAAATAAAAGCTACTGAAAACATTAGAGACGATTGATTGTCGTTATATAGGAAGTAGGAGGAAGATTCTTCCAATTGGGATAACAGTCAAATTTTTTCTGTTAAAGAACATGTCTTTTTAGCTAGCATTGAAATTTTTGTATATATACATATATATATATATATATATATATATATATATATGGAGTTGATCCGTTGAGAGCACTAACAAACTGGGTTAAGTTGCTAGGGCGATCTGGCCGTCCTAGGGCGATCTGTGGACAATCCAGATCTTTTTTTTGCTTTTTTATTAAGTATGTCCACTACATAATGTAGCGGACGATTTTTGGACAAAAATACCCCTTGACCACAATGAATCGGACATGATAACCAACTGAAATTGTCTGTCCGCTACATTATGTAGCGGACATGATAAATGACCGGTCCATATTCTGTTATTTTCTTTCAAGTCTTCTTAGATATGAACTCATGATTCATCGGCCTTTACAGAAGCATGATATATTGCTCTTTTTAGCCTCAACATAATTGAGAAAGTGAGAAGTAGAGAATTCAATCCTTAGTCCAACCTGCCTGTTTGACCGTAGAACCACCGGGGCCGGCGAAGTCACCGATTGATAGTAAACTGATCTGGTAGACCGATTCAGTTCGATTATGATAACTATGATGACACAATCTCAACTTGAAAATTGTCGTAAAAGGGGAAAGAGTAGAGACGAGATAGTCATTTTGTGGTATCATTTTCTGATATCATTTTTCACCATCTTCGTCGAATCTGAGAATGTCGGGGATGCTTGTTCTGAACTTTGTGGTTGTGGACTTGTGGGATGGGATCTAGGAAACTCGCTATGCTTCGTCAGATCTGGGCGATGCTTCGGCGATGCTTCATCAGATCTGGGCGATGCTTCGGCGATGCTTAGGCGACGCTTCGTCAGATCTGCGCAGTGTTCTTGCGGGAAGTTGGACTAAATGTGTGCATCCTCATCGCGAGGGCGGAGCTGTACATGAAGCGGGCGCGTGTTGGGTCCGTGTCTTCGTGGGTGTGTTGGATGTGGTGGTCGGAGCTCGGGGAGGAGGCGAACGCCTCCGCTGTGGTGATGTCGGAGTCTAGCTCGGCCGTTTTGTGGGCTGTTGTCATTGCTGCAAGGAGGATGGAGAGGCGAGAGAGAAGAAGAAGAAGAATGAGGGGACATGAGAGTCAGACATGTCAGGAGAGAAAGAGTCTGCGTCTGTCCGCTACATAATGTAGCGGATGGATTTATGTCAAAAAATTATCCGCTACATAATATAGCGGACATGAAACATGTCAGAAAATTAATCAGACAAAGGAGAGAGAAAGAGTCAGAAAGAGTCAGAACTGCCTCTGTCCGCTACATAATATAGCGGACAGAGCTGGAGGGTATTTTTGTCCGTAAATCATCCGCTACATTATGTAGCGGACGGACTTAAAAAAAGCGCAAAAAAAAGATCTGGACTGTCCACAGATTGCGTGTGGACGGTCAGATCGCACTAGCAACTTAACCCAGTTTGGTAGCGCTCTCAACGGATCAGCTCATATATATATATATATATATATATATATATATATATATATATATATATATATATATATATATATATATATATATGTTTCCCCCCTAACCGAATAAAGTGGTCGCTCAAGAGGAAAGAGTTTAATCTGGTGAGTAAAGCAGGGATCCGTGCCGCCTTGTGTGAGCAGTTCTCACGTATACTTCAGGAATATCACTTGTATTGTTATTTTTTTGGGGTAAATATCACTAGTATTGTTATGGGGCGAACCTACGTATATGTTGTCAATGACAGGAAGGTTCGTGCAACTTGCATGCCGACATCAAAGTCAATCTAGCGTCCTTTGGTGTCCATGCCCGTAAGAGTATCCCAGCATGTATCTAGGGTTAGTTTTTATACAATAATGACCTAAAGGGTGACTTAGGTGACGAAAGTCTAGAAGAAAAAGTTTAAGAATTCGAGTTTGAATTTTTATACCTGACGGATTAAATATCATTTATACCGAAGTTAAAAAAAAAAAAAAAGAGAGGATCATGTCAATGAGTGCCATGAGGCAATTCTTAGGTGAAATAAATGATCCTTTTTTACAAGTAATGAGGGACAAAGTTTTTGATTTCGACAAACACTAACACTTACTGGAAATGGTTTTGAATCCCAATTTACAGGAAGTGACTTTTTATTCTTCCGGATAACCCCTTCAAATTAAATCCCGGATTAAAGGAACTTTTCTATTCGCCTTGGACCGAAACATCTTGTTTTTTTTATCATGAACCAAGTAAAACCATGAAATGCAAATTGCTAGAATAATCCACAAGTTTTGAGATTCTAAATAAAAATCCTGTTTTGCAAATAAATGTATAGTCAGCCCCTCCCATGCATATAGACTAGTGCAAGTACATTCAAGTGTCGTGTAACAAAAAGTAATTCATTTCATGTCCCAAATGGTATGAAAGAATCAATGCATCCCAATTCGCAGAAAATGATATAGAGTGGATATTTGGCACGTCTGGTGCATGAGTTAATAAAACGTGCATGTCGTCGTTGTAATCCCACGCCAAACCGTGTGCATGACAAGAAATTACGTAGGGCTTTCGACGTCGCTAACCCGGGCTTATGAAAAAAAGGTGCACGTCTCCTTAATTTGGTTATGTTTTTATTTAGACGTCGAATGTTAGCATTTGTTTGAGCCGGCGCTGATTGTACTCCTCTGCCCTTTTATATAATCTTCTGTCGAGAACCGTTCCTCCAATCTTTCGGTTTGATTCCAAACAAAATCACTTATAAACTGCTTGCAACCGTTATTAGCGATTTTCCTATCGACAACTGTGTAGATTATGGCAACCTACTCCTGATGTGAATTGTCCACGTGTCCGACTTCCGATATTATGACACCGCATTCCATAGAAATTTGAACCATCATAAAACTATTCCATCACTTCCATTGGTCATAACTAATAAAAAAAATTTTACATGCCAACACCTACTTCTCTTTTGACATATTTTTCTTCCATTCGCTAGAGTGACGCTTTGACAAAATTCTCAATCTGGTACATTAATGTGAGTATCACATGTCAACATACCAAAGTCTGACCGCGTCCGGGGAAGACAGGACCTTACTTGGGGCGGGGCTTTATAAATACTAAATAGTGGTCGGAATTGCTACGTTAAGCTACTACTAGCAGATATCAGAATTCACTAAAAATGGGTTTAGTCGAAGTTCGAGCTTTGATCAACTTCCTCATGCTGGCTCTCGCCTCCACCAATATCCAAGCACAAGCCCGGTGAGTTATTGTGTCTCATCTCTTTCTTCCTTTATTTGGAAGCGTGATCATTAAAAATATCAAAATTAATCTTCCTGGTACAATCGTAATGGATTCAGGCAACTAAAGCAGGAGGGCCGCCTGGATTTAGCCGGAGACTGGTATGTTGTGCCCTACTTGGCATGATTTTGTGTTGTGAAAGGTTTTCTTTCTTTCTTTTTTTTAATTATTATTTTGGTTCAAAGGTTGTGAAAGGTTATTTTTTTCGTGTCGTCAAAGGTTTTATGTAACCTGTGTATATATTTGGCTGAGAAGAACTTCTAACAGTCGAATCTATTTACTTTTTTATTCTATGGTAAAAATTATTTTTGATGGTAAATTTGTTCATTTAATGGTAAAATTTGTCAAACAAGTACTTTAACACATTCTAAGCTAACAGAATACACCGTATATTTACTGTGGAAACTAGTAGTATTAATTATGTTTCTTTATTTTCTCTCGTTCATTAATTACTTGGCTAAGAAGTTTGATTTGGCACAGTGAGCACAAAGTTGGTGGATTCAGCACGTGTGAAAATGGTAGACGGACCTTTTATAACAAACCATCTACACCAGGCTACCCCCCAAAACCACCCCCACCCCCGCCCCCGCCCCCACCCTCCCCAAGGGCCACTTCATCTCCCCCAGCATGTCCTGGATATCTCGGGCACAGTGGGCACAAAGTTGGTGGATTCAGCACGTGTGGAAATGGTAGACGGACCTATTATAACAAACCATCTACACCACGCTAACCCCCCAAAACCACCCCCACCCCGCCCCCACCCTCCCCAAGGGCCACTTCATCTCCCCCAGCATGTCCTGGATATCTCGGGCACAGTGGGCACAAAGTTGGTGAATTCAGCACGTGTGGAAATGGTAGACGGACCTATTATAACAAACCATCTACACCACGCTACCCCCCAAAACCACCCCCGCCCCCGCCCCCGCCTCCACCCTCCCCAAGGGCCACTTTAACTCCCCCCGAATGTCCTTCTGGATATCTCGGGCACAGTGGGCACAAAGTTGGTGGATTCAGCAAGTGTGGAAATGGTAGACGGACCTATTATAATAAACCATCTACACCACGCTACCCCCCAAAACCACCCCCACCCCCGCCCCCACCCTCCCCAAGGGCCACTTCATCTCCCCCAGAATGTCCTTCTGAATATCTCGGGCACAGTGGGCACAAAGTTGGTGGATTCAGCACTTGTGGAAATGGTAGACGGACCTATTATAACAAACCATCTACACCACGCTACCCCCCAAAACCACCCCCACCCTCCCCAAGGGCCACTTCATCTCCCCCAGAATGTCCTTCTGGATATCTCGCATCACAGCCTGCACTGGACACATCTGCTCAGCAACTCCCATATCCACCACCACTGCTGTCGAATGGAAGCAGAGCAATGATCAACACACTGGCCAGTATAAGTGGTATAATGGAACCGGTTACGCCTCTAGTACTATGCTACGATATTGGTCAGCTCAGGCAGCAGTTGGCCGCATTCATGTCATATCTGGCCACCGGATTTGTCCTATCACGCATGAGTCGAATGTAATGAAAAGACGACTTGCATCAACAATAATGTTTAGTTTCATTCTCTGATTTTTTTTTGTATTTTTCATAAAGATTGTACATAAATAAAACAATTTCCGTTCGTGTTCCGTTATTCTATTTTGGAGCTCATCTTCTTAAACAGAGGGAGTCCACGGGTCAAACGCAAGCACCAGGTGCTTTACGTACGCCACCGCGTGGACTTCTACGAATACGGCACCAGATGCTTACCTACTTTAGAAGAAAATATTTAATGGTTATCTAACGCCACGTCAATTGTATTGATGGTGTTAGACTACCATTAACATCTTGCCAACTCAATAAAGTGATTACACGAGGACAACAATAGCAAATATTAATTTTAGGTAACCATGATTAGTAAAAAGTTGGAATTATTTTCACCAAAATTTTAAAAATCCCGCTCACCAATTTTTTTTGCCATCAATATATTTCCATTTCTCATTCTCTTTCTTCACCTTCATCTTCCTTCTCTTTTCTCTTTCTCTTTAATTTTCACCATTACATTAGCTTTGTTATTTCTAAAATCCGAATGTCCACAAATTTGTCACTTATAAATGAAAAAGTTAGCACATAATGTTGTTGTTAATAGTAAATACAAATGAAAAAGAATGCAATGCCCTTGCATCTATGATGAAAATTTCGGATCTCCCTTGTTTAAATTTCTGTTGTTTCAAATGAAAGAGAGGGCAAATAGATTATGGACTAAGAAGAAAGACAATGAGAAGACACTACTTCTAAGTTCTGGCATTTTTTTTATTTCAACTCTAACCTTTTCACATCCAGTAAGCTTTACATCTCCCATATCTCTCTTTCTTCAGCTATTACTCTCTCTTTCTCTGTCACTAAACATGTACACCTAACATTATCATCAGCTACTGACATAATATTAGAATCCAATTACACCAAAATCACAATAACCATCGCGCGCGCAGAGAGCATGGGAAGAGCTCCACAACACTGAGATATGGTACTTTTGCAACCCATTTTTATATGACCCTGTGTAAGTAACAGAATTTGTGGACATTTTAGAAATAATGAAATTAATTTGTGGACAATCAGTTTTCATATTTTCAATAATGGTGAAAATGAAATAGAAAAGAGAAGAAAGATGAAGGTGAAGAAAGAGAATGGGAAATGAAAATATATTGATGGCAAGAATTCGGTGAGCGGGAATTTTTGAAATTTTGATAAAAATTTGAATTTCAATTTTTCTACTAACCATGGTTACCTAAAATTAATTTTTCTTATTGTTGTTCTCGCGTGATTACTTTACTGAGTTGGCAAGATATTAATAGTAATTTAATACCACCTATGTAAGTGACGTGACGTGACGTGACGTTAGACAGCCACCGAATATTTTCTGGTACTTTGGAGCTGGCTTTCTTCTTCTTCAGTAATAATATGAGAACTCGTTTTGCTTGAGAGTTAATCCACAGAAAAACAAGTTAGCGATAAGTCCGATCTTATTATAAAGAGAGAATCTTACTTCTGATGTCACAGCTATCTTTACTGATTTTGTTGTCCTACAACAGACTTTTTCCCAAAAAGTTGAGAAAGGTACGCCTCGTCACAACTAAAAGCTTTCTGCGGGGTTAAATAACCAGTAATTAAAGATTTTTAGACAATCAAGATAATGTGATGAAGCACCAAGACCTAAAAACTATTCCATCGTCTCTCCAAAGAAGACCCAGCCGTCGCCCCTTCCTCCTTCAGCTTCCATGGCTGAAAGGGTGGAAGGGCCGTTTCAGTATTCCTTCTCCTCCTCCTTTTCCTCCTTTCTTTCGTGTCTTTTGCTCTCTCTGCCCAGGCACCCCACCTTAGCCTCCACCAGCTACCACCTACCTCCACCTTCCGATCTCCACTTCCACCCACAGATTGGAAGTCCTTCAACTGCAAAAGTACTCCCTCCCATTCGCTACCCTCATATCTGAAACGCGGTCACCGGTACCTCTGATCTGGTTTGTTTCGGTTGAGATTTTCGATGCGGGTCCAAAACGGTGAGATTTTCGATGTGTGTTCTTCAAAATAGACCTTAGCACCAAACTAATTCTTTCAACAACACTATGTTAGAAGAGCTAAATTTAAAATTTACGGGAATTTGATTGATACATAAGATCCTCGTTTTCCATCTTACTAGTAACTTAGAAATATTCATGATGTAAGAACGTTACCTGGCCACTGCCCAAATCGAATTCTTACAAGGATGATGTTAAAAACAAATAAATGCCATTAGGGGAAAACATAGTGCCTTATTTTGAAAAGCTGACGGGAGAAATTCTACTTGCTTTTAACACGTGTTTTTACAGTGATTGCAATGAAAAATTTTAGCCAGACAAATGCAATTACATAACATGTAGACTAAAACTAAACAAAATCAAAAGAGAGCAAAAACGGTATCACGTGGGATTAGGCTCCTCATGTTTCGACACACAATTCATACTACAAAATTTCTTTTAAGCCGTCTTAAAAGGCCACTTGGATGTGACAAACAAACATTCATTGACATTATTGCGATGCGAAATTGAATTCGGATCTAACTGTTATAATTTCAAAGGTCAAACTTTTAAAGGTTAAGATAGATTTCATTTGCTAAAATCAGTAAACATTGGAAGGTGCTTTGCAATATAGGCTTGAAGTTATATTAAATGAGGTATCAAAGTGCTTGACAAAGTAAATTGATTAATGAGTTTTGGGCGTAGGGTTAAAGTTAGACCTTTTATAAGTAGAGATAGAGATTAGAAGCACCCTTTAAAATTTTGATACACTAATTTGGTCATTTTGTCGCACTAGACTTGATAATCAAGCATATTTCACCGAAAAATCTTCCATAACTTCATATGGAGTATTTAAAATATATTAACATTAATTTTTAGAGCTAATTCTTATTTGCTTAAAATTTCCTTCAATCTCAAACAAACTCTAATGGACGAGTTTTCCTTTAATTCCTCAGACACGTTATTATCTGACTCACTTGTCACTTATTTAACACACGGAAATACATTCTTAGAGACAATAAATAAATAAATAAAAAGGTTAAGATGCATTTGCCATGGTCAAAATATTTTCCCAAGATCTGATAGTAAAAAGTGTTCAAATGTAAAATCATAGTGGTCAGTTTAGCCGGAGGCTGGCATGCCATGCCTAACTTCTTTCAAGCAACCCTAGCCCTAATTCCTTCTTCTTTCTACATAGCCACCACTATCATACCAAGTCGCTGCCACCATCCTCGCCGGCATCACCATTTCCCTCACTGCTGCCACCTCCGCCACCACCTTCCCCCTGCCTCCACCACCATCCCCCACCGCCTCTCCATCACGCCGTCAGCCCCTATGGCCGGCCCACCCGTGGTTTCCCCACCCTCCATAACAATCCCCATCACCTTAGCGCTACCACAGCAGTAACAAACCACCAGCAGGATCTAATGACCGCCGGTGGTAATCAAGAACAATAGAGGGTGGGGGCAAGTATGTTCCGAATGATTTCACCGCCGTTGCCTTGCCCTACTGTCGCAGACGTTTTCGTGCCCTACTGTCGCCGCCATTCGCATCCCCTGCGGCTGTCATCGCCGCTGTGCGCTGCGAGCAGAGGTTGGCGGCGGGGAAGAAAGTAAAATCTAATTCTGATATTACATGTGTACCCTTAATGCTTCAATTTATTTGGGATTGATATATGGCTGAAAAGAAATTCAACAGTAGGATCTACTCTCTTGTATGTGTTTATGAAAATTTACTTGCTCAAGTAATTCCTAATCTGGTAGTTTATTTATTTTGTTTTGATAATTGAAATCTAAGGAGAAATCAGACAGGAAATTTCTTTATATGTATATAGAAATATTTATGAGTTCTTTGGTTTTGTCACAGTCATAATTATAAACTAATATTAATCCAGTGCGTTGCACACATGACCAACAACAGCTAATGAAAAGTTTATACTTTTATGTCGAATACTAATAACAAATAATGTTACTTTCACCTTTTGTGAGTTTTTTTTTTGTTGCCATTTTTAATAATGTTAAGAACTCATGTATTGAGGTTTTTACTAAAATAATATAAAAAGTTATGTGACATAAGAAAAAATATAATATGAGAGATAATTATACGTATATACATATATATATATATATAAATATTTTATATGACTAAACATAATGTGAAAGGAAGGAAATTAATTTTGTTAGATTTTGACAACATGTTAGAGTTGTGCAAAATATTGAAAAGTTTCAATTTGAATAAGATATTGATTAGAATGAGAATGATATATATATATATATATATATATATATATATATATATATATATATATATATATATATATATATATATATATATATATGGGAGCTGATCCATTGATAGCGCTAGCACACTGGGTTAAGTTGCTAGCGCGATCTGGCCGTCCACGTGCGATCTGTGGACGGTCCAGATCTTTTTTTTGCGTTTTTTTTAAGTCCGTCCGCTACATTATGTAGCGGACTATTTTTGGACAAAAATACCCTCCAGCTCCGTCCGCTACATTACGTAGCGGACAGAGGCAGTACTTTTTTCTGACTCTTTCTCTCTCCTTTGTCTGATTAGTTTTCTGACATGTTTTATGTCCGCTACATTATGTAGCGGATAATTTTTGACATAAATCCATCCGCTACATTATGTAGCGGACAGAGGCAGACTCTTTCTCTCCTGACATGTCTGACTCTCGTGTCCCCTCCTTTCTTCTTCTTCTTCTTCTTCTTCTCTCTCTCTCCTCCTTGTACCCATTGTCTATGTCATATTATGAAGATCAGAAGATGGCAGATCTGCAAAGGAGGCCGTCATGGCGGGAGGTAGCTGGGGGAAGGGAGGGTAGACGGCGGGCCCACGGTGGACGTCCCACGACTGCGTCTTGCGCAATCGGGTCTTAAGGTAGTGCGCCGTCGCCTTCTTCTGCGGCTGTTTAGAGAGATATGGGATCAACCTTTTGAATGCACAAACCATTCGACCTCATCGTCAGCAATACTTCTATTCTCAAAATGATTTCTGGATTCAATTCAAAACGAGTTCAAGCGCTTCCTCCTCGAACCGGGCAACCTCAAGTCACTCCAGAAGCTCCTGCTCTTCCACATCATCCCCGGTCGAGTTGGATCAAACCATTGGCCTAAAGACTCATCCGAAACTTCTCTGCACAATACCCTCTGCAAGGACACCCACGAGCAGCTAACTTTGCATCACGCCAAATCCGGCGTAAAATCCGTCGATCTGGCAAATGTAGTCCGACCAGACGACGTCGTGTGAGCGGACAGCCTAATCCACGGGACGGTTGATATCAATCTTTCTTCGATGCGAAGAATAGAACTATAAGGGAAGGTTCAATCAGATACTACATGGAACAAAAACAATATCTCAATTCTGTTTAGGTGTTGAATATTGATTAGCTTCGACTCAAGGCAGGCAGGCATAACACGAACCCCTGCTTTGGCTCGCTGTTCATGCTGTACCCGATGGTGCATGTGTTCTCGAAAGCACTCCCAGTCTCTCCCGGGCGAGCTCTTTCTTCTCCGCATCAAGGAAAAGAGGGACTGGGACTGGGACTGAGAATGGTAATCTAGAAAGTGTTACCTCGGGGACTGCAACCTTTAACACTCCAACTGCAGGCTCGGCTTACCTTTATTCTTCAACTGAAATTGGATTAGGGACTGAGACTGCTACAAGAGGGAATGCCCCTACCATGGAAAGATAGCAGCGGTATTGGTTCTGATTCGACAAAGGTAGAATGCCTGGTCGAAGGTCCGGTACAGCGGGTAACAGGCGTCTTCGTTTTGGCTCCCGAGCGAGAACGAGAAATAGGCGATGCACCATCCTTGCTGCTGCGTACGTTGACCTTGACTTGACAGACTCATCCAATTGAAGCCACACTCAAAGGAGGACCACAAGCTCAGATAGGCTTTTGGTACCCAAATCTGTTCAGGAAGATTTCAACAGCAGGAGGAGCTTACGATCCTTTTCTGCTGTTTTACCCAAAAGAGCACCGGAAGTTGACCCGAGAACCCACAGGCTAAAGAAACCGGCTAGCCTCGTTCCGGTCAGGTCTACACCGGTTCTGCCCATATTCGACGCTTTGGCTCCTGGCCCGTCTCTAGCTCCGGCACCGGCTCCAGGACCGTCTCTGGCTTCGGCACCTGCTCCAGGACCGTCTCTAGCTCCGGCACCTACTCCAGGACCCGGCGGGCCTCACCACCACTTCGTCACCTGCTGCCGCATCTAGTTCCACTAAGCATATTTGTAAAATCACAAGGGAGAAGAGAATAAAAGCAAGAAAGAAGAAAGCAATAGAAAGAGGAGAAGAGAGGAGATGACAGACAGAGAGGGAGAGAGAGAGAGAGAGAAAAAAAAGAATGGGGGCTGCTATTATTCCAATAGTCTCTGACAAAAATAAGAAGAAGATGGGTTTTGGTCGTCCGCCACATTATGTGGCGGACAGACTTAGGGGTAATATGGTAAAAATATCTGTCCGCTATATAATGTAGCGGACAGATTTGAAAAAAAAGCAAAAAAAGATCTGGACCGTCCACAGATCACACGTGGACGGCCAGATCGCGCTAGCAACTTAACTCAGTGTGCTAGCGCTATCAATGGATCAGCTCCCTATATATATATATGTATAAATTTATGGAGAGAGAGATTTGATTTTTTTTATTCAAATTGCTTTAAAATATTATGATTGATTATTTACTATTTGTAAGCCTGTTTTCATGCAAGTAGTTTTACATGCAATTTGATATTCAAGATAAGAAATTCAAGAAATTAATCGCACTACCATAATTTTACTTCTTCAATTATGTCCAAAAATTTACAAAAATTTTTCTTTTCCTAGTAGAATTTCTTTGAAATAGAAAGTGGGTTAAAGTTGCGCCATTTTCAATTCACAATACATTTGTTCCTAAAACATGCATTAGAGTCTAGAGAAGTACACTTTTAGAGCCTTTAGTAAAAGTCAAACTTTAAGTTTATCAAACAAAATAAAATTATAAGAATGTATTGGAAAGTATGTATATAAATTAACTTGAAGTAACAAAAGATCGAATAGTTAATGTCATGTCCCAATCATGCCACTTATTTACTCATAATTTTTCTTTTTCCAAAAAATTTGAGAATTCACATTGTAACTCTTAGAATTCCTTAATTTTTTTTTTAAAAAAATTAGAAATGCTTATTTTGATATCTATGGTCAAATTATTGAAAATTTCCAACAGCCCTCCCCCTTCATTCACTTTTTAGCATTATTGCTGAATAAAGCAGTGTTATTTTCTCTTCATGATCCAAATGAATTCACAAGCATACCCCTTCTTCAACAAATCATTATACTTCACAAAATTGCGTATCTAAATCTATGCAACATTTGACCTATACAAGTCTCTTTCATGATGAGAGATGATGGAAATTACAGGCATATGAAATCGTCATGCTAAAAATTCTTTTTGCTCTAGAATTCTTTTGTACAACTTTCATACATCACAAAATTTGTAACTGCCATAACATTCATTAATTTATTAATTAGAGATAAATTTCCTACAACTACAATTATAATTGTAAAAATTTATTTTAAGAATTACAATCGAAAAAATGGTCTACCATTATAGGTACTCACGTAAAGAAGTGGGAGGAGTGGATGGCATCATTGACTTCCATGCATGAATTCAAGTACTTGACTTAGCTTGAGCTTTCTCAATAGCTTGAGAGTTCAACTTAGCTCTAGTCTATTCTTTGACTTTTTTCTAATCAGGAAAAAATGAGCTCATTTTCCTTAAACTAAGGGAGTTCAAGGGCCTATATCGAATGTCTTTTTTCGGTTAAATATTTATGGAATGTCATTCATTGAGTTATATGAATACGACCTCAGATTTTTCGTTGGCATTTTACTTTTCAATAAACTCGTTTTCCTTAATTCACACGTATACGCTTTGTCAAACTCTCTCTCTCTCTCTCTCTCTCTCTCTCTCTCACACACACACACACTCACACAGAGTCACACGCATGCACACACATAAACACACACAGTCGCAGCTACCCAGACACATACAACACTTACCCACACACACACACACAGAGTCAGACCCACACGCGTCCCCGCGCACACACCCACACGCACCCACACCCACACGCACCCACACGCGGGCACAATTTGCAATTATGGCCAAAATTTACAACTCCAGCCGAAGGAAAAAATTCCGGCCAAATGAAGATCCGCCAAAGAAGGGCGAGAAGCAGCTTATTTCACAGAGAGAAAGAACGAAGAAAGGGGAGAGAAACTTCAAGGGAAGTCTCCCGCCCCCCGCCCACAAGAGATGAGTGGAGGTGGTTTACAGAAATTGGGTTTAGAAGGAGTGGGTTTGTATTTCCCTAGTCCTTTATATATCTGTTAACCTATATGTGATTATGTGTTGTCTGCAATATTCTAACCGAATTAATGGGTCACTTAAAAGAAAGGGTTTAACCTGATGAGAAAGGCAGGGATCGGTTTTCTGTGAGCGGTTCTCTCATGTACTCATGGCAAAAGTTATGAAAGATAACCTCAAAGCTTTGAGTTATTTTTTTTTTTTCGCCAAACGGACTAAATAATATAAATTACAGTTCTATATATTGAAGCAAAAAATATATTAAAAAAATGGATAGGGTCGTGTCAATAACTGCCATGAGGGCACTTGTTAGGTGCCATACATAATGATCCTAGTTTACAATCAATGAGGGACAAATTAAAGCTTTTGATTTCGACAAACATTAACACTCAATGGAAAATTGACAAACATTAACACTCAATGGAAAATGGTTTTAAATCCCAACTTACTGGAAATGGCTTTTTTATCCTTCCGGGTAAACCCTTCAAATTAAATCGGAATTAAAAGGAACTTTAGTCACCTTGGACTGCAAAATCTTGTTTTTGATCATGAACCAAGAAAAACCATGAAATGCAATTAAAAGCTAGAATAATCCAAAAGTTGAGATGCTAAACAGAAATCCCAGCCCCGCAAATAAAGGTAGCCAGTCCCTGGCCTCCCATGCACGTAGACTAGTGCAAGTACATTCAAGTATCAAATAACAAAAAACAATTCATTTCATCTCCCAACTGATATTAATGAATCAACGCATCCCAATTTGCCGAAAATACTACTTCAATTCAATGGTAGTATTCTCCGTCTCCAATGATACATAGGACCTAGTTGGCATGTCTACTGCATGAGCTAATGAAACGTGCATGTCCTCGAGTAATTCCACGCCAAACCGCGTGAATGCATGCATGACGAGAAATTACATAGGGCTTTCGGCATCCCAACCCCTGTAAAAATAGCTACAGTTGCTTCCAACGGCGTTGAAGGGTTTCTCTGCCTTTTCAGGATGGCTCTCGCTTCAAGCAATCTGCTCCAAGCACAAGCCCCGTGATTTTTTTGATAAAATTCTCAATATGCTACTTCAACGTTTGACTGTCACATGTCAACCAACAAAATCTTTACTTCCACCACCACATGTCAACCAAAACCTTTGCTTCCACCACCCTAACCGCGTGCAGGCCGAGAAATTTCGTGGGGCTTCCGGTCTGCCTATAAAATACGTGGTAGAAATCACGTTAAAATCCCACAAACTGATCTCAAAATTTACTACAAATGGCTTTAGTCCATGTTCTAGGGTTTGTCTACTTCCTGATGCTGGCTCTCGCCTCCAACAATCTCCAAGCACAGGCCCGGTGAGTTGTTTATTCTTTCTCATTTCTTTTTATTTATTTATTCGTTAGTGTTATCCTTGACAATATCAAAAGTTGACCTTACTGGTACATTTGTAATGGATTCAGGCAACTAAAACAGGAGGGCTGCCTGGATTTCGCCGGAGGCTGGTATGTTGTGCCCAACTTCGCTTGATTCCGTGTTGTGAAAGGTTTTATGTGACCTCTATATATATTTTGCTGAAAATAAGTTCTAACAGTGGAATCTAGTTTCTTTTTTTATTTCGTGGTAAATTTGTTTATTTAATGGTAAATTTTGTCAAAAAAGTATTACACATTCTAAACCAACGTACGGAATACACCGTATATTTACTGCAGAAACTGGTAGTATGAATTATCTTTCTTTATTTCTCGTGTTCATTACTTACCTACGAAGTTTGACAATAGGCACAGTGGGCACAACGTTGGTGGATTCAGCACGTATGGTAATGGTGAACGGACATACTATAACAAACCATCTACACCACCCTACCCCCCAAAACCACCCCCACCCCCACCCTCCCCCAGGGCCACTTTATCTCCCCCAGCATGTCCTTCTCGATATCCCGCGTCGCCGCCTGCGGTGGACACATCTGGTCACCAACTCCATTTTCCACAACCACCGCTGTCAAATGGAAGCAAAGCAATGATCAACACTTCGGTCAATATCAACGGTGTAATGGACATGGTTATGCCTCTCGTACTACGCTATGATATTGGTCAGATCAAGCAGCAATTGGCCGTATCGATGCCATATCAGGACGAAGATATGGTTATGGTTGGGGCGGCCGGATTTATCCTATTACTCATGTGTCGAATGTAATGAAAAGACCGCCTTGCATCATCATAGTTTGTCTTTTCATCGTTGTTTTAAGTTTAAAAATGGCCGTGAAATATATAAGCGGAGCTCTTGTTGTTTGGTATCATTATTTCATTTTTTGTTTTTTTATGAAAGATTGTACATAACCTCTAATAAATAAAACATTTTCCATTCGTAGCCTTGATTCTGTTCTTCTAGTTTGGAGCTGAAATTTCAAAAGGGGAGCCCAAGGGTCAACTTATTCATGGAACGTTAGCATGTGTCTAAAGCCTGACCTAGTACGTTCTGCTTATGGATAAGGACAACGCCCCCTTCCCCACCAGCATCTTTGGAGTTGGCAGCATCTCATAAGTCCAATCTTATAAAGACAGTATTTGGAGTTAGCAGATGCTGACAAGCTATCAGTATCTGATAAGTCTAATCTTACAAAGAGAATCTTACTTCGGATGTCACGGCTATCTTTACTGGTTTTGTTGTCATGAAACCGACTTTTTTCCCAAAAAGTTGAGAAAGGTACGACTTGCCAAAAGAAATAGATCTACACGCAACTAATAGGTCTCCGTGGGGCTGTAATTTGTCCCGTGTTAGAAAAGTCAAAATGTTTTAAATAACTTTTCAATGATTAAAAGAGGATGATGTAAGCTCTGAAAAGTAATTTTTGAGCGGTTTAAAGAGGATGATTTAAACTTTAAAAGTTAACTTCTTGACAGTGACAATGTTAGGTAACCTTAATAGTTGCTTGTAAGCCAAATAATTACGTGTCTTTTTTGAAAACAGAATGTTCAGATGGACAGAAAGAATTTTTTTTAACAATCCTCCCCCCCCCCCCCCCTCTCTACGGTGGCATGCCCGTAAGTTCTTCCTCCATTTCGTCCCAATGTGGACTTTTCCTTTTCCTTTTATCTTTGAGTAACGGTATGACTTTTACTTTTTTTCGTATCATTTTTTTTAATTTGACGTCATAAACTGTTTCAAAATATTGCATGTCAGTGTTTTAGAATACGTGACTCAATACGAAATAAGGACACAACTTTAAACATCCAAAGTAGAAACTTCCATCTGTTTTCTTTGCAATTTCATAAGCTAGGAAGGAGGGCAAAACTTCGGCTTGTTTAGATGACTTTTTTTCTTTCCTCATCAACAGCCCCATTTATTGCTCGTGAGAAAGGCACTTGCATCTCAATTACAACCGTCATTATCAACAGAGGCGGATGCCCCAAGGGCTTGGATGGGCTTTGGGCCCCTTCATCTTTCTCAAAACCCAAGGAGGTTTATAACTTCTTGGAAGTAGCAGGCCTTAAAAATCCCTTACAAGCCCAATTGAACCCTCTCATATTCAAAGTCATGCACAACTTTGAAAAAAGGGAGGGCCTAATAAATTACTAAACCGCCAGACTGTTTACTCCCACCGATTTGGTTTTTCGGTAATGCCATTCCACCCATTTTCACTCGTCTCTTTTCATTTGATTCTTCCGCTGTATTAATTAATTACTCAGTTAACTAAAATCAAAACGTAATCTATCTCTAGCTTATCAATTACATGATTTACATAAACATTTGTGCATCTATTTTTTGATAATATCGAACGCAATTTATAAGATTGTTCAAATTCGTCAATTGATTCATTTGATTTCTACGGTGAACCATTCATTATAATTTATTTTTTTTAGCAATGTTATCTTACCCCCTTTTTACCACTTTCGTGAAAGATTTAGCAATTATATGCGCTACATTTACTCCCTTGGAGTGTTATCCGCCCCTGACTATCAAGGAGGCATCTCACGCCCTAAATGAACGTGTGAGTATGAAGGTGCTAATCACGTCTTTTTCCCTCTTAAATAACAACTCGTATTTAAGCGTTCAACGACCGCATTTCACTTTTTTGATGATACACTTTACTTTTGTCACTAAAGATCATGCTAGTGTCACCGCTACTAAAGGAATAAAAAAATGTTTGCTTGAAGATCTTTACCCACAAAAACCAGTGTATTTTTTCAAAATGTAGAGTAAAGTCATCATTACGTACATGTCAATAATCCAGGCAACTTGGTAATGGACCTCTGAATATCCAATGGTTTTATCCCCCGTGGAGGGTTGGACGAAAGTTAACAGAGATGAAAGTTTCTCAGCAGGTGGAAAAAGAGCAGCGGCTGGTGGGCTGCTGAGAGGAGACCCTGGTGAATGGCTTGGAGGATATACCTATCGGCTTGGATTTGTCCCATCATAACGGCAGGGCTTTGGCCTACCAGGGCTGGCCTTCTTCTGGCTTGGAAGAATGGTTTCAAAATGTGATGTTAGAATTTGAGTCTACAGTAACCATCCAGTATTCACCACACATGTAGCAGGCCAATGCTTAAGCCCATCACCATGGTGAAATCCAAAAGCACTGCAGAGAAGCGATTGTGGAATTAAAACAATGTTCATAGCAATGGCAACGCCTAAGCAAGGTTCTTAACCAAGATGGGCAGATCTCAAACTTTCGTTTAGCAGGTATTCAGCACCCAGCATAAGGTGTTGGAATTGGGTTTTAAACCCATTGTAGAGAAGCAACTTTGACTCAATTTTTAAATTGATTCCAAACCATATTTTGGTTAGGAACAAATTGATTCATGATCCTCTATTGGAATAGATGATCATGGTATATTCACATGTTTAAAACAAATGAGAGGTGAATGAGAAAATTAAAGTTAAAGTTAGTGGTTCACCTTGAAGGGAAAAGAGTATCCCACATTGAAGAGATAAAGCCAAGTTATCTCCTTATAAGACTTAGCCTTGAGCTAAGGGTTGGACCCCTTGGGGGTACCCATGTTTTGTAAGGAGGAAGGACCTAGGTTGACCCAAGGTCCACCACACACGCGCACGCCTCCCGCCCTGTCCCGATCCGTGGCTTGGGCCCATCAGGCTTTATTCTTTTTGGGACAAAAACATTTAAATAAAATTTATTTATTTTCTTTTCCGAAAGTTGTGACCTTCCAGCTAGCAGTTTTTTCTGTGAAGAGTTACACCCCCCAGTGAATACACTGTGTATAAAAACGAGTCAGTTACAGAAGTTAAAAATAGAACTGAATCCCGAAAAATTTTCTGTGTCTGAAAGAGTTCTGTGCCATTGTTTTGGTTCGACGGGTCTGCGATTTGGAGTGCTTCTATTTCAGACGTATTGCCATTGTATCCTGGGAGACTGTCATCAAGAATCGTCAGCACCGTTGCGGGACGAATAAGTCTTAAGGACAGCGAATCAAATTCACGCCTCGGTTCTCCATTGTTGTTTGTCTGATTTTGCTGTGAGTTAATTTTAATTGTTCTTGCTAATACTGTTTGTTCTGTTTAGTAAACTACATTTCAGTATTTTCGTACTTAGTTGATTTCTGCACAAGTATACACAAATCCATATTATTCCCAACAATCTTAAGACTTATCCGCACTTTGTGTTGCATGTGTAGAAACAGTGTTTTCAATTTCGTTTTCATATTTGATTCTATCAAGCATATACTAAAATTATTTTCAGTTTCTGAATTTAATTTTAGTGATTACTATACTCTGTTTTCGTTATTCTTTTGTGTTATATTGGACTATTTATTAATTGTTGTTATATTCTGTTCTAGTTATACAACAATTGCTACTAGTGAAACCAATCCGGAAAGTGGACCGATTAATCCCAACGTGCAGCACAGTGGTGAGACTGTGTATGCGACGCCTTATGTGGCATCTGGTCATGGTTCCGTTGGACTTGGTGAAAGACCGAAAAAGTTCAACGGAAAAGATTTTAAGAGATGGCAACAGAAAATGTTGTTCTATCTTACCACCTTGAATTTGGCAAGGTTCTTGCAAGAGGATGCACCAGATCTTGGCGACAATCCTGACCGGCAAACGTGGCTGCCGTGGATGCTTGGAAGCATTCAGATTTCTTATGCAAGAACTACATCCTCAATGGATTGGACAATGCGTTGTATAACGTATATAGTCCAATGGTCAATGCGAAAGCATTGTGAGAATCCTTGGAAAGGAAATACGAAAAGGAAGATGCCAGCTCAAAGAAATTTGTAGTCGGCAAATTCCTTGATTTCAAGATGGTGGATTCCAAGACTGTGATCAGTCAAGTCCAAGAGTTTCAGCTAATTCTGCATGATATTCATGCGAAAGGAATGGTACTTGGAGAGTCCTTTCAAGTCCACCCACTTGGAAAGATTTCAAGAACTATTTGAAGCATAAACGCAAGGAGATGAAGCTCGAGGATTTGATTGTGAGATTGAGGATTGAGGAAGATAATCGCCAGTCCGAGAAGAAGGCCGGTAATTATCATCAAGAGGCCAAGGCAAATGTGGTCGAGCAAGGTCCATCAAAGAGGAGGAAAATTTTTGATTCTGATGGTCCAAGCGGACCAAGCGGCTCAAACTTCAAAGGCAGTGAGAAGAAGAAGTTCAACGGGAATTGCTATCTGTGCGGCAAAGCTGGCCATCATGCTAAGGATTGTCACAAAAACAAAGGAAACTTTAAGAAAGGAAAGAATTCTCAAGCCAACGTGACCGAAGTTTCCAAAATCACCGAGGACGTGACAGATTTGAATTTATCTGCGGTGGTATCCGAAGTCAACTTGGTTGAAAATCCCAAATAGTGGTGGGTAGACACGAGTGCTACACGACATGTGTGCTCCGAGCGAAGTATGTTCACTACATATGAGAGTGCCAACAACGAGAATCTGTTCATGGGAAACTCTTCTTCTTCAAATGTGCTAGGAATAGGAAATGTGGTCTTAAAGATGACATCCGGCAAGGAATTGAGTCTCAACAATGTGCTTCATGTGCCAGACATTCGGAAGAATCTAGTGTCAGGCTCATTGTTGAGTAAGAATGGTTTCAAGCTAGTGTTTGAGAGTGATAAATTTGTACTCACTATAGGTGGGATGTTTGTAGGAAAAGGGTACTTATGTGATGGTCTTTTTAAGTTAAATGTAATGACCATCGTGCCTAAAGCTGTACCTAATTTCGATATTAATAAAACTATTTCTTCTATTTACTTGTTGGAATCTCCTAATTTATGGCATCGTAGATTAGGTCATGTGAACTATGGCTCCTTACAAAAGCTAGTGAAAAATGAATTTTTGCCTAAAATGAATTTTGACTCACATAATGCATGTGAAATTTGTGTTGAAGCTAAAATAGCAAGAACGTCTTTCAAGTCAATTGAAAGAAGTACGGAACCTTTAAGTCTAATTCATAGTGACATATGTGACTTAAAGGTGGTACAATCTAGAGGAGAAAAAAGTATTTTATTACTTTTATTGATGATTGTACGAGATTTTGTTATGTATATTTGCTTAGAAGCAAGGATGAAGCCTTGGAAGCATTTATGTAATACAAAATTGAGGTTGAAAATCAATTTAGCAAGAAAGTCAAAGTACTAAGAAGTGATAGAGGTGAAGAATATGTTTTCCCTCTTGCAAAATTATGTGCCGATCACGGTATCATTCATAAAACCACGGCACCGTATGCGCCTCAGTCAAATGGAATTGCTGAGCGGAAAAAATCGTACTTTAAAGGAAATCATGAATGCTTTGTTGATAAATTCTGGACTACCGGATAACTTGTGGGGGGAAGCGGTCTTAACCGCAAATCATATACTTAATAAAGTACCTCACAAGAAGCTGCAAAAGACACCTTATGAGCTATGGAAAGGTCGTCCTCCTTCCTTCAAATATCTTAAAGTGTGGGGGTGTCTAGCAAAGGTAGCTATCCCACCACCTAAAATGGTCAAAATAGGACCTAAAACGGTTGATGAAATTTTCATTGCATATGCAAGCCATAGCTCAGCATATCGGTTCTTAGTGCATAAATCTGAAGTTGACGATATACACGTCAACACCATAATGGAAACAAAGAATGCACATTTCTTCGAAGATGTGTTTCCTTATAAAGTTGCACAAGAACGGAGCTCTTTAGAAAGAACTAGTATGGACCAAGATCCCTCACAAGAGGAAGATGAGCCAAGACCCGTAGTAAGAGAGCTAGAACGTCTACATCGTTTGGTCCTGATTTTTAACATTTTTATTAGAAAATGAGCCTCATACTTACAGTGAAGGAATGTCGAGTCCCGAAGCTCCTCATTAGAAAGAGGCTGTTAACAGTGAAATTGAATCCATCATGCAAAATCCTACGTGGGAACTGGTGGATCTTCCTCCTGGAAATAAACCATTAGGGTGTAAATGGATTTTCAAGAGAAAGATGAAAGCCGATGGAACAATCGAAAAATACAAGGCCTGATTGGTTGTCAAGGGATATAGACAAAAGGAAGGGCTTGATTATTTCGATACATATTCACCAGTTACTAGAATAACATCCATTCGAATATTGATAACTATTGCAGCTATTAATAATCTTGAGATACACCAAATGGATGTGAAAACAGCCTTCTTAAATGGAGATTTAAATGAAGAGATCTATATAGAGCAACCCGAGGGGTTTGTAGCTCCTAATCATAAGAGGAAGGTGTGCAAGCTTGTCAAGTCACTTTATGGACTAAAACAGGCTCCAAAATAATGGCATGAAAAGTTTGATAAAGTCATGATTGAAAATGGCTTTAGAATCAACGAATGTGATAAATGTGTCTATGTTAAAGGCACGAAAAAAGGATATGTCATTGTTTGCCTTTATGTGGATGACATGCTCATTATCGGGAGCAATAATGAATTCATTAAGGCTACAAAGAAAATGTTGACCAGTAAGTTTGAGATGAAAGATATGGGTGTGGCTGATGTTATACTTGGTATGAAAATTACCAAAACATCAAATGGACTAGTCTTGTCACAATCTCACTATATTGAGAAAGTGCTAGACAAATTTAAAAGTTACGATAATAGTCTAGTTAAGATACCACTAAATGTAAATTTACATCTAACAAAGAATACTGGCGAAGGAATATCTCAATTAGAGTATTCGCGTATAATTGGTAGCTTAATATATATCATGAATTGCACGAGACCCGATATAGCATATGCTGTCAGTAAGTTGAGCAGATATACTAGCAATCCAGGGAAGAATCACTGGATAGCTATTGTAAGAGTTTTAAGGTACTTAAAATAAACCTTAAACTTTGGTCTGCATTATTCTAGATATCCAGCTGTATTAGAAGGATACAGTGATGCCAACTGGATATCAGATTCTAATGAAACAAAATCCACAACTGGATATGTATTTACGTTAGGAGGAGTAGTTATTTCTTGGAAATCTTCTAAACAGACATGTATTGCCAGATCCACTATGGAATCTGAATTCATTGCTTTAGATAAAGCAGGAGAAGAAGCGGAGTGGCTTCGTAATTTCTTGGAGGATATTCCAAATTGGCATAAACTTGTGCCACCAATTTGCATACATTGTGATAGTCAATCTGCAATTGGAAGAGCACAAAGCAGTATGTATAATGACAAGTCTAGACACATACGTCGCAGACATAATACCGTTAAAGAATTACTTTCTAGTGGAATTATCTCTATTGACTACGTGAAGTCAAAGGATAATATTGCGGATTCGTTAACGAAAGCTTTAACTAGAGAGAAAGTAAATACATCATCGAGGGGAATGGGTCTTAAGCCTATGAACTAAAGAGTTGCCATAATGGAAACCCTACCTAGCTGACTGGAGATCCCAAAATCTAGGTTCAAAGGGAAACCGAATTATGTAAATGCGACTCAGACAGAGCACTGTGAGGGGTTCAAACCCTCATATCCATTCCTATGATGAGAAGACAGTGGCACCTACAAAAGGTTAGGTTAAGCTATGCTTTTAATGACTCTTATATCTTGAAAATCCAAGTGGGGGTGCAGTAGGAACCTCTTAATAAGAAGTCACCTATGTGAGTAAGAAGTGGGCCGCTTCTATGAGAATTGTAAGGCTGAATTCTCTAAGAGTACTCATGAAAACCAGGAGTTGTTCAGGGCCAAAATGAACACAACAATGAGAACCTCAAAACAATATTTGAGCGATACTATGTGAAGTTCTATTGTCTTGGAGACTGTCGTCAAGAACCGTCAGCACCATTACGGGACGAATAACTCTTAAGGACAGTGAATCAAATTCACGCCTCGGTTCTCCATTACTGTTTGTCTGATTTGCTGTGAGTTAATTTCAATTGTTCTTGCTAATACTGTTTGTTATGTTTAGTAAACTACATTTTAGTATTTTCGTACTTAGTTGATTTCTGCACAAGTATACACAAAGCCATATTATTCCCAATATAAGGGGTTAGGCTTTTTATAACTCGAAGCTAATATGAGAGAAGCCTCTTGCCGCCGATGGTAGTTGTGGGGTAATCTCTCTCAGACTAAAGCCAATATACCGACCATGCCAACCCTATTGGGACCTTCAATTATCCAAACAAATGCAGGTTATTAAAGCACTGGTAGAACATTCACGCAACAAAACTACTAAAAGCACACCGCTTAGACTTCACAAGCATGCTATTGGGCTCAACAAAACAACCACAAACTTATCTTCGATCACACATGAAGGGCACTAAGGAGCTCGATGATGCGATGAAGCCTATTATGTGTTATATATGCCAGCTCTTCTTTTGATGTCTGCAGTCTTACCATTGGAGATCCAGACATTCTCAGCGAGGCCAAACTGTTGGCTCAGACAGAAAACTCACCTAACTCCTCTGACGATTGGGAGTGGCCCTCGGAATTTATAACGCCATTGACGCGCTTGCTGATCCGCACTCCTTTCCTATACTAGAGCTCCTTTTGCTTATTGCTTCGCTTCGTCGTGTACCTTGTTAATCTGTTTAGCTCTGTTCTTTACTAGTTAATTTCCTGTTTTCTAATTCCGTAGCCCTTGGCTTATGTATTGTTGGTCTTTCGGAAGCGGAAGCGTACCTTTTTCGCTTGTTAAACCCAACTTGCTTTACTGTCCTTTTTGCGTCAATTGTCTCACTGTCGAACCCGCCAAATTAAAAGTCTGCCAAAGCTCGCCGAAGAAATGACTACTAGAGTCACTTCGTGATATCCACATATCAAGAACCAAGGGCGGCACTCTTGCAGTCACTGACTTATGGTGAAAATTCGGTTGATGGAATATCTCTTTGTGCCCTGGAAACTGATGCATTTTATAGAGAATGGATGGGTGCGTGGGAACCATCGCAATGGTTCCTTTGCAACCTTTCGGCAAATGGTAACCACCATTTGCTCCAAATAAATTAGAGCTCTCTGTGGCCGTACATGGGTCTGGTCCAAATAGGATTCGGACCCAAATTTCCTACATCTCCCAATCAGGCACAGGGGGCATCAATGTCAATGCATCTCTTATAAATCACATCATATTCTCCTCATACTGGTTAATGATCTGTGCGACCGACGAGTACCTATAAGGAAAGGTGGCAGCCCCATATTAAGTCTCCATCAAACTAATATGGGGACATGCGTAAAAACAAGAAGGCAAAAAACTCGTCTATGCCCCAACAAACTTAGCCACATTGGATTGAGCATTTCTGATCTCTTGAGAGTCGAAACTCAGAACATGCTCAACCTCTCATTGCGGTAATGTGCTCACTTCAGTTCTTCAAAAAGAATATATATATATATATATATATATATATATATACATATACATATACATATACATATACATATACATATACATATACATATAATAAACTTATAAAAAAAGTTTTAAAAGGTGATGGCCATCAATGAGCATCAAACACCGCATCTATACAAAAATGTGTTACTAAAGATGTTTTTCCTTGGCTCTCATGCCACTTAGCGTTAGTTTGACTGCTTTCCTAGAAATGTTCCTTTAGACCGCATCAATCATGGTCATAGGTGACATACTAAAGTAGCAACAACAAGCCTCGACTTTATGACAGAGTCCAAGGTTTTCAAAAGGCACAATAAGGTCAATACAATGACCTATAGGGCTCACACAGTGAGAAAACCGGGATCAATTTCTCACTCCCCTTTTGGTCGACTTATAAGCACATGTAGTATGTAGTATGATGTACATGCTACGGTATTATTCTCACTAAAGTGAGGATGTCACTTTCTAACGTTATTTACCGTTCGAATCTTGACCTAGTCGCTATCCAAGCGTCTAACCTGAGTTTTGTAAACTGGATATATATTCAAAATATCCACTTGAGATCTCACAATCGGCTTTCCCAGGCTACTTGAGAAATAAGCTATTTCTCAAAAGGGTATTAAAAACCTCATCTTGGCCATGCCAAGGTGACGCATATATAAAGAGAGTTCTTCACAATTGAACTCTTATGTCTCATCTCGCTCGCTACATAGGCGATGAGGTGGTTGCTGTGTGAGTTAGCCAACCATGTGTAAGCCTGGTGACATCCATCATTTCGATCATGATAATGTGTGCATTTGCTAATATCTTAAGTCATCAAACATATCTTTAAAAAAAACACGCTATTCAAAGAAATGTAGCATATTATTGACTCAAGTTAACATCAAATTGTTAGAGGTATCACAAGTACATAAGTTACATCTCAACCAATCATCATATCAGATTCTACGAAGACCCAAACTTCTAACATGAAGGTTAAATGAATCACTAGCTAGTGGCTTAGTCAATGGGTCAGCCACCATCATTTTCGTAGCTCTATCTCGAATGAAGTGATAATGAGTCTCTATGTGCTTCGTTTTGCCCTGGTACTTGGGGTCCTTTGCATACCCAAGAGCAGCCATACTGTCATAGAAGATAGTCACATGATCTGTAGTATGTGGTACTATCTCAAGTTATTGTAAGAATCTTAATTTTCAACCAAACAGCTTCTTGAACAGCCGCCGAACATGCAACATATTCAGATTCCATCGTGGACAATGCTATGCAGGATTGCTTTTTGCTTGACCATGAAATGGCACCATTACTGAGCAAGAAAGCATATCATGAAGTGGATTTACGCTAGTCCAAATCACCACTCCAATCTGCATTGCTAAAGCCTTGCAAATGTATGTTACCTCCACAGTAACAAAGCATATAGTTGGCAGTCCCACGAAGATATCGCAAGATCCTTTTTACTGCTCTCCAATGAGCAAATCCTGGATTGCTTTGGAAGCAACTCACTAACCCAACAGCATAGCATATATCTGGTTGTGTACACATCATGGCATACATTAAACTTCCAATAGCACTGGTATAAGGTACACGAGACATTTTATCCTTTTCAGCTTTGGTCTTAGGAAAAAGATCAAGACTTAAGGTATGACCTTTCTCGAAGGGGTGTTTGTGCATACAGAACCGCTCAAGAACCTTTCTTATGTAAGTCTCTTGCGATAAACCAAGAATTTTCTTTGAACGATCCCGTAGGATCTTTACCCCAAGCACATAATTTGCTTATCCCATATCTTTCATGTCAAAATTGGAGGACAACCATTCCTTAGTGGCAATAATCATCCCCATGTAATTTCCTGCCAACAAAATATCATCAACGTACAAGGTAAGGATTGTAAAACTCTCTCTAGACTGCTTTGTGTAAACATAATGGTCTTCTTCAATCATCTTAAACCCAAAAGAAATCATGGCTTGATGAAATCTGAAGTACCATAGCCTAGATGACTGCTTTAGGCCATATATAGAACGTTTGAGCTTGCATACTTTGCGCTCTTGTCCTTTGACCACAAAGCCAACTGGTTGATCCATAAAGATCTCCTCATCTAGTTCTCCACTGAGAAAAGCTGTCTTTACGTCCATCTGAAAGAGCTCTAAATCCAAATGAGCGACGATGGCAAGAATAAGGAAAATAAAGGCAAACCTTACAACAGGTGAAAAGGTATCCTCATAATCTACACCCTCTCTTTGGGTGTAACCTTTTGCCACAAGACGGGCTTTATACTTATCAATCGAACCATCTGCCTTGCACTTAATCTTTAAAACCCATTTGTTCTCAATAGATTTGTGCCCAGGTGGAAGATCAACAAGTTCCCAGACTTGATTCTTTTCCATCGAACCCATTTCCTCTTGCATAGCGGCTAGCTAGTCCTTAGCAACGGGTGATGTAAGAGCCTCATGACAAGAAGTAGGTTCATCATCAAGTGAAACACACATGAAAGATTCCTCCTTAATCCTAAAACGACGACGAGGAATACTCCCACGTTGACTTCTATGCAAATGAGGCTCATGGGAGTCATCATCAATTGGTGCGTACTCACTAGATTGAGAATCTAATGGAATACTCCCATTATGTGGTACATCTCTCCCACTATCCTCAACACCCATAGGGTTATCATTACCGCCTTGAGAGTTTAATGGGACACTCCCACTATCCTCAACACTCATAGGGTCATCATGACCATGTTGGTAATTGAAATCCCCACCCTTGCAGAGGGACAAAGTAGAGACTCTATCTGACTCGACCATTTCATAAAGCTCTACATCTTTTCTATCTTCTCCTCTGCTTGGGAACACATCTTCAAGGAAGTCCACATTGCGAGACTCAATTTTGGTCGTTCATGTAACATCACAAATCCTTTAGAATTTTCTAGATATCTAATGAATATGCACTTCTGACCTCTAGGACCCAGTTTTTCGTGAGGATGGGATGGTACATGAACATATCTTCCCGACCCCCAAGGTCGCAAGAAGTCCAATTTTGGTTTACTGCCTGCCCACAACTCATGTGGACTAGACGTAACTAACTTAGAGGGCACTTTGTTAAGGATGTAGGCTGTAGTTAACAAAGCATCTCCCTAAAAATTAGAAGATTAGCATGTGCCATCATCGACCTAACCATATCTAACAAAGTACGGTTCCTTCTCTCTGCTACACCATTTTGTTGCGGAGTGCCGGGAATCGTCAATTGCCTTATGATGCCTTTATTTTCACAGAGCACCTTAAATTGCTCATATAAGTACTCACAACCTCGATCAGTACGGAGAATCTTAAGGTTCTTTTCCTTTTGATTCTCTACAAGATTCACAAATCGCTTGAAGCAATCTAGTGCTTCAGACTTGTGAGCGATAAGATAAATATAACCAAATCGTGAATAGTCATCTATAAATGTGATAAAATAATTAGCACCATGGCGTTCCCTAACATTCATTGGTTCAAAAATATCCGAGTGGACTAGCTCCAAGGGAGATGTAGCTCTCTTCGCCTTACCAAAAGGCTTTTGAATAGCCTTGCCAGCTAAGGAAGATTGGCATGTTGGCAAGTTAACTTTCACGAGAGGACCCAAAAGTCCTTCTCTAGCCAACCTTGTCATACGATCTTGTCCTATATGACCAAGTCTATTATGCCAGGTAATAGAAAAAGATGCATCATCTTTATACTAGAAATCATGTATGTATCATAATACAAACTGTCATCAACATCTAATACATAAAAGCCATCAACAATGTGTCCACTACCATACAATACAAAATCTAAATAAAGGCTAACAAAGTCTACACCAAAGCTGAAAAAAAATCCTAGTCCGGCCATGGCTACCACAGACATCAAGTTTCGTTGAACTTCAGGTGCATATAACACATCGTAACGGAGTAAAGAGCGACCAGTCTTCATCTTGAGTTGGTAGGTTCCAATTCCCACCACCTCTTCACTAGTGTTATTCCCCATGTAGATATGCTGACTCCCTTTAGGAATTCGACGGTACTCGATGAACCCTACTCGGTCTCTCGCGACATGTCTTGTTGCTCTTGTATCAATAATCCAATTAGGAAGGGAATGGGCAACCAAAATGTGACTGCAAACAAAGCAATCAAGCTGAGAGTAAAGGTTAGTTTGTACCTTCTTCGGCCCCGTGCATTCACGGGCGAAGTGACTAGGCTTCTTGCAGTTATAGCATTTCAGCTTAGACTTATCCTTTTTGCCTCCACGCTTGACCTTACGGTGCTTTCCACCCCTTTTCCTCTTGCATGATTCTCCATCTCTGTCTTGGTTTGCCTTATTCTGTCTTTTGCGTTTGGACTTAGAGTCCTTGTGCTCGCTAGATTCAGCAACAAACATAGAGGCATTGCCTTTAGCCTTTAGTCTTTCTGCCTCCAACCTTAGATGATGCGACAATTGAGCAAAAGTTTTAATGCTTTCATTGTGAGTCATCATGAGTTTCATTTGATCCCAAGAATCAGGCAGAGAGCGGAGCACTGCAAGAATTTGCTGTTCATCAGAGAGATTGTTGCCTGCTGCTTTAAGGTCGCGAATCATAGCTGACATCTTTCTAAGATGGTCAACTATTTTTGCATTAGGATCCATCTTATAAGTCTCAAACTTAAGAGTCAAAGCTCGCAACCTTGTTACTGAAGTGCCTGCAAAATCCAACTTCAAGGCATTCCACATCTCTTGAGCGGTCTGGTAACCCTCGAATTGGCCAATAAGATCGTTATGCATGTAGTTCAACATATTGAAACGTGCACTTCGATCCTTCTTCTCCCAATTCTGATAGGTTTCCATGTCACGCTTATGTTGGCGGTGTCACCCTAGTCGGGCATGGTCAAACTGTTAGTTATTGTTTCCAAAAAGTCTCGCTCATTTAGGAGATACTGGATCTTACGATGCCAAATATCATAGTTATTGCCATCTAGTTTCTCAATTTTGGCGAGGTCCGCAACAATGTTTATAGAGGCCATTTCACTACATTTAAATTGCACATATAGATATTAGCACACACACATTATCCATATTTTGCCGCACAACGGTCACCTAAAAAAATAAATAATCCAAGAATACAAGATCGAAAATTTTGCTAGGCTCATAATCATCACTTATATCTATGGATTAGTTATTACTTCTAAGTTTATTGTGCTCAAAATAAAATATGAGAGAAACGTATCTCATTTAAAAAATATATATCTATATCTATACTACTTATAAAAGTATGAATGTTGAAAATCTTTTTATTCCTTTTTTGCCCTTCGTTATTTACTCTAATAACAAGCATGCCATGTCATAAATATCATTATTAATTACTAATTTTAAATCATTTCCAGTTTTTACCCTTCGTTAATCACTCTAATAACAACCATGCCCTTTCATAAATATCATTATCAATTACTAATGTTTTAATCATTTTCATTTTTGCCCTTTGTTACTTTTATCTTAGTTTAAGAAAACCCTTGAAGTCCAAGATAAAAGCAAAGCTAATTAAAAAAAAATGGGAACGAAAAAAATAACTACAACAAAAAAAGAGTTCAACCTTTAGAATCATCAGCTAGAAAAAAAAACAATTACCGAAAAAACGAAAGCCAATAAAACTAGACATACCCAAAAAAAAGTTAGTTGAAATCCTGGCGCCAAACAGCACAGCCAGAAATGGTTTCAAAGACTCTTCCCTTTTCTTCTTCGGTTCATGCATCTGTGGACTCTTCCTTTTCCTTCTTGGTTCTTCAATATCTCTCATCTTTCTTCATTCATTTCTTTGTACAAATGTCTACATGCATGCGTTTGCAATTCCACATCGCTAATCCTTAAAAAACTTTTTCTTCCCAAAGCCTTAGTTCTCTCCGCCTCCTTCCAAAGCTCATCGAATTGTGCCCCGACGGCAATCTTCAGGTCTGTTTTACAAGGAAATATTGCCAATTTCGTGTATTAAAAGTCTCAGATTGTAAATTTGGTTATTTTTCTTTGTTTGCAGGTGCAAGGGCTATGCTCCAATCTGCTTAGGCCTTTGTGGAGTTTTACATTCGCCGGTTCTATCTTCGTACCCAGGTAATTAGTTGGACTAAATTGTGTTCTGACTTTGATTTGTTTTAGTTATTTCTCAGTTTTGTGTTGCCTTCATTTCATATAATGGACTTCTTCTCGACTTCACTTATGTGATTTCATCTCTGAAATTAAGAACGTATTAGCAAGTAAAGCGTTTGCATCACACGTATTGAGCCACTGTCAAGTCGCCAACTTTGAGGTAGACCTGCATATAGTACTTCAAACCATTAAGATTATCCAGCAATCCACTTAATTCCCGTTCTTATTGCAATTCTACCACCTTTTAAAAGGAAGTAGCTTTAGATCTATGGAAGAGGAACTTTTTCTACCGTTTAAGTTAGCAAATAAGAATTAAATTAGGAGCCCCGATCTGAGTTAAGTTCAGAACGGCTAATTCGTGTGGCTTTGTGGCATGACTTTGCTTACGATGTGCCTTTGGATAGTATCGTATGATTATGAGGTAGGAGAGTCATGTACTTTAAAACGTATTTTAAATTAATTCGTTCCATTTACTTGGTGACTTTTTGCGCTTCAACATTGTCATGTCTAACCAAGGATCTAACGGAGGAGACTCCACCCAACCAACCATGGATATGACTGTGTATTTCTCATCGCAAAACGTATCATCATCAACAGGAAGATCACGAAAGCCTGATCCAAGGTTGTCTATACCTCCATACTCTAAGAGATATTGGGCTCCTACATATGGTCGTGGTGGCTGTACATTGACTAGGCTTAGGAAGTCAAAAAAAAGACAAAATCTGTGAGGAGAATGATTTCTTATGATGGGAATTTCACAAGGCGTGGAATGATCTTGAGGAGGTACGGGTAAATGCTGGAAAAGAAGTTGAAGAAGTTCAAGCACGTGCTGAAAATGAAATCAGAGAACGTGATCGCATTCTGAAAGAAGTGATTGCTGGAATTGAGGCGGTAAAAGAGCATTGCGAGGAAAACTTAAAGGGACAACGACCTTAAACCAATTTAATGTTCCCTATGAATATGCGAACGCCTATAATCAAGCTAGAGACTGCCTTAAGCGAACCATCTTATGTATGAAGAAGCCCTTTGTACATCTTAACAACTATTGAGTTTTAAACTTTGTATGAAATAAAGAACTTCTTTGGATCTGCCTGGATCTTTTGTTTTTTTTTTAAATTATTTTTATTTAAATACTTATACGCATCAAACAGTACCTAACGTTTGTATAGTTTCAATAATCAGAAAATGTTTAGGCAGGTGAAAGAGTAAATAAAAAAATGAGTAAACAGCGTATTACACTTGTTGGAAGAGAAGAATAACAAGTTAAAAGCTTTAATAAAAGACCAAAAAAATGAGATGCATATAGAGCAGGCAACTTCTGCACACGCTGGCTTGCCCATTATGGTCTCAACCATTTATGATAAAATGCATTTTCTACAGCATCTTCCGCAGAGAAAAACAAAAAATAGGCATTCCTATAACTTTGCTGGTTTGCTTCATGAATTCTCAAGTGTGAATGGAAATATTGGTAGATTTCTCATGTACATTCTATTCTATTAAGAGATATTGACTAAGAGAATTAATCACAGCAGCATGCATAGTCACATCTTGAGTTTCCATGTCTTGCGTTGTTGCTGATGCTGCTTGGTGGACAGTGACAAGTTTAGGCATCTGCTTCATTGTTTCAGTGTTACTAGACAGGAAGCTTTCCCTTTTTCGTTGCCTTTTACCATTCCTTCCTTGTCTCTCTTCTCATTTTACTTAGTAAATTTGTTGATTAATGAATATCACGAGATTTGGCCATTGCGTTTTGCTTGGAACATAGTGCTTGCCTCATGACAGTTCCATTGTATCTTCCTTTGAACTCAGTAGATTGGGAAGGGTCGCAGTCTGTCGCTTAGTTGTGTGAAGTGATGGTTTGAGTAGGAGTGGGTGTGAGGTTCCAATGCAGGAGCTTCAGTAGTATGGTTTGCTTTTGTGTGTAGTCCATTGCATATCTTCCAGGACCAAAGGGAGGAAAACTGATGATTTGTGGAAGGACTTCTTGTAGCATAAGATGCTCTATGCAATTTAATTCGTAGCAATTCCCGCTCATCATGTCCTTAATTGGTATCACCCCCACCATCTCATTTACATCCTATAGCATGCTTGGGCAGTAGTCATTGACCTTAGGATTTTTATTAAAGCTGCCTTGTAAAGATATTAAAGAAATGATCAAAATGGGAAGTTCATGATGTAATCTTTGTATACATCGGGAGACAAGGTTGACATTTTCTTCAATTAGGCATTTTCCTCTACTAGGTTGCATATAAGTACATTATAAGCTTTTACTTCCAACATGGGGTCGCTGTTGTATCACGTTACTTATCTAACAAATTACATCGGTTATAGCATTGTTGTTTTGCTACTCAAGAGTGCTTCATTTGGTTAATAGTTGTGCTACATCTTTAAGACTTGAAAATATTAAGGGATTTCTGATGTGGATTCTGTTTCTTTTTAACAGATTTAGTGCAATTTTCGTGACGACAATATTAATAAGGTATGCCTACGGTCCTTCTCCTGGGAATATAAATATGTTTGCTCGCATAGACTAAATGGTTTCTTCTACAAACCTTTTGCTTCAAAAATGTGTTATTGCTTATGTAGCCTGTTAGTACTGCTTTGTAGAATTAAATTACAGCACATAAATGTGTGTCCTTCACATATGTATCATTAGGTCTATATGCCTAGGGCGATTAGGTAGGAATTATTGCAGTCCCGATATACTTTTGCGTCACCCTCAATGATAACATAGGATCCATTTCCAAACCTTCGGCCTAGCTGAAAAAGGTTGGGGCAAATAAAGTTCTACTCAGAAGAAACAAAAAACTAAAATCTAAAGAATCAAGGCATAAATTAACAATGTATCATCCTGATTTCAGCATTGAAGCATAAAAGAAACCAGCTAGAGAACATGACAAGTAAGTAAGGAATGAACTACCATTCGTTTAACTATTTAATCATGTTACAGCCAATCCAATAATACAGAGTTTCTAGGTGATGTTTCCAGGAGATGGATCACTGGCACTCTTCCACCATTGTCTGTCATCGAAGAAAACTAATACATATTGCCTTATATAAGGATTGAACGCTAAGTTCATTAATGTTTGGAAACTAGCAGGTGTAATACTAAGGCCTTAAGGCATTACCTTATACTTAAAATGTCCAAAACAAGTGGAAAATTGTTAACAAAGCACTTATAAGCAACAATTGATCTTCATGTAGTATAATCACATCTTATATATGTGAAGAGACAATAAGGCTAAATTAAAAAGAAAGAATATGAAGGAGTAGTGAGAAGATTGGTCAGTTTTTAGATGGTAAGTTGTTAACAAAAATGCAAAACCTTGTGGTTGAGCAGAGGGGATACAACAGCAGCAAATTCTTTCATTATATAACCAGTGTGCACAGCTAAGCCAATCAAATTGGCACCGTGAGGGGTAGGTACTTGATAGGGGAGACAACAAAAGACAGAGGGTGTACTATTGGAGTGAGTTAAGGAGAATATTGTGGATTTGCTCATATCCCTCAAACTGTCATGAACTAATACCTTATAGTTTCTTTTTGGAATTCTCTGGTTCAGTTGACTGCTGTGTCAATCCTAGGGTATTGCTATTCCCACTGTAATGAGTAATTTAAGCTGTAACAGAAAAATAGTCTGCCTTTGTGATTGTGATTTGTGGAGACCATAATTTAGTTCATCATTTCTTAGTCCCTTTTTTCTTCAGGTGGCTATGGCAACAATGCACCTATCCTTAGAAAGAATCTTCTTGCTGTACAGAGAGCCCGAAATATCATGTCATTAACATAGTTGATGTATGCGAACACAACATACCTATTTTTGAAGCAAGAGATTCATATGTAGATAATATGTTCACTGTTATCCTCTGAAACTACTCGAATGTAAATTAGGTTACCAAACCACATCAAACAGCCCCTACATCTTCTTCTAATACGTCAAGTCCCTACCAGTAGCTTCCAGAAATTCCCACAGCCTTTGCAACTTTCGAGCAGATCCCCCTAAGCACTTGCAAATTGGATTCCCGTCGCTTCTGCAAATGCCATTAGCATGCACCACACGATCACATTTATCTCAATCATCTCTTGGCTTCAGGTACAGAATACCAATTCTACTGTCCTTCATCCACTACATAGGGGAGCAACAATGGTTCCACCTAAAGCCTTGTAGTTCTTGAATCCTCTTCGTACTTCAAAATTAGTACAACTCACAGGGGCTGGTAAAATTTTTTTGCTGAACACTCAGTTTGACATCACCAAATTAAAGTGTAACTAGGTTTGGAAACTAGCAGGTGTAATAGTGAGCCCTTAGGGCATTACCTTATACTTAAAATGTCCAAAACAAGTAGAAAGTTGTTAACAAAGCATTTATAAGCAACAATTGATCTTCATGCAGTATAATCACATCTTATCAGGAAGCACTTGTCTTTGGAATTTCCATCCTCACCTATGGTTTTCTTGCGGTTACTTCTGATCCCATTTGCCTCTGAAATTAACACTCATGAATGTCAAGCTTTGTAACAAAGGCTGCTACTGCTCAAGAAATTCATGCTACCAAACATCTTTCTACCTTTCAATTGGATGAGCTTAAAGCCTTTGCCACTCAAAAGAAATTCAGTACTCATGATCGCACTGATCAAGAGACAACATAGCCAAGAAGTTAATGAGTATAGTCCATCCTTTGATTCTTGAACCCAAGCAATTGGGAATTAGGCTTCCTAGACTAACTAAGAGACAGGATATGGAAAACTTCATGCCCTACAATCTTCAGCATACTCACAATTGGCTATTTTAGCACAACGAACTTACTGTTAATTTTTCTCCAACTGCTGTTCTACAGGCATTGTAGGAGTAGTAGTTAGTGCAAAACCACTCTCAAGCATCAGAAGAGGCAAAGATGGGACTGTGCATAAGAGGCGAGAAATCATCGTGATGGACAATGAGTATTTCCGCTAAAACTAAGGCCAACTAATGCTATAAAAAAGGGAAAATAACTAATGTTGATTATGTAATGCAGGTCAACTTTCACAACAATAATGCTTTGGGGTGACTTGGCAACCAATGAAGGCAAAAATTTAGAGGCCGAAGCCGAAGAACAACCAATTATTGCGGTAGATAATGTCAGAGTGACAGAATATCAAGGTAACGTATCTTCAAATTTAAGTGGTTTCACTCAGAATTTCAAAACGATTATAAAAGGAGGAACATAACACTTTTCAAACATGTTGCAGGTGAACCTCAATTGTCACTATCATTCATCAGCACGCTATAAATTAACCCAAAAATCAAGGAAGCGACTTTGATCAGAAAATGGTAATATACATTCTTTTTAGACATGATATAAACCGAATGAAGCACTACATAATGCAAAATTCTCGCATTTTCTAACTTCAAACGCAGGTTGCAAAAGGAAAGCCCATGTCTATCACCACTTGGAAAGATCAGAGATGCAACAGCTGTAACCCTTGAAGAAATCCTGACAAATGCACCAAAAATAACTCAGGTAAGATAAGTACACACACATATACTTTCGGAATACAACACTTACTAATAATGACTTCACACATAAATTGTACTGCTCTTTTAAAGCGACACTACTGAGTATTGAAAACAAAGAAGAACCCTGGTATCAAGCATGTAAAAGATGCAGCAAAAAAGTTACTATTACAGCGAATGGACCAACTTGTAAGGACGAAAAGTGTGAACCTCCAATAACATATGAACCAAGGTAAACTATGCAAATCAAGAAGACATATATTTATTTGAACAAAAACATTGTTCATTCGATAATAATGAATTAAAAATATAGGTACATGCTGAAGCTGACTGTAACTGGAGACACACAACAAGCATCTATAACATTGTTCGATGCAGCAGAAACTTTAATTGGATGTCCAGTTTCAAAACTGATAGAGTCAAAGCAGGTACGCTACTTTCATCACTTTATGCATTGTAAACAAGTTAAACAACAGCAACATCTAATATTAAAGAGTTACATACAGAACGGAAAAGATCTAGAAGAAATGGAAGGTAAAGAATTCATCTTCATCATTAAGATGGACAAAAAGACTGGAGATGACAGAAACCGAGCAAGGTTGATAGCACAAGAAGTTCAAGAGTACAACACAGCAGGACTACATGACGATCCTGTTCACTACAACCATGCAAAAAAGAAGCTCAAATTTGATGAAGGCTGAAAGGAGATTATTGCATCTTCTAATTCTGCATTTTCATGTTAAAATATGAAGTTTACATATTTTGAATTGTTTCTTTGACTTTCTCCATTCGCTCTTCTCTTCATCAACAACTTAATACATTATAATCTTGCAAAACTAATTCGGCCACATTCACGTGCAACGCACGTGCTTCATACTAGTATTCACACACACACACACACATACACGAGCGCTTATATATGTTAATAATTGAGAATGCATTTGCACATATGAGAAAATCTGTATTATGCATATGCTTTCCAAAAAAAAAAAACAAATTGTTTAATTAACTAATGGGCCACTAACAAAAACTAATTGCAGCCACTAACAAAAAAATAATAGCAGCCCATAAACAGCCCACTATCCATCTAAAGCCCAATGCATAAGCCATTTATTTCTGTCAGAACAGGCCATAAGTTCTAATCCGTGTGGGCCTGATCCAAATAAAAAAATACTAACGGCCTACTACTGAATTCAGCCATGGAACCCTTAATTGGATCAATCCACCAACTCCAAGCCCATGTTGGAGTGTGTAGATTAAGTCCAGTACCATGCTTCTTTGTTCAGACAACAAATACAGAATAAATAGCCCATATAGCAACTGGTTAAATCATAAGTCGGGGAATTAAAAAAAACATGCACAGTCATCTTCTTCCTTGGAATATGATGACAGAAAACCCTACTTTTCTTTGCACACCAAAACAAAATTCATAACAAATCCATTTTTCATCCAAATTCCACGAAATCAGTTCTATTGAATTCGAAGTTTACCATACAATAGATATATGTCAATCAAATTCAATATTATGAAAATATAATCGTGACACCATCCGAGACCCATTAACGAAAAACATGGTTTTTCATGCATAGAGTTACTGATACACCATATAAACATACCAAAAACATTTATAGGAAGAAACAAGCCTTTTGGGCTCTGATACCACTGTTGGTCGGAGCATTTTTGGAAGCTGAAGCGTACCTTCGCTTGTTAAACCCGACTTGCTTTACTGTCCTTTTGCGTCAATTGTCTCACTTTCAAACCCGCAAAAATTCTGCCGAATCTCGCCGGAAGAAATGGCTACTAGAGTCACTTCGTGATATCCACAGATCAAGAACCAAGGGCACTCTTGCACTCACTGACTTATGGTGAAAATTCGGTTGATGGAATATCTCTTTGTTCCCTGGAAAGTGATGCATTTTATAGAGAATGGATTGGTGCGTGGGAACCATCGCAATGGTTGCTTTGCAACCTTTCGGCAAATGGTAACCACCATTTGCTCCAAACAAATTGGAGCTCTCTGTGGCCGTACATGGGTCTGGTCCGAATAGGATTCGGACCCAAATTTCCTTCATGTATTATAACCTGGACTACTTTATCACTGAATGAAAAATCTAATCTAAATTATCAAGTGGTAAATGAACAAAGAACATATGGCAATGATAGCTAGCCTAAAAAGTCTCGTAAACCTTACAATATGCAATCATGCAAATCGTCTAAATAATGGTTTTAGATCAAGGATATCCGTCAGGCGTCAGGTAATGCAATAAACCACCAGCAGCATGACATGCATAAAGTAATTGCGATCGGTAATATGACTTGTCATTACTGACAACTTATATTTTTCAATTCATATTACTAATCGTAATATGAATTTGGAGACCCTTCTAGAAAATACCACTTATAAGTTGTATAGGTAAAAATATAAGTTGAGAACATTAGAGCTGAATTGGAGCGCGTGGCGGCCTTTCTTGCTACTGCTGATCCTCAAGAAGTGAATGACCCTCTACTCAAAGTGTGGATCGAGCAAGTGAGACATGTTGCTCACGACATCGACGATGCTCTTCATGAACTCATTCCCCTCCGGCTGTCAGACTATCATGGAAATTTAAGATTCAATGGCTCTGTCCATAGGATGTTTTGCCATATTTTGAGCTTGGTAACTCGTCATCAACTTGCTTCTGATATACAAAGCATCAAGTCTAGAATGTAAGGAAGAGGAGAAATAACATTGGAAGAAGTTGCTGACGGCTACGTTACGGACCTTATTAACAGAAACTTACTCCAAGTGGCCGAGAATTTGGAGGACGGCATGGTTCGGACATGCCAAGTCGATAACAAGTCGGGGTGATCTAATCATATCTAAGTCGCGGGAGGACGAGATGGTCATTGTAGAGAGGGCAAAAGACACAATATGGCCCAAGAAAGTCCGGCAACTCGTAGTCCACAATTCCTTGGAAAGTTTGCCAGAAAGCAAGTACTTCATTCGACTTTGGTCTCCCGTCATTTTTGGCAGGGTTAGTTCATTGCATCGGCCACTCAAATCAAACTGAAGTGGTAAGTTGATAATCGCCTTGGACTTAAGAGGTGCCCCATTGGAATCAATTCCGGAGGGAAACCAAGTTAAAAAAAAGCTTTCCAAAGCGATAGAAAAGCTTCATAACCAAGAATGTCTGGATTTGAAAGGTACATATGTTACTCAGTTGCCTCTTGATATAACGAGGCTCCATAAACTACATTCTCTCTTAGTATATCGCTATGATGTCGGAGTTGGTTAGGTATACTTCGAATATGAGCATCGCTTTAAGGCTCCATTGACTATGGGGGTTTCCACTGTCTACAAATGCTATCATATGTAGAGGGAGATCAAATCAGTGGTGGCACACGTGATATAATCATGAAAAAGCTGGGGCAGTTGACCCGCTTGAAAAGTTAAACATTTTAAGGGTGAGAAGAGGTCAAGCGACGGCTCTATGCTCGTCTATCAACAAGCTCACTAACCTGGTCATTAAGCATTACCTCAATAGAGCCAGATAAGATTCTTGATTTGAACTTTCCTTTGTCTTCAGCTATATACTTAATTTCTTTGCAGCACAGGCTAACTGTACCAACTACACAGGGCTCTTACTACACAAAGAGTAGTGGGCACTCCAACACCTCACACAAGCTCTAACCCATCCCCAAGTGTACTATCAATCTCCGGTCGATAGTAGATTGATAGTATACTTGGGATGCTAATATGAGGGTTATCCGGATGATTCCACAAGTTGTCCGTGATTGACAGGGCTATACCAGAGTATAGACGACAGTTGATTTTAGACGAGGGTTATTGGAGCTTTGAATTGTTTATGGAACGTTATGATTTAACTGAGACCCCAAGAGCTGTATAGCATAGTAGGGTTCAGTTATTTATTAAATTTACATTCCAAAGAGAAAATAAACAATGGTCTCAAAGATGTAATTACATGGTTGATAATATGAATCATCACTGCCCCCTATGTGTATAATCTTCACCACAGAGTGAAGATCCCGGTTGGCCAAAATATTATGCCAGCCTTTTGAAAACCTAACCACCATTTGCTAAATCATATATCTATCGCCAAAAATAAGACCTTGAAATTTCACCTCCATCTGGATCTGAAGCCTGCTAATAAACATATTGAGATGAAGCATATTTGACAAATATAACAAGGATCCAGCAGAATGTCTCTCTCACCTCCATCTGGCCTTTAATTTCTCAGCCTCCCATTCCATTATCAATGGATTGCATTAGTGATGATTCTGTAATGTAGAACTACTGAGCAGCTCCATGCACAAATAAGAATTTCTTAAGAGGTCCATTGAGAAGTACAAGACTGAAGTTCAAAACTTTAGTCTTGCGTACCGGGGTTACGAAGGGGAGCCGTCTAGTCGCCCTCGTCCTGAAGCGTACGACTATCAGCCCCAGAGTCAGGTGTGGGAGTCGTCCGGTCGCCCTCTTCCTGACGCGTACAACTATCAGCCCCAGAGTCAGGTGTGGGAGCCGTCTGGTCGCCCTCCTCCTGACGCGTACGACTATCAGCCCCAGAGTCAGGTATGGGAGCCATATAGTCGCTTGCCTCCAAACGCATACGACTCTCAGTGCCAGAGTCAGCTTCCCCAAGTAGGAATCCAGGCCTCGCGCCCAAGCTTTCAGTCGGACAAAGGACAAGCGACGAAGCCATTGAGGTCGGACAAGATGGCTTGGATCGACCGGCACTACTTCGGGCATGAGCCTGTCAATTCAGCAGACTTTCCCCTTGCGACATTCCTAGGTCATGAGGATATCAGAACGTTGGCGCCGGAGACAGATCTTTCAAATTTTGTCATGAACGCTTACATAGAACTGCTCCGGATTAGAGAGCAACGTTTTAACCGTTCTGAATATCTGAAGCTTAACATGTATCCCACTCATTTTGTGGAATTAACGGTGAGAGAATTCACAGAATGGAGGCGAGGGGGCGGCAGGAGTAAGTGGAAACCAGGTCGAAACGTGTTAGGCATGATGAACGCAGACTATCAATGTCCCGCTGCTGATGCGAACCTTATCATGATACCCTGTCATCATGCAAACCACTGGTTCCTATTAGTTCTCCATCCAGCGTTCAGAACGGTTCACATATACGATAGCCTAAGGGAGGACGAGCCTGGACAGCTGCTGGCACAGATGTACAACGAGTACATCACTTTAGTGGTTAGTATTTATTTTTTGACCTTGGCTCATAGTATATTGTTCTTGTCTCATAGGCTTGATTCTCGTTTTTATTGTTGGATGCAGACTACTGTCCTCTCGCTAGCATGCGGACGGCCACAGGGTGACCCTTGGACGGTCGTGATGATAAAGGACCGACCAAAGCAATATAACGGTCACGATTGCGGGATTTACGTCCTCAAGTACATGGACTACATTGCTCGCTCGGAAGTGCTCAAACACTCCTCGTGGACTAGGAAGGATGCCTTGACGTTTAGGTATAGGATAGCCTGGGAGCTGAAAAAGAATGAAGCTAGACGCCTTCATTACCATTATCCTGACGTGCATGGCTAGCTGCTGTGATGTTACAAAAAACTGTACCAAAAAGAAATGTACATAATTTTTCGCATGCTATGAATTTGGCGCTAAAATGTGCGCGAATATACCTTTCATATGACGGCATTCGAAAAAAAGTGACAAAAAAAATTACAACATTTTTCAGAAGCTATCAAATGGGGACTAAAGTGTGCCCGAATAGGCCCTTCCTAGGAAAACTCAAAAATTAATGTGTCTCGTTTTTTATCCGAAAGTCTTACAAATGGGCTAACTAGCGTGCCTGAAGTGCAATGAGCGGAAAAAAAGTGACAAAAAAAATTATAACTTTTTTCGGAAGCTATCAAATGGGGCCTAAAGTGTGCCCGAATAGGCCCTTCCTAGGAAAACTCAAAAATTAATGTGTCTCGTTTTTCGCCGAAAGTCTTACAAATGGGCTAACTAGCGTGCCTGAAGTGCAATGAGCGGAAAAAAAGTGACAAAAAAAATTACAACTTTTTTCGGAAGCTATCAAATGGGGCCTAAAGTGTGCCCGAATAGGCCCTTCCTAGGAAAACTCAAAAATTAATGTGTCTCGTTTTTCGCCGAAAGTCTTACAAATGGGCTAACTAGCGTGCCTGAAGTGCAATGAGCGGAAAAAAAGTGACAAAAAAAATTACAACTTTTTTCGGAAGCTATCAAATGGGGCCTAAAGTGTGCCCGAATAGGCCCTTCCTAGGAAAACTCAAAAATTAATGTGTCTCGTTTTTCGCCGAAAATCTTACAAATGGGCTAACTAGCGTGCCTGAAGTGCAATGAGCGGAAAAAAAGTGACAAAAAAAATTACAACTTTTTTCGGAAGCTATCAAATGGGGCCTAAAGTGTGCTCGATTTCGGAGTTACCAAAACTATCAATAATCCACAAACCAAATCACAAATTAAAGATTGCACAAACCAAATCACAAATTTAAACATTATATAAGTTCAATTTATACAACTGAAACATTAACCCTAACACTCTTCCTCATCATCGTCCTCCTCGACCATACTGCCAGGTTCGATACCTAACACTTTATAATGGTTTCTCTTGTCATGATCAGTCATCTTATTACACAACGCACACTTTCGTAATTTTTTTTGACCCGTTGCTTCTTCAATCGGATTCTTCATGCGTATTGCTCGTTTTCGCCCTTTTGTTTGAGAAATAATTGGATCAAAAATGTCGTCCTCCTCACCTTGTAGGTCAGTACCGTCAATGACTGGCTGTTTGGCTCGATTGAATCTACCGCCTGGAGTTGTCCGAGTAGTCGGAGTGTCCACAGTTTCTGGTAATGCCATCCTAAACTGTGCATGCTTAGCCTTATCCCGTGCGGCTGCTTCAACTTGATACCTGTACCCATCAAATGTCGACGCTGCATCCATTGATAAACCGTGCATGATGTTACAAAGGTGATTATATCGCAGCGTCTCAGATTGCTCGAAATCAACTGAAACATTGGGCACGTAAGGAATGTGACCGTGGACTCTGTTGGCTTCCTTCGTCCACCGTTCCAAGATATACGGTGGAGGGATTTCACTAGCATTCTTGGCGCTCAAAACCCTCAACGCGTGTCGACAAAGTATACCTTTATGCTCAAACAGTTGACAGTTGCAATTAACCAACCCGGTGTCCTTACAAACTGCTACGGTAAAATGTCGTCTGGTCCTCGGAGCCGACGAAGAGCACGGATTGGCGAAGTTCGTCACATTTGTCAAAGCATAAACCTTGATATCTCTGGTGGAATACTCGTGCAACTTTGTCATGCCATATTGATTCGACTTTAGTAGTTCCTCTTGAAACTGTCGAAACATTTCCTTGGTATAGACTTGAGCCGCATGAGCCTCTAAAGGTGAATAAAGTAGTATAGCTCTTTCTTTGCAAACTGTAGCCGCGTCGGCTTCTCTCTCACGGTACAATTGCCTGTCAACGGCTTTCTGCATCTCTAGTACGAACTCCGCTATACTTGAAGACTGGCCTACGTACCCATCAAAGAATGAATTCATAGCTTCGCTTCTCGAGGTCGTAGTCATTCCGGCTGCAAAAAACTTCTTGGTGTAGGCACCGACCCACTGTGTCTTGATCTCATACAACGATTGTAACCATTCGTGATTGTGCAAATAGTAAGTATCCATTAACGTGGCCCACCTCTCCTCGAACACGTCTACCGTCAACGATTTCTTCACACATGTATTAAAGTCAGTCTTGAATGACGGATGGTTTGCATATACATGGTGAAGCCGTTCGGGATATTTGTTGCTTATGTGCCATGTGCACAGGCCATGGTGAGTATCTGGAAGGACCTTAGCGATTGCATTTTTCATTGCCAGATCTTGGTCGGTGATGATGGTCTTTGGAGGAATATGATACATTGCTTGAAGCCACGTTTCAAATAACCACGTAAATGACTCCTCCGTCTCATCCCTAAGCAGGGCAAAGCCAAACGAGATTGACTGATAGTGGTGGTTCACCCCGGTGAACGGAGCAAAAGGCATAGAGTACTTATTGGTGCGGTATGTGGTGTCAAACGTCACAACATCCCCAAAATTTTGGTAAGCAGCTCTAGAACGGGGGTCCGCCCAAAATATAGTACTAATGCGGTTCTCATCATCCAGTTGGAGACTGTAAAAAAATCCAGAATTCTCACTCTGAAGGGACCTGAAGAGATCAAGTGTAGTTTGAGAATCACTCTTACCGAAAGACTCTCTCCTCTGAGCACGAAGTTCATTTCGAAGGTCTACTTCGTTGAAACTCAACTTGTCAATCCCCCCAACCTGGCTTGAGAAAACCCCCATCATCTTAGAAGGTGGAATTTTAGCCTCGGCCATTGTAAAAATTAGTTGTCTGTGTGCCGCGCTTATTTCTCGGTGTTGATGAATTTGACCAATCTTACTGGGGGTCATCAACTGATGATTATGGCTCAACTCCACTCCTGTGACAACCCAATGGTTTTCATTTTTTCGGTGTACTGCATACACATGGGCCTTGCAGCCGGTACCCGGAAATGTGTCCCGTTTTCTTTGTCTTGTTGTCCCTTCGTCACTGATCCGAACGACCGGAGTTACATGCGGTGCTCCTCTATGACACTCAAATAGTCTTGCACAAATTTGATCTGTATTCGCCCGTTTTCTAGTCGTCTTAGTTCTAATACCGAAACCTATCGTTTTCGAATATGCTCTATAGTATGCTTCAACTTCGTCCAGTGCTTGAAAAACTTGACCAACGTAAGGTGGATCAGAACCTTCACAAAAATTATTTCCTCCAGTTGCATCCATATTTATACTGTAATCTAAAAAATAAAAATTATATCATTCTCAACAAGTCATAAATTTAAATAAAAGAAGAATAAAATTTATTTAAACCACCGTCTTTCGGGAAATTTGGTATAATGTAAAATTAGCAAAATAGCCCCCGATGAGCGGCAAATTACCGAAATGCCTCCGGGGGTTCATTATCACCCTAACGCCCCAAATCAGCTTCAAAACAACCTTTCAGGTGCTTTGCTTACATTTCTGGACTAAGAAATCCTTTGAAAAACTTAACGCTGCAAATTTACGAAAATACCCCTATCGGGGATGCGAATTACCAAAATGCCCCCTGACAAAAAAAATCTGAAAAGTGGTTTGAAATGGGATTTTAAGCTTCCTGAATTCACTCTTTAAAATAACTTTTCAGGTGTCTCACACCCTTTCCTGAACTAAAAGTTATTTTAAGCACAAATTTGTGAAATGTAAAATTAGCAAAATAGCCCCCGGGGGTTCATTGTTACCCTAACGCCCATCAAACCAGCTTCAAAACAACCTTTCAGGTGTTTTACTTACATTTCTGGACCGAAAAACTTTTTTTCGGGAAATTACCAAAACACCCCTCGCGGGGGGGCAAATTACCAAAATGCCCCCTGGCTTCAGAAAATATCAAAAGTGCTTTAAAAAGCTATTTTAAGCTTCCTGAGTTCATTCTTGATCTAAAACGTATTTTACGGATTTTTCGCCTAAAAATCCTGAACCGGTGTCCGGATCGAGCGCTTAAAAGCCCGTTCGGCCAAAAAATTAGCTAACGGCTTCGGAATGGCCCAAATTCCTGGGGAATGGAACTTCCCAACACCCTAGGGTTCTCATAAAAGTTTCGCACGAAATCGCGCTGTCTTGATATTTTAAATTACACTGCAAAGTTACAAGGTTGCGCGTATCAGTTAACCCCTTTCTAGTCTTTGCAAAAATCTGAAATTTTTACCTGATACAGATCTTTTGAAAATAGCTAGGGTCTCTGTTTTGTATTTTGGCAAAATCTAGCTCTAGCTATTTTTTATAAATTCGTGAAAAAACTGTCTAATTAAGTTTTCACCTTTAGCGACAATTACGCCCCGCAATCAGCTGCAAAACAACATTTCAGGCGTTTTACTTACACTTCTGGACTTAAAAGTCCGTTGAAAAACTTTTTCGGGAAAATTACCAAAATACCCCTCTCGGGGTGGCAAATTACCAAAATACCCCCTGGCTTCAGAAAATATCAAAAGTGCTTTAAAATGCTATTTTAAGCTTCCTGAGTTCATTCTTGATCTAAAAAGTATTTTACGGATTTTTCGCCTAAAAATCTCGAACCGGTGTCCGGATCGAGCGCTTAAAAGCCCGTTCGGCCAAAAAATTAGCTAACGGCTTCGGAATGGCCCGAATTCCTGGGGAATGGAACTTCCCAACACCCTAGGGTTCTCATAAAAGTTTCGCGCGAAATCGCGCTGGCTTGATATTTTAAATTACACTGCAAAGTTACAAGGTTGCGTGTATCAGTTAACCCCTTTCCAGTCTTTGGAAAAATCTGAAATTTTTACCTGATACAGATCTTTTGAAAATAACTAGGGTCTCTGTTTCGTATTTTGGCAAAATCTAGCTCTAGCTATTTTTTATAAATTCGTAAAAAATTCTATTTCTGACGCCCTAAAAAATCGCTATTTTGGAATTTTTCGAATGTAATACCCCGATTTGTCAAAACGTAATTTTGACGCCCTAAACACGAATTTTAGACTATTGTAAGAACAATTTAAGCGTAACACAATTTAAACAATCAATTGGTATGAACAAATTGAAAAATACTTACTTGTTTTAACTTGATATATTTCAAGAAAAATCCACCGATCTTCTAGCGGTTATCCACCGATCTTCTAGCGTAAATTTTTTTTGTTTGTATGTAGGTGAGATAGGGAGAATGAGGAGGGTGGAAAAAATGATTCGGGGAGGAGGGATTTTATAGAGAGAAAAGTGAGAGAGGAAGGGAAGAACCGTGAGTGAACAGCAGGGAGGGGGAGGGGGGAATGACACGTGGGGGTGGGGGGGTAGGGTGGTAATGACACGTGGGGGAAGAGGGGGTTCACGGGTGGGGGAAAAGGACATAGGGTGGGGGCCACGGGGTGGGGGGCAAGGGGGGTGACGCGTGGGGGGGGGCAAGGGGGGTGGGGTCACGGAAGGCAATAATGCCAACCGCATGTAGGAGTTGCGGTTGGGCATTATTGCCACCATTTTCTCACGAGTTTTTCATTTTCTCGTGATATTTTCGTGAATTTCTCATATTATTTTCGTCCTTTTTCGTCCCTTTTCGTCCCTTTTTGCGCCACGTGGCCAACCGCTGCTCTTACCTGCGGTTCGGTGGAGAAATTGTTATTTCTCCACCGGTAGATGTGGATCGGTCCCCTCTATATATATATATATATATATATATATATATATATATATATATATATATATATATATATATATATATCGATACAAAGTTTCAATACAAGAACACACTTGAACACAATATATGTAACTCATAAATTTTTGGTGTTTCAACCTTTCTCTCTCTCTCTCTCTCTCTCTCTTTTATTTTTCTCACAAGCTGCTGCTTGCTTTTTCTTCTCACAAAAAATCACACTCTAATAATCCATCTCTCTCACTCTAAAAATTACTCAAACAAGACTCCATATAGCAGCAAAGCTTCATCATGAAGCTCTTTTTTCCCAGCTCTTCTATGCTTCACATTTTGACCATGTGGAGGTTTATCCAATTTCTCCAAGTCAGTTTGGCAGCCTCCTTATCTTCAATCCAAGTTGGCAGATAGGTGAGTGATTGCTTCATGGTGAAGCTTTTCTTTTAAGAGCCACATAAGAGGAACAACTCACCATGAAAATTCCAATAAGTCAACATTTGTAACTTAATGGATGAGAGTTTAAATTATAACAGAACTTGTAGCTCTGCATAGAAGAAGGCAACCTTTCACATTGACTAAACCAAAACGCTAACCACAACCCAGCGCTTTCGAGAATAGACAATTTTATAGCAAGACAATTTGTTGGGACCTCGGATTATCCAAGGAAGGAAGTGTCTGTGTCCAAGGTCACTGTACAATTATTGTGTTTCATACCTAGCAAGACAGAAAGTTGTCCGGAGAAGACTGATGTTCCTCTTTTCTCAGTTAGATCCTAAAGATCTCTAACGCTAGGAACAATGAAAATTTTTTGACATCTGATTGGGTTGTAATAGTCACTTCCTTGCAAGCCTCAAGCAAATTGCCTCACCTTTTTTTTTTGGGTACAAACTGCTAGTCACAACCTCTATGACACAAATACAGAAAGCAAGCTTGTACAACTCGAGGAAAGTGTGCCAACAGCCAACATTTTATGGAGCTTTAGGTAATAACGTAGCCATCAAACTAACATACTCTAGACATGTGAAGGTCGTAAGCCATCATGAGCAGATATAGAGCACGCTCTGTCGCAAATCCCCCCCCCCCCCCACACACACATATATATTCAAACTAAGCATGATGCTTGAACAAGTAAATAGATAGAATTACATGGATGACATGCACAAGCATTATGTGTTAGGATCGAAGGGGCCTTGTGTGATAGGGAATTGCAAATATAGCAAATGCCAAGAATTAAAACGTAACCAAGTCAAACAAACAGTGACAAGAGAAGCACCACTTTTAACATGAAAAACCCTCTCGCATAGGGGGAAAAACCACGGGACAAACAAAACCACTAATTCAATCAACAAAGTACTACAAATGGTCCTCTCAAGCTTTTTGCCCTAGGCTTAAGGTAAACAAATGTTAGAGAAAAATATACAACTTACTTCTTTCCAACCAAGTTGGAGAAATCACCACAAGAAAGGCACAAAGCAAGCTGCTCCGCTTCTTTGCTCCCCCTCTTGCATATGCCAGCGTCACTGTAGCACACAGGTAATTGCAGCTCTCATGGATGATGTGAAGCTATTGGTTTTCTTGACAAAATAGTGGCAAACTCATGTAAAAACTCAATGCCCAGGCACTTTTTTCTTCACTGTTCTTAGAGTTGTCAATGGACCTGGGCCTCAATGCCCAAGCACTTTTTTCTTCACTGTTCTTAGAGTTGTCAATGGGCCGGGCTTGGGCCGGCCCGGCCCGGCCCAGGTCCAGCGGGCCTCCAATGAAATCGGGCCGGGGCCGGGCCTCACAAATGAAAAACGGGCCGGGCCAGGCCTAAAACCTGGGATATATGGGCCCAGTCCAAGCCCAGGCCCTAGGCCCAATATTTAGGGCCGGGCTTGGGCCGGGCCCGGGCCCAATCCAAAATATTTTTTTTCCTTTCTTCCCAACTTTTTATTATAAAGACTTCTTCTTCAACAAAGGGTAAAGTTTTTGTAAACGAACCACTGAGTATACAATCACTTTTTCACGAATTAACCCCCTTTCGAAAAGGCAAATTGATGTTGATTGACTATTAACCACAGATTAAGTACAAAAACTAGTTGTTCTAGCCCATACATACTGATTTTAAGTGCAAAATTCAATCTCTTTCGTAATATGGTGTAAAACCTATAAATGTCAAAGAAAAATAGAGTAGATCAAATAAAAACAATAACGAGATCGATGAAGATAAAATAACATCTTTTCTTGTTACATTCAAATTCTTTGGTCATTTAAAGAAACATGAGATTATTCTTCAAGGCTCTTTAACACGTCACCCACTTCATGAAATTAAATTTAGAATTCAATTCACCTCTTTTGGTTTGAAACAAAAAGAATACATAATTTTTATTTATATTTAGAATACATGATAATTGTTTTTATAATTATTCCCTTAGCTTGTGATGTAGAACACAAAGCAAATTCTGTAAAATACATTAAATGAAAGCCCACTCAGAAATCATCAAAAACACGTCACAGTCACCACACACCCATACTTCTCTGCGTATGTTAAAGAAAATACTGATCATATGAATTCAATAACACCTCAAAAACTATTAATTTAACTAAAAAGATCCAAAATATCAAAAAAATAATAATGTAATAAAATAGACTTCAAAAAAAATAGAAAAGAAAAAAAATTAGGGGGGGGGGGGGCTAACGGGGCCGGGCCGGGCTGGGCCAAACCCAGGCCATTTTAGGGCCGGGCCAAAAAAGGGCCGTTTTAGGGCCGGGCCGGGCCCGGGCCCGTTTCTCAAAGAATTCGGCCTGGCCCTGGCCCTGGCCCAAGCCCTGAGGGTTAGGGCCAGCCCGGGCCTAAAAACAGGCCGGGCCAGCCGGGGCCGGGCCGGGCTAGCCCGCGGGCCACCCGGCCCTTTTGACATCTCTAACTGTTCTTTAACCAAAATAGTGGCACAATCTCCTCACTATTTTCTGACAAAAAAACAGTGGTAATCACCTGTCTCCTCACGCATGGCTTTTATAGCCTTTATATAGGGAACAAACTTTGGCTCCTACCTGAGTTGTAGGAACCTTCTTCCAACCCCATATATAGTGACAATTAACAATTGCTAAATATTTTTAGTGACTTTTCTTCTAACACTATCAGCGACAATCATTAGTAGCATTTTTTTAGCGTCACTAAATGAAAAACACTAAAAACATTTAGAGACGATCGATTGTCGCTATATATGGGGTAGGAGGAAGATTCCTCTGACCCGGATAGCAGCCAAATTTTTTCCTTATATAGGCAGTTCCATATTTGGCTGTCTGTAAATATGTCCAGAAGACTCTAAACACATGCATCATCTGCATGTCAAGTGATTGGTGGAAACTGAAGAGTTTTTCACATGCCCAAGGCAGCCATCATGGCTAGAAACCAACTTCCAAAGACTACATTAATTTGTTGTTTTCCTTTCACCAAGATCCACCAAAAAATATGGTTGTACCATTACTTTATTTCACCAATATTTTCATGTGTAAATACCAAGGAGCCACCAAATGTGGGCTGGACAGATTGTGCACACATACACCCAACAATCTCCCCCTCCAGCCACACGAGGGAGATCACAGTTCCTGCTGTCGCAAGTGAAATGCACTCTCGCCATCGATCTGTGGGAGTAAAAGACATCCATTAATTTCGTTGCCAAACTCGTAATCAAATTATCGAAGCCCTATTTGACCATCCCTTGCACAACCTCCATTAAACTAGCGTTATCACCACAACCCTAAGCTTCACAAATATTTTCAAGCTCTCCCCAATTAGCACAATCTCTAGCTGGATAAATTTTTGTGGATCCGGATCCTCCAATCCTTACTTGAGGGGCGTGCTCCCTGCTCAATACCCTCTGGCAATGGCAAAACTATATCACAAAGTTCCACATCCCCACTACCTATGGCACTCTCTAGCAATGAAGGTAATGGTGTAGGACATGGAGCACTAAATGTCGGTTGTGCACTAAACTCCTCAAAGGAGAGCTTTTTATGCTTGCTATCACAAGGGCTCAATCACGTACCTTTGGCAAGAAAATTGAGGGATGGCCTTGCCATAAATTGAAACCTGTCACTGTGTCGCATAGACTCGTCATTTAACTTCATATCTGTGGTGGACAATTGATTGACCAAACTTTGAAAATCGCTGAGGTGCTCGGCAACAGAATGTCCCTCCCTGAACTTGAGATTCACAAGTCTCCTTATCAAATTTGCCTTGGTCTAGGCATTCTTCTGCTCGTACATAGCCTCTAATTTTGTCCACAGGCTATTTTCATTCGTCTCTTGAGCCACGTGATGAAACACACTGTGATCAATCTACTGCCTGATGCAGCCAACAGTCTTTTAATTCATCCGTTCCCATTCCATGTTATCTTTACCCGTGGGCTTGGCACTATCACCCTCAATTGTGTCGTACAAGTCTCTACAAAAAAGAATGTCCTCCATTCTTGGCTTCCATATTGCGTAATTAATCGCCATCAACTTAATCATCGTACCTTGAGACTCTTCCATCCTTTCATAACCAAGATGCCCCAAACGGGGCTCTAATACCACTTCTTAGGATCGAAGGGGTCTTATGTGATAGGGATTTGCAAATATAGCAAATGCCAAGAATTGAAACGTAACCAAGCCAAATAATTAAAGTGACAAGAGAAGCACCAATTTTAACGTGGAAAACCCTCTCGCATAAAGGAAAAAATCACGGGGCAAACAAATCCACTAATTCAATCAACAAAGTACTACAAATGGTCCTCTCAAGCTTTTTGCCCTAAGCTTAAGGTAAACAAATGCTAGAGAAAATATACAACTTACTTCTTTCCAACCAAGTTGGGGAAATCACCACAAGAATGGCAGAAAGCAAGCTGCTCCACTTCTTTGCTCCCCCTCTTGCATATGCTAATGTCACTGTAGTACACAGGTAATTGCAGCTCTCATGGATGATGTGAAGCTACTGGTTTTCTTCACTATTTTGTCACAAAATAGTGGCAAACTCAGGTAAAAACTCAATGCTGAAGCCACCCTTTTCTTCACAGTTTTTTAGCCAAAACAGTTGCACAATCTCCTCACTATTTTGTGACAGAAAAACAGTGGTAATCACCCACCTCCTCACGCATGGCTTTTATAGCCTTTATATAGGCAGCTCTATATTTGGCTCTTTATAAATATGTCCAGAAGGAGAAAATATTCGGTAGTTGTCTAACGTCACGTCATCAACTTAGTTGGTATTAGATTACCACTTATACTCTGACAAATAAGTAGTGAGTCAGCTAGTGGGCCCACGATCCAGTGTGTTCGCGTGGTACCTCCGAAATTGGTATTAGATTACCACCATACTCTGACAAATATATTACTTGCAATGATCATTTAATCCATTCTTACTGTAAGGTTGAAATTAAGGTTAACTGATATATGGATAGGTAGTCCACTACTTCTGCTTGGTACCTCCGAAATTCTTTGATATATTTTTTAGCTTCATTGTGATAAAAAGAAAAGTCTTATGCTTATAGCTACAGTTATAAAGTGAATTCTTACAGTCCATGAACTAAATCATCCCACTTCAAATTTGAGAAGATGAACCTCAAGAAAATCCCATGTATAAACACACTTCTTTCAGACATTTTATCAAACAAGTTATGGTCAATTGATATTTGAAAACAAGAATAACAATCCAAATCATTTATGAAAGCCATGCGTGCACACACACATACATACGCACTCTTTCTGATTGAATTCACATAACACACATGCAAGCGCGCACAAACTACATGAATTACACACACACAAACGCACACGCACGCATGCACATGCGCTCGCTCATACACACAATCACACTACTTGAATAATATACAAGTGCACATAGACACACACTCTGGATTGAATTAGACCATGCATACTGATGACAAATTTTTCGCGCTATTGATTATGGTGTGTTTGGATATGGGATTTTGAAATACTGGGTATTTTTAAATGCCCTTATTTCAAAATCTCCTGATTTACAAATTCTATCATTTTGAAATATCTTGTTTTGAAGAAGAAAGTAAAATGTTGTTAAAAAGGTGGGAGACAAGATTTTTAAAAAACAAGGAACTAGTTATTGTGGATTTGTAAATTACTGATTGGAGTGGATTTGACAAATAACTAGTTCAAACTAGTGATTTGAACTGTGGATTTGGGATCCCAAATTCACAGTTCAAATCACTCCAAAATTTCAAAAATTCCCATTTGAACTATCCAAATAAGATATTTTGTCCAAGTGATTTACAAATACCCTACTAAAGTCAAATTCTCAGTTCAAATCATATATCCAAACATACCCTTAGTGTTGAATCCTGTGCCACTAAATTCCGTCATATGTATATAACAACGTTTATTATTTTGCAAAGTGGATTCATATTCCCGGTTGACTGAAGAGTCAACCGTTAATTACATCCATAATAACCCCGATTAAAGAAATACAAACAACAATTAAAGATACACAAATATTAAAGGAAATATATATATATATATATATATATATATATATATATATATATATATAAATTCATTTCTAAATGGATCTTAATACATCATAAAACATAATTAAAATTTACACGAAGCGATAAAAAATCAGAAATGAAAGAGAAATGAATTGATTCACCTTGACCCCATTTTTTTTAATTGCTTTCCTTCTCTTTTTTTTCCCCCTCTTTTTCTTCTTATTTCTTTCTGCCTAAGCAGCATTTCTACTCTCTTTTTTTCTTTGCTGAGTCTTGAGTCTTCTGTTGACTTCCCCTTCTTTTTTTTTGTTCTCCTCCTTTCCTGCCGGGAGACAGTCTCTTCTTCCTCTCTTTTCTTATTCCCCCGCCCACCTTTTTTTTGTTTCTGACTTCTCTTCCTCCTTATAGTTAGAACTCTAGCTATCCTTTATAACCAACTCAAGTCTTTTAGGCTTGGAGGATACTTCATGGATAATCACCACATTTTATCACATGTGATAATTCTTCAACTTTATCACTTTTAATGAGCATTTATCCCTTTGATTTTCTTGAATTGTCTACAATTCTATTTCACTCCAAATACTATAACCCAATTACATGCAGTGGCGGAGCTAGAAATGATTCACAAGGTGGGCACTTATTGGATAAAATTTAACTCAAATAGTGAAACTGTAATTGCTTATTAGACCCCCCCAAATTGGTACGATCTTGGTATGGTCATTTTATAAACCAACTCTGACATTGCGATTGAATCCTCAAGCAACAAATTATTATTTTTTATATCAATATACTTTCTTGCTTTCTCACTTACCATAAAAGCTTTTTTGATCGAGAGAATTGTTGAACCAAGTACAACAAAACCATACAATATATTTCTAATGTAATGGTCACAATAATTTTACTATTAATTTGCATACTCCAAGACTACTCACAAGTCACAAGCTAACATAATTTCACACTACAACTAATATCTACGAAGTCAGTTGGTTTGATTACATGAGATAGGGCTCATTTCCATCATTCTACCCAAATTTTCCCAATACATAAACCACAAATGGTGAAAACACATCAATTCTTTTCAGGGATATTAAACATGATTAACTTCTAATCACAACATTGACACTATAGTCACTTTGACAATGAAACAAAAATAAGATCACCGCTAGAGAGAATGAAATTACTATTGAGACCGTCAATGTAGGATTTGAAAAATGATGGACAGGAGTGTTAGTGTCCACTAGCTTCAGCAATGGCCTTAAGATGGTCGGTGCTTGATGGTGATGACAAGTGGATATGAAAATCTAGTTCTGAAGAAGCTGAAAACTAATGGAAGGTGAAGATAAGAATAACATAGGTAGAGAGAGAAGAGACGGAATGATGGTTTGAGTGACCCATTAGAAAGATATCAGATTGGCCTTGGCTGGATATCAGCTATGGACTAAGCGGTGGGCATGGAAAGCTGTCTGCCTTGGTCTTCTACCCTGTAGAAGACTCTGTTCAAAGTTGTATGTGGAGGAGTTGGACGGCAGCAGGTGGCACATCCCCCCCTGTGCTCCCTGCTGCTTCCATTACTGATTACATGGGCCCACTTAGAAAGCCTGAATATTTGGGCTTCTTTTGGTAAAGCTCCCAACAAAAATATTTGTCTTACTTGTCAACCCGCTATATTTTGTTTTGTCAAAATTTTGCTGCCAACAAATGCCTCTCGTGATTCAGGCTTTTCGTATTTACTAAAAGATTGGATCACAATTGATTTGACAGCTTAGCTTTTTCAGTTCTCTCCTTTAGTCTAGATGCTTCGAGTGGAAGTAGGTCACCAACTTTGTATTTCTTGCTCTCATGCAATACATTTTTTTCCTTTTTCCTACTAGCATTCTTCTTGCCGTTCATGACCAACTCAAATATCCATTTGATCTTTCTTGACCAAAAGCTTGAGTCATTGCAATACTATTGAGAAAGTCGCTGAGGTCCCTTGTTGTCACTTGAGAACTTCTTTTGTGAAGATTCATATTGTCTTTGAAATATGCTCCGAGCTGTCTGTGTACCCGAAGGACCAAGCGATCACGTAGTTCAACTTTTTTTTTAATGGGAAAATAAAATTTCTTTTTATTATTGTGACTAAACTTGGGGAATATGCCCCAAACTGCCTACGAACTCAAAGTATCAAGTCATCATGTAGTTTTTTTTTTAAAAAAAATGGGGAAATAAATTTTCTTTTGATTATTGTGACTGAACTTGAGAAATATACCCCAAGGTGCCTACGTACCTGAAGGATCAAGTCATGACGTAGTTCACGAACTTTTTTTTTGTACCCTAACTTTTACCTAGACCACCCTTTTCAGGGTTTTCAGCCTAGTCGGCTCTTCTTCTTTTTTTTTCTTTGCCCCCTAACTTTTACCTAGACTGCCCTTTTCAGGTTTTCAGCCTTGTGAACATTTTTGTTTCTTTATGCCCTAACTCTTGCCTAGGCCTCCCCTTTCAGGATTTTCAGCCTAGCGGGCTTTTTTTTTCTCCACCATTTCTTTCTCATTTCAAAAGACATAGCATCACCAAATGGCAGTATAAGGTGCATTTTTTGCATGCAAAATTGATCTCTTGTTGCTCGGGATATGCTTGATAATGTCCCAATGCGCATTTCCTTTCTCATAAGAAAGTCTCCCTGGATGAAGGGGAAGGAAATATAATGTGCTGATGCAGTACCAACACATTTCTTTGACCTTTTTCCTCCAATGCATGAGCCCTATTTTCTTGTTAGGATATTGCAAGATAGTCATCATAGTGTTGAGCCCCCAATTATAAGTCAATGGTTCATGCACACAAATGCAGGTGATGGAACATATATATATGCACCCAAGTGGTTTTTCTGGACTGCTCTTTGTAATAGCTCCCATCCATGTTCAGGGTAACAATCAATGAAGTAGGCCATAAAACCTTCATAGAAGAGTGCATGGTCATTTTCTTTATTAGCACAAACTTGTAGAAAGCATCTTGCGCCAAGGCTACACTACAAGAAATTTGTCATTTAGCGACAAATTAATCCTCGACAAACTTGGGTTCGTCAACAAAGGTATATGAACGTTGACGAATACTGAGTTCGTCGATAATACTTCAATATTTCTTGACGAATGCATTTATTTGTCAATAAATCATAATTTTTAACGACGAATTTAGAGATTTGTCAAAAGATGTTTGAGGAGAAGTGCCCGGGAGAGAAAAGAATTTTTGGCGCGAGTTTGAACTTACTTTTCACAATTAATGACGAATATAACTCGTCAAGAAAGCCCAAGAAAATAATCTCCTTTCCGCACTTCCTATCTATCTCTCAGTATTTCTCTCTCACACACACCCTGAACTTTTAAAAGAAAATTTCTTTATACTGCCTCTCTCTCTGCTTGATCTGGTGTGCGACTTCTCCACTCTTATTCTCACTCTTGCATCTCTCTCTGGCTGACGGGCGATGGCCGGACGGTGACAGGGGCTCTCTTTGTCTCCCTAGAATGAAGACACAGCCCAAGAGAAGACCGGCCTGAAGAAGGTCTTCAGTTCTTCCTTCTTGTTTCAGATCCGAAAGAAGACCGGCGAGTGACCAGAGACGGCTTCATCAGCCAACATCCCTCTGGTAGGCGACGATATCTTCGATTCTCTCTGACCCCTGCAAATCTGCAATCAACACAGGCAAGTTCTATTCTTCAAATTGATGCTTCAATAGTTCAATTGGATTGCTCAATTTTGTAGTTCTAGAATAGATTTGATTCAGTTGATAGTTGATTGTATAATTTGTTTAGATTAGGCTTTAAATTTTAGGGGTTTTAATTAGTACTACAAGAAAATAGGCCTACAGTAGTGCACAATGCCAGCAGACTAAAATGATAGCTTCCACATGTAAGCTATGCCACCGGCCAAATGCACACCGCTGCTATCAATCACCCTTTTTATACACAGTTGTTCTTTGCCCTAATTTGTTTTTCTTCTTCTGTTTCAGTTAATTCCGCTCCCCCTCTCTCTCTTCTCTCTCTAGACATACACGTCCCTTATCTTCTACCATTGTTGCCCCAAACCTAGCCGATAGCTTCATGTTTTGCAAGTAAGTACCGTCACATCCCAACACCGAATTTGCCACATATTATCCACTACAACTCTATTTGCCTCATATTTTCACATATGCAGTTCAACTAAACGGGTGATCGCCGGTATTTGATTGTTTTTTGCAGATTAGGATTTCATTTAAGAGAACCATGAAGCGATCATTAAAGTCCTTACAGAGGTAGTTTTTAACATTTATTATTATGAGTTATTAGGTTTTTGATGGTTTATGCATTTTTACTAAAAAGTCTAGTTGCTCATGATGTAATTAAACCAGTTTATGATTCAATAAATGAAATGAGCAAGCCATGAAACTTTCAGATTACTATGCAGAATGGGTTAGTATGTGAAACTTTTATCACTTCTACACGTATTTGCATCTTTGAGGATATAGCTCTCTAGCTTCATTCTTCTAATCCTTTTTCTTCTTGTAGTGGGCTCCCTTTGATTTCCAAATTCAATGAAACTTCAACATCTTATGTGGACTTTTGGAAAAGATAGTCATATGGCCTTTCCTAGTTTAACCTCTCTAATCAAGAAAGCTCATTTCTTGCAAGATATTACAGTTCAAGTAAGTGCAACATTATGCTGTTGCTTGTAATGTGAACTTAGTGCAGGTGTTTTCTGTTCTTCTGGTGGTAGTATCACAATAGGCATTTTTGTAATGAATAACACTTGTGTTAGGGATTATCTATCCAGCTTTAAGTGAATACCTAGTTTCCTTAGTCTTGGAATATTGCTACCTATGCCCAGACTAGTGTGGCCTAGCGTAAGCGTTGGAATAGTTTAGCTTTTTCTTTGTTCAACACTTGGGGTTCATAGTTGCCTTCATGATTCAGCAAAAAAACTGCTTCTTTGCTCTTCATTACTAATGAAACAATATACGTATCAAAAGATCTCCCGTTAATTACGGCTTTCGGGTGTTTGCCAGTGTGTTCTTGCAATAAACCTGACCATTTTTTATATATGGATATGTGGGGTTGCTGGCATTATTTTAAGTTCAACTTAAACAAGTGGCGGAGCACAAGCTAGTTGAATATGATGGGAAAAGATTTCAAACTGACAGATAAAACTATCTTTTCAAGTGTATGATCAAGAATGGATAATCCGAACTCGGCAGCTTAAAAAATGTGTGCAAGGCACAAGAACATGTAAAGCAGCTAGTAGAATCTAGCCCTTTTTTGTGGCCAGGTTGATTTCCTTAAAGTCGACGGGAAATAAGCCATATCATATGCCTTTGAAGGTGTATGATTGTTGAGTAGGTTTTGTGAATTTTACTCAAGATGCAGCTTTTTTATACATAAGTAATAATGCCCTTAGCTGCATTTCTTTTATACATAAGTATATTGCCCTTTTTAGACAATTGAACATGTTGCGAACTTTACATCCAATGCCTCGGTTGTGACTTCTTAAGTTACATTTTCTTACCAATTTATGAGTTGAAGCAGTCACTAAAACATATTTCCAGCTCTGTGCATGATATGATGCATTAAAAGTGTTTCACAATGCTCTTGTAGGAGCACTTTACCGCTTGTGAGAGTATTTTTCGGTTCAAGCAATTCGATTAGTACTTTTCAAGAAGATAGCAGCTGATGCCAAGAACATGTGGCTGGGGAAAATGGGAAATAAAGTTGGCTGCTGTACTGGGAAGGCATGTACTTTCCCTTGTGTCACTAATTGTGTCGTCATTTACTTGCGAATTTGTTTAAGTCAGTTGTTAAGATTTTCTTCTCAGATGGATGAGTTGCTTGTACGTGTCTGAATTGGAAGGATAACACCCATGCTTGTACATGTTGATACACTACTGATTTTTAGGCCTCAAAGATTTGTACGTGGCTTGCTCTTTAAACCATGTTTTAGTATTCATGCCGAAAGACCAAATACCTTTACTATCCATGGTCCTCCGTTTTGGTTTAAAAAAACAAGCAAATTTAAGCCAAGAAATAAAAAAAATATTCTTGATCTCATTTGTGTCTTTTCATAAATCCAAATTTGTGACTTTATCCATTCTTAGGATGTTATAGAGAGATGGTTGCAATTTTGGGTTTCTGGATGAAAGTTGCACATGATGCTTCAAGGTGTGTTCATCACTCATTTACTTTTCTACTTACACTTTCATTATATGTTCTTAAAGGTAATGAGGTAATGCATTCTGTATGTACATGTTCTTTTGGCATTTTCAAGATTGGGTTGGTCACTATGCAATTGGATTTGCAAGCCCTATCTTGCAAATCCAATTGTTGCGAAATGTGTAGATAGAAGATTTAATGAAAATCTTCTAAAACTAACACATAATGCTTCTCTGAAGTATCAATGATCATGATTCAGACTTATTTTCCTCGTACGTGCATGTGTGTCTTTAAGTTTTGTTATTGTCGCCTTGTCTGGTCAAGAAAAATGGGAATGTATAAGTAGTTGAACTGTAAAAGTTGGTAAATTGCACAGGTTAAGAGTTAAGACAGGTTTCGTTTGGGAGCATATATTGTAGATAGAAGTCCTCTGGCTTCAAAATGCCAAAGAACATAAAGCAATGAGATGTAAACTGTGTAGTGGATGATGGTTCTGTAAGGGTAAGCCACAGGCTTGATATGGAAAATAAGGTAAATTGAGGAATCAGATCTCTGTGCCCTTTCTTAGAGATTTCAACAAACCCTAAGCTTTTGCTAAATCTTGACTAGATTGATATCTATTGGAGTCCTTGGGCCCTTATATGGTCCTGTTTTAGAAGTGTTGGAGTCTGTATGTAGACGCCAAATTCTTTATGTCGTGTATTCTAGATAACCGGGGTGTCATGGTTACTTCACATTTTGTTGACAAGCCATTATATTGTTGCTTATGGAGATGGGTTGTGGGGGCTTTATCTATGGCCTACACTCAGTCATTTTAGGCTGAAAGCTTCAGTATCCATCCAATTATAGAGATTAGCTCTTGTTGTGTTTTTTGTAATTTAGGTGAAAAAGTCACGCTACCTGCCTTTTATTATGTAATTGAAGGTAGAAGGGGATGAACTATGAAACTACGAAGAAAAGACACAAGAACAAATGCTACAATTAATATGAAAAAGGAAGAAAGTGTGAGCAACTATCGATTTTGTGTAGTTATTCTCATGTTAGCCATTTTATCATCCTTATGGGGACTTGAAAGCTTAAGGTTTCTCAATTAAAGGCTAGATTTTGGAAGAACATCATATCTGGGTAATTAAAACTATCCACATCATAGAAGGACACATTTGTGAACATGCATGATTGGTTTATGGAAGCCATGACATCATTTTCAGTCAACTTGAATTGGATTGTTAGCTTTGTTGTTTGCATGGCTATTTGGTATGCCTGACAAAATGTGAGCAATAGCCTAAACTATAGGTTACGTGCATGCCAGTCTTTAGAATTTCTGTATGTTAAAAAGGATGTATCAAAGTCTAATACTTTGTGTTAGTATATCCTTTTAGGCTATAGTTGCCCAGGGTAGATCGTCTATGCTTGAAGATCACAAATATCACACTATATGACCATGCAGTTAGTTGTTTGACATGTAGCTAGTTGTTATACTGCTCTCAGCACTGCGTTAGGCATGTTTTTGGTGCTGAGCTTTTGCTTGCATTCTTGCTGAGCTTTTCTCTCTGATTCTTAATTTCGATGCCCACCCGAAGCTAATTTTCAGATGCATGCAGTCCTTTTACATTTCTATTTGAGCAGCATCTTAACACACATACGTCTATTCCTCTCTTTATTTTTTATGCAGGCTTGCAATCATTGTTCTTTTAGTTGCGGTATTCTCTGATGCGATATACGGATCATCTCCGAACATGATATGAAGCAACTGACCTCTAGGATGGTTGCATTTGCATCAACATGTGTAGTGTATATGTATAATGCTAATTTGTACTTAAATGTCAAGCATTTTTGCTACATAGTTATGTTCTCACTTTGTAACCAATTAAATCATTGTAATGGATAGCATTAGTTTTATATATTAGATGAAGACTTTTTTCTATTATTTGTCGCCAATCTTTCTATTATTTGTCGCTAAATGAAATCTTTTGATTTTTTTTTTCGTTAGAATTTGGTGCTTATCAAAGAGCAAATGATTCAACGTTAAAGGGGCAACAAGTAATGACAAACTTTTTTGTCGTTGAATGTAGTTTTCAGTGACGAAGTTGAGATGTCAAGGAAAAAATTGTGACGAGCAAGGTTTTGTTGACGAACTTAATTTCGTCAACAAATGTCACCATTATTGACGAAGGAAGTATGTCAAGGAAGTATTGTGACGATCAATGTTTTTCTTGACGAACTTGAGTTCATCAACAAATGCCACAATTATCGACGAAGCTAAGATGTCGAGGAAAAAAATTGTGACGATCAATGATTTGTTGAAGAACTCAAGTTCGTCGAGAAAGTACCCATTCTTGACGAACTTGAACATCCAGTGACAAATTCGAGTGAACTATTTCAACGAAATAGTTCGTTGTTAGATATCAGAGGTTCCTTGACGAAGTAAAAAATCGTCAATAAATATGACTTTTATTGACGAACACATATATTCGTCGAAAAATATATTTCTTGACGGCGAGTCTTTGACGAACTTCGTGACGAATTTTTTTCGTCACTGTATGTATTTCTTGATGAATAGGCGACCTTCCTCGACGAACCGTGTTCGTCGTTAAATGGCAAATTTCTTGTAGTGCTACCGGTGTATCGATTGTGCAGGGGACCTCATCCAAAGGCAGAGAGCGGATGAGGATTGGGTCTTTTGATAGTTCTTTCTATTTCATGAGAACATATCCTAGCAGCATGATAGTCTTGAATTGATTTTTCACTAACTTTTTGCACTATGTGTCGTATGATGTCTGCTGGGAGTGCATCTGTAATGCTGACCTGCTCTTTTATTTTCACAAGATGGGATGTATGTTCTGAGTTCCGTTGACACTCTATGTTAAGCACTTGTTCCTTATCCTTATCATTAGTTTAATTTTGCATAATTTCATTCATCACGTTGAGAGAGGTTTTGCAATATTGTTTGGGGCACAACGTCAAAATTACCGTATTTGCCAAATATTTCGCAACTTTCGGGATGATTATATCCCCATCATCAATTAGGCATTGGATTTTTTCCTTCAAGGTGAAGCACTTATTGATGGGATGACTGATGACGCGATGGTAAAGGCAATAGTTAAGGTCACCATTCTATCCTTCCTCATTGGGCCTTTTAATCTTCAGCAAAGTTATAAGGCCTTCCATCATCAGCCCATCGAAGTGTTCTTTGACGATTTCGTCGGGGAAGAAAAATTTCCTCTTTATTTTTTCTTTCAAGGAAGGCCTATTATATCTATTTTCAATATCACTTTGGTTGTCATTGGCAAGCTACTTTTTCGTCAATTCTAAAACTTTTTCGGTCATTTCAGACCTTGTCTTCTTTTGACTGAGGTGCATTTCAGATCATGCACTCTAGTACACAAGTTGTTGAACCCATCAAAGGTTTGAGTCAGAAGGTGTACGAAGAGCTCAGGCCTAAAATTATAGAGGCGCATTTGTAGTAATTCACCCTGGTTGAAATTGTGAGAACAACTAAGGTGAAAGTTTGCCAGCTTGCTATGAAGTCTGATGCTGACTTATTCTCATACTGCTTTGTATTAATCAGCTCAATTATTCTCACTTAGTGTTCTATATTACTGAATTGGTTGTAAAACTCTCTGATCAGTGTGTCCCAGTCAAGAATCGACCCTTCTGGCAGATTAGATTACCATATGAAAGTGGGTCTCCCCAAGTATTGCACGAACAGTTGTGGTCATAAAAGCTTATTTTTGCCTAAATGGACTAGACGAGCAATGAAATGAGCTACATGTTCCCTTGGATTTCCTTTTCCATTAAACCTTTAGAAGTCTGGAGGAGTGAAGGTGGGTGAAAAAGGGACTTGGTCTACACAGGACACAGGATGGGTACAGTTTCGTTACCAAGCTAGCAGTAGAAGCGGTTCCATCTTCCGCTTTTCTCGTTTCCCTTTTGGCTATACTGTCAATATAGGATAAGAGATTGGGGTCCAAATTTCCAATGGGTAAGTGATGTTGTTTAGGGCCCCCTCCAACATAAGGGTTACGAGTTTGACTTGTCTTAGCCTCTGCATATGATGTGTCGAAAGTTTCGGCACTATGGTTGACATTACCATTACATCTCATACGATTTGGTCCCATGGCTGTGAAGCCTTTTGCTTGATCATGATGCCTTGATTTGTCATGGCGGGATGATGACTTTTTCTTAACGGTAGGTTTTGCCAATTGAGCTGTTAGGCCTTCTATTTATGCCATCATTACTGCCATCTGAGCTTCTAGGCGAGTAAGCTTGTCATCAGAAGAGAAGTTACCTTCACTTTTATCGTTTGGTGTTGAATGCCGACCTTGTTTGGTATTCTTACTGGAAGAAGGGGAAGAAGTCCGAGTAGTTGAGGCTCTTTTAGGAGATGCCAACTTATCAGGCACTTCCTTGAACAATGGACTAATAGCCCCCTCGACAGGTGCCCCCTTTGCTGTCATAGAGCGGGTTACAAGAACTGAGCAGTCCTCCCGAAGTACTATTTTCTTATCTTTCCTCAGATTCTTCTTTCTTAGGTCTATGCTAGATGCTGTGGAACTTTGATTATCAACCACACATACTTCTCCTCTTACGTTCCTTTTAGGTTTTAGTTGGCAGTTTTGTCCTTTCCTTGCTTCATTCCCAAATTTTGGTGACGTTGTGGTCCTTATTTCACCCGTTTCAAGGCTCATTGTCTTATTTAAACTAGCAGCTATAGCGGCTCATCAACCTGGGATAATTGGTTTTGAGAGGTAGACCCGTCCTTATGCCCCATTGGTATTGATCCTACTACCATCGTAGAAACAAACTCAACATGTTTGCGTGGCCAGATAGGTGGGAAATATCCCTTGGAGTTTCCTGACAGCACATGCCTGTTTGGGATTCGTCATTGGCTTCCAAAGTCTTGGCCCTGTAGATGACTTTGATTTCACCAACATTTCTTGGTTGATTTACTTTCATTTTTACCGGTTCCCATCCCATGTTGATTATTTTCCAATGTACTCTTTTGGGATCCAATATGCTTTCTGGATGAGACACCCCTTGGTAGTCCAGTCATTTCTTACCAGCATACCTGAGCGGAAGATAAACATCCTTGTGGGTTATCCTCGCAAGGTCTAGGGGTTTTGTCTGGATGTTGCCTTAGCTTATGCCCTAATGGCTTTACTGCGTCGGGCCCCTTTACCTTATAGGCTATGGGATGCGGACCTCGAAGCCTATTCTTCACAAGATATGGCCCCTTGGAAAATTGAGGTTGTGACCTATTTTCCACAAACAGTGGGCCCCTAGGAACTCGTGGCCGTAGCCGATGTTCTAAAATGGGTGACCCCCGTTGAAACTAGGGCCATAGCCCATATTTCGCAGGCAAAAATCCCCTAGGATCTTTTGGCCTCAGCCTTGGTTCCTTAAGGGTTGGGCCTTTGGGGACTTATGGTCGTAGCCTGTGTCCCAAGGGGTATAAGTTTATGGTGGCCTATGTTCTGCAGGCGGGTGACCTTTACGAACTTGTGACCTCAACTTTTGTGTCGTTTATGGCATACCACTAGGAACTTGTGGCTTTGACCCTTGTTTTGTAGATGGCATGCCCCCGTGAACTTGTGGCCTTGACCTTTGTTCTATAGATGGGATGCCTTTAGGAACTTGTGCCCTTAACCCTTGTTCCATAGATAGCATGACCCCTAGGAACTTGTGGCCTTGACCCTTATTCCGTAGATGGGATGCCCCTAGGAACTTGAGGCCTTGACCCTTATTCTGTAGATGGCAGGCCCCTAGGAACCTGTGGCCTTAACCTTTGTTCCATAGGGGCTAACCCTTAAGGGACTTGTGGCAATGTGGCCTTGACCTTTCTATTAGGGGTATGAGCCCGTAGGCCTGGTGATCTTCGGGCTAGTGGTTACAATGTTGCCTGATAGCAATGGATCCTTAAATGTCCACACTTCTTTTTTTCGAACCACAAGTGTGAATTTTGATCTGATGCTATATATAGTGATTTCATTCCTGCCAAACAGTCAAAAGTATAAGTTAGTCCTTGAAAGAAATGAATAATTAAATAAATAAATATATATTGCATTTTCTTTTTTTTAAAGAAACTTTTTCTCTCTCTCTCTCTCTCACACACACACACACACACATATATATATATGTAATCCAGTCTTACTAATAAGAATATATGGCAAAAAGAACAAAGATTGAAAAAAATGAAAATATTTTTCAGCCATGTATGGGCCAATCAAAGTAAACCATTTTTTGACTAGTTGATATGGCCTACGGCATCACAGTCGATTTTATACTTTTGTTTCACTATATACAGCAGAAGACGCAACAGCCCAGCGGTAAAGTAGCCCGATGATCCACCATAAGGTTCAGGGATCAAAGTCCCTATACGGTAGATATGTGACCATTTTTCCGCTACTTTTTATGGTGTAACCACCATTTCTATTGCAAGCACCAACCAACAGGTTGGATTAGCAGAAAAAGGAACAACAACAAGAACAACATAAAAAGAAAATCCGTAATTTTTTATTTCAAAAATATGGATATATAAAACAAAAAATGCATTTCTAAAGATGGGAGGAGGAACATATACCACTGGAGGTGCCAAAATTTGACGCACATTTTTCGCGCTATTGATTAGCTTCGAATCATGTGCTACTAAATTATGTCGTACGTATATAACGACGTTTATTATTTTGTAAAGTAGATTCATATTTCTGGTTGACTAAAGAGTCAACAATGAATTACGTCCACAACAACCTCTGATTAAATAAATACAAACAACAATTAAAGATACACAAATAATAAAGGAGAAATATATAAAAACTTTCATTTCTAAATGGATCTTAATACATCATGAAACATAATTAAAATCTACGCGAAGTAATAATAAAATCAGAAATGAAGGAGAAATGAATTGATTCACCTTGACCCCAATTTTTTATTTGTTTTCCTTCTCTCCTTCTTTTCTTCTCTCTTTTTTTCCCCTCTTGTTCTTCTTTTTTCCTTTCTGCCGAAGCAGCATTTCCTCTCTCTTTTTTTTTTCTTTGCTGAGTCTTGAGTCTTCTGTTGACTTCCCCTTCTTTTTTTGTTCTCCTCCTTTCCTCCCGAGAGAGAGTCTCTTCTTCTTCTCTTTTTTTATTCCCCTTTTTTTTTGTTTCTGACTTCTCTTTCTCCTTATAGCTAGAACTCTAGCTATCGTTTATAACCAACTCAAGTTTTTTAAGGCTTGGAGGACACTTCATGATAATTGTTGTGGCCAAAAATTGACCAAGACCGAATGAGCATCGGTTGGGACCATACGAGCACGTGAGTAGACCTGCAAAGCATAACACGAGCAAACAGTGACGCGCTGGGACCCGAAGGGGGCTCCGGCGGAGAGTCTTTGATGCTTAAGTCAGTAAGTAATTTTGAGAGAGTATCTGAAAATAACTTAGATAGTCGGAACTTACCTTTTTCCTCCCCTTCACATCTATTTTATAGGAATATATTAAAGGGTCGGTTACTTGACATAATGGGTAGTTCTCCTCATTAGTGGGAGGTTACCAGGTTTTAATGAGCAGTTATTGCTCGTAATGAGATAGTGGAAAGGTGGGCAAGTGCCACTCCCACTTCTCCAAGAATCAAGGAGTAGGTTTGGTGCCACCTGACGGTGACAAGTGTCACTTTCCTATTGGTGGGTATTTTTTACCCATATAAATAATCACCACATTTTATAAAATGTGATGATTCATCAACTTTATCACTTTTAATGAGCATTTATCCTTTTAATTTTCTTGCAATGTCTCCAACTCTATTTCATCCCAAATACTATAACCCAATTACATGGACCCACTTAAAAAGCCTGAATATTTGGACTTCTTTTGATAAAGCTCTCAACAAAAATATTGGGCTTACTTGTCAACCCGATATCTTTTTTTTGGTCAAATTTTTGCTGCCAACACATACAAATGCACGTGCAAACATACTCATCGAATTAACACACACAGTCACTGTTTTAATTCAACCACAATCACGCCCTTGTGTGCATGCTCAGTGGCGGAACCAGGATTTTACTCCAGGGGATGCTAAAAATATATCAAAGTTACTAAAAAAAATTTATAAGCAAAATAATATACAAAAATAAGGTGCACTTTTTGATAATATACAAAAAAAAAAAAATACTAAAAAGCATCCAAAAGGTCTTATTTAAGTTTCATAAGAGCTACTAAAGACTCTTTACGACAAAAAAAAAGCGAATACAAAATATATATTAAAGTGTTTACAAACGAAAGCACTAATAACTACTCGATGAGGCCCCGGAGATCGTTAGTGCTTGATAATAGCCCCATTTCCAATAATTTTAAAGACAATTTTCTCAATGTAGTAAACCAAGCTATCATTCATCCATTTTTCTCGATGAGGCCCCTCGGCACAGTCTCCCTCACTTCGCTAACAGGGGAGGCACAAGATTTCATATATTGGGAACATATCATAAAAAGCGTTAAATATAAGAAACTCATGTATTTGTTTTGCTCCTTTCTTTCTCATTTATTCATTGTAGGTGCGCTTGTAAGGGTAGGAGTGCACCCACAATGAATAAATGAAAACTAGGGGAGAGTTTTAAGATGTATTTACAGAAAAGGATGAATTGGTACTCAGCAAATAGGAGGCATACCTCCAAAAGCTAAATAGGGAAATAAAATCTCTCGGGATAGCATGAATACCTCCCCCTAGGCTTAGACACAAAGGAAGCAACCAAAGTCTAAGCACCTAATTTGAGCTCTATAATTGACTAATGTGTTAATCAACAACTTTCTGAACTATGTATTGGGTTGGTGCTCTGTTCAAGCTTCCTTGAATCTTCCTAAACATCTGTGTGTCTACAATGTAGATCCCGGCTGTCTGCAGTTGATAGAAATCTTCTTATTCATGTTGCATAAGCCCATGAACATCTTAAATTCCAAGGTTACCTAGGTTCAAATTGTTCTATTAACAACTTTGAGTCCCTTTTTTAGTTTTTTTACAGTTACCAATGGCATTACAATTGGGCTATATACCAAAATTCTCAACTACATGCGAAGTCAATCACAACAATTAGTTGAAACTGTGTCACGACTTTCACAACCATGAAAACCATATCTTCCTCTCAACCAGCAATATATAAGGATATTGTTAAGTTCCATAAAAGAAAGGGGATCCGGCAAACCAAACCCACAGCCATACACTCGTAGTAAAGCAAGTGGCATTGGTTGATAGAAACAAAATACCATCAAAACCAAGAAATATCCAGAAACCCAGGTAACACTCATCTAGTAATTTGGATCAAAAGGGTCTATGTAAGACCTATACTATGATAAAAGCCAAACACACTACCAGAGTACTGGTCTACAATATAACCGGAAACCCAAAGAATCAAAGTAAAAAAAAATATATACCTGAAAGTCAAAATAAGTTGGCCAATGGAGTCCTCGCCCAGCTCACTGTTGCCACTCACTGCTCAATGCTTCTTCTTCAGTTGGTGGCTCTAGATCTGAAAATGACCTCCTCGCCAGTCGGAGCCTCCACTCTTTCTAGATCTAAGCTGGCCTCTACTCACCTTTAGTAGTCATCCGTCACCGGTGAATGGTGAGTGGGTGTCTGTGGTCTACCTATTTGAGAGTGCATGATAGACTTGGCATCACAGAGAGAGAGTTGCAGACCAGGTGATGAGGTGAAATGATGAAAAAAGAATTCTTTTGAAAGTTGAGGGAGTACATTAGCCCCCCCTCGTTCTAACGTAGGTCCGCCCCTGCGCATGCTCTCGCACGTGCACAAACACTTCTGCCAATACTCCCAACAATGTTGGGTTCTGATGCGGCTTGTGGAGGGCTGCAGTGATGATGATGGAAGCAGTGATGGGTTGTAATGATCATAGGCATGTACAAGACTATACAAGATCTTAATCCAATCCGGTTTTTATACCAAATCTATCGTCAACCTAGATTCCATGTTAACATTTGTCACTTAATTAACAATATAAAATATATTCTTAGAAACAAAGAAGAAAAGGTTAATAAGTATATAAGATGGTGAAAGTATTTTCCCAAGTTATGATGGTAAAAAGTGTTAAAATGTAAAATCATAATGGTTAGTTTATCTTTCAACACGTTAGTGTGGAGCTTAATATATTTCAAAAAATCGTAGTCATCTTTTCTATATGCAATGAAATTTCGGTTTTAAAGCTTATATAGTTTTTCTTTTGCAATACCGATTAGTCATTTCCGTCACTTTTGGAAATGATACCTTATCCATGAAAGAAGAAGCAGGCAGTTAGTCATTTGATTGACTTCAAGAAAAAGTTGGAACTGAAAATGTTGAATTAGGGTGTGTTTGATAACCCAATTAAACACTTAAAACTTAAAGTTTTTAATTAAGTGTGTTTAATAACGCTAAACCTTGTATTACCTAAAAAATTAATCCCAACCAAATATAGACTAAAATATTAAGTCAGGCTAGACTTACTTAATGCTAATCACTTAATTCAAGGTGAGATGGTTAAAAGTTATTTAATATATTTTTACATGAGAAACATAATTACCACCACGATACCACCTCAATTAATTTACTGGCAACACTGCCTATATCACAATACAACCACCACCACAACCGTTATTTCCTTTTGCTATCACCACCACAATTATCATGACCTAGCCACTATCACCACTACCACCACAAGGACACCGCCACCTCTACCATACCGTCGTTGTTGTCAGCACGTCCATTTCTGCCAAAATCATCTAAAGATCCACCGTACTACAACCATTGCCATGACCGTCATGTTGTCGCCTATCGCTATCATCAAAATTACCAACAACGCGTCTTCACGTACCATACCTACCACCATTGATACCTTTTCACCGTTGCTACCACTGCCACCACACCACTATTCACTACTGTCGCCACCACCAACACGATTTTTGTCCCCCAAAAAAAGTTATAAAGTACATAAACAAATGCATAATTTTGGTAAAATGGATAAATTTATAAATAAAAATTATTCAGACATTTGCTTTTAGTTTACCAAATAAGTTAACTTATGTTTCGGTAAATATTCAGTCGCTTAAAGTTTTTAATTTTATGAATTCAGCGCTCAACTTTTTTAGTACTTAAATTTCAGTATTATCAAACAGCCCCTTAGTCTTGGCATGCATTGGCAGTCAATATGTTCAATGCTAAGATCAAGGACTATGAATTATGCATAGGGGCTTTGGGCCTGGGCTTGGACCAGGCCAGAAAATCTAAGAAAAAAGCCTGGGCCAGGCCCGACCCGAACAGAAGCCCGGGTTTGGCCCGACCCGGATCTGGCCCGGTTCCACCATTTTCAAATTCAGATTTCCCCCTCCTTTCTCCCCAATGGTTTTATTCCCCCTTTTCCCCCTATTCCACTTTTACCCCCCCCCCCCCAACAGCAAAATAACGACTAGTTTGGGGGGGGGGGGTAATTTGGTCCAACTTAATTTTTCAACTCTTTTAAGGGTTTTTACACTCTTACCCTTCCCAACAACTATAAAATGATAGTTTTTAGGGGTATTTTAAGAGACGTTCTACATGAGTGTATCATGTGTCTTTAGAAAAATTTTGTTGACAATGAACAAAATATACCTCCAACAACTTCTAAGAACAGTTTATATTCTCATGCTAGAAGAGGTTCGCATTCAAATTTCCAGAAGAGTTTCTTTAGAATCTCTCATCTCATCCCTCGTACTTTACTCAAGGAATAATATTTGTAAACTCTTTGAGGTAAGGAGGTGATAATATGCGTGTTCGACGACTATATATGAAAAATATCAAATCCGCCTTTTGGTTGGCATGGATTACATACACTACAAGAAAAAAGGCTTTTAGCGACGGGAAAATCCGTAGCTAAAAGCCAAAAATCCGTCGCTAAAACTTTAGCGACGGATATACCGTCGCTAAAAGTCTCTTGTATAAAAGCCCGTTACTAAAAGTTTGGCGACAGAATTTTCAAATCTGTCGTCTAATATTTTATTTTTTGCGATGGAGTTATTTATTAATTAGCGACGGAATATCCGTCGCTAATTATATTTTACGTATTTTAATTTATTTTCTATTTTATAAAATTAGCGACGGAATAAATATTTTAGCGATGAAACATTCCGTCGCTAAATAATTTTTTTGGCGACGGAATATTCCGTCGCTAAAAACTGATAGTAGAAACACTTTTAGCGACAGAATTAATCCGTCGTGCTAAGGGGCAAAAATGTAATTTTGAAAAAGATGATGAACGAAATGCATATTTTATTAAGTAGCATTATTTTGATGATAATGAGGTGTTAGGGGGCTAAAGGAGGGGTTAGGGTGATTTTGGGGTCAAATTGTAAAATTTCAAAGTCGAGGGGTCAAAATGCAATTTCACAAACTTTGGGGGCCAAAGTGCAAATTTTAAAAATTTGCAAGAGGTGTCACAAACCTGGGAGCCCAAAGTTGCCACCTCCTAGTTAATTTATGTTGACCAAGTAATATAAACTATAAAGTAATAAGAGCATAAAGCTTGAAAAAAAAAAGGGAAAGAAAGTGTTGGAGAGGAAAATGTAAATATGATAAAGTCGTGAACTGTGTCGTGAACAGTAACCCCGTGAAGAACCCAAAAACAGGGAGGAGAAATGAGAAGAAGAGAGGAAAAAGGGAGAAGAAAGAAAGGATTTCCAAACCCTAATAGGGTAATTTATCTTCTTTCCACTAATTATGTGAAATTATTGTATAAAGTTTGTGGGTTTCTGTTGAAGGTGATCCGTGTGTACATGTGTGTGTGTGTCACGGTGTATATGGGTTGGGGAGGAAGGAATTCGAATGGAACTTAAGTTGTATTAGGTTTATATGAGAGCCTAAAATGGTAAAAGAACGAAAAATAGATAGGATTTCATAGTAAAGTGTGTGTTTAGAGTGTAATTGGTGCGTGTTCTTGGTGTATGTATATGAATATGATTTGGGTGGTTGAACATGGGGATTTTGGGTTGGATTAATGAGTGTAAATGGGTGTTAGAATGTGTAAAGGAGTGAAATATGATGAATTTGGATGGGATTAGAAATGATTTTGGGTGGAAATGATGAAATTCATGTGATGGTTACAATCGACAGTGAATAAAGTGAGGAAGAAGATGAAGATTGTGAGAAGAAAAGGTGAATGACTGTGTGTGTTTGATGTGAATAGTGACTGCTTTTTGTCACTAAAGGTGGAAATTAAGTAAAGAGTTTAAAATTCAATTTTCTAAAAATAGTTAGAGTCAGATTTAACCAAAGTGCGAAAAGAGACCCTCGTTATTTTTAGGAGACCTGTATCGTGGAAAAATTTCAGATTTTTCCAAGATCAGGATGAGGGTGAACGGATGCGGGAAGTTTGAAACTTTATGGTAAAATTTAAAATATCAAACAAACACGGTTTTGCGCGAAAACTTTATGAGGACTCTGAGATATTGGGAAGTTTCATTTCAAGAGATTTTGGGTCATTCGAAAGTCGTTAGCTATTTTTGGCTGAACGGACTTTTAAGCGCCCGGTCGGGACACCGGTTCGAAATTTTCGGGCAAAAATTTTATAAAATGCTTTTTAGCTCAAAAATAATTTCACAATGCATAAAATAACATTTTAAAATGGTTTTGAGATTTTTCTGATGCCGGAAACCCTTAGAGGTATTTTGGTAATTTACCATCTAAAGAGAGCATTTTGGTAATTTTTCGGTAGAGTTTTTCGACAGAATTTTTAGTCCCAGAAGGGTTGTAAAAGACTTAAAAGGTTATTTTGAAGCTGATTTGGGGCGTTGGAGTGACAGTGAACCCCCGGAGGTATTTCGGTAATTTGCCGCTCAACGCGGGGGGTATTTCGGTAATTTTTTCTATAAAATTTTCCGAATGACTTTTAGTTTGGGAAAGGAGTATAAGACATCTAAAAAGCTGTTTTAAATTAGTTTTGAGAAGTTTGTTAGGGCGATGGCCGCCAGAGGGGTATTTTGGTAATTTTGCATAAGTCAGGGGGTGTTTTGGTAACTTTACCTTTAAAAATTTTTGAGGGAATATTTGGTTCATAAATGATGCAGTACATCTAAAAAGTAGTTTTAAAGCGGTTTGGGGGTGTTGGTAATGTAGCAGCCATCAGAGGGGAATATTGGTAATTTGTTAGGTTGGCACTAAATTTTTGAGAACGTGCAATATTAAGCATCCAGAATGGTAGGAAGTGAGGAATAGTGTTAATACGTTGAATATGAGGTGGTTGTTATCACTAATGCATCGATAAGGCTAGATTAAGGATCTGGTTATCAGATCGGATTAACAAGTTGTTGTAAGATGCTATGAACGGTTAAGTGGGAAGGGGTAGAATAAGGCGTACGTATATGTTGAATGATATCTAACGAGTATGGTATTATTTGACTAGGTGATCCAGCTCATTGCGATCAGAGGTTGTGAGTTGCTTCGGCTATAAGTCAATCAGGTAAGGACAATGCGGTTCTATTATGCTAATTCATTGTTTCGATTAGCATACTATATTGATGATGTTTATGTTGTTATGATTGGTCACCGGTAGTCATTGTGACCGGTATACGCATATTTGAATTGTGCTGTTGAGGACTTAGGGTAGAATAAATTTTCTTAGTCCGCCCTTTTGATAGAATTTAGTGAGGATGATGGGTGTCCTAGTATGCTATGATTTGATTCAATTAGCATACCTGAAGTGGATGATGATGATGTGGCGTAGGGTTTATCACGGGTATTTTGGTAAATTGTAAGGACCTAAAAGTCTTCCGCTGCAGAGGGGTATTTTGGTAATTTTGCATAAGTCGGGGGGGGGTGTTTTGGTAACTTTACCTTTAAAATTTTCTAATGGAATATTTGGTTCATAAATGATGCAGTACGTCTAAAAAGTATTTTTAAAGCGGTTTGGGGGTGTTGGTAATGTAGCGGCCATATGAGGGGTATATTGGTAATTTGCCAGGCTGGAGCTAAATTTTTGGGAATGTGCAATATTAAGCGTCCAGAATGGTAGGAAGTGAAGAATCTGTTAATACGTTGAAATGAGGTGGTTGTTATCATTAATGCATCGATAAGACCAGATTAAGGATCCGGTTATCGGATCGAATTAACAAGTTGTCATACGATGCTATGAACGGTTAAGTGGGAAGGGGTAGAATAAGGAGTACGTATATGTTGAATGATGTCTAACGAGCAGGGTATTATTTGACTAGGTGATGCAGCTCATTGCGATGAGAGGTTGCGAGTTGCTTCGGCTATAAGTCAATCAGGTAAGGACAATGTGGTTCTATTATGCTAATTCATTGTTTCGATTAGCAAACTATGTTGATGATGTTTATGTTGTTGAATTCTTGTTGTTATGATTGGTCACCGGTAGTCATTGTGATCGGTATACGCATATTTGAATTGTGCTGTTGAGGACTTAGGGTAGAATAAATTCCCTTAGTCCGCCCTATTGATAGAATTTAGTGAGGATGATGGGTGTCCTAGTATGCTATGATTTGATTCGATTAGCATATCTGAAGTGGATGATGATGTGGCGTAGGGTTTATCACGTGGTTGCTGTGAGGTGTCGACAGGTATTAATAGCCGATATCTCTTCTCTTTGAGAACACCATTGAGGAGTCGCGACAAACTTCTCCCGAGCCCGCCTTATCATTGATGATTATGCTGTAGAGATCGTTGCGTTGTTGTTGTGAAATGTCGGTACTTATTGATAACTGACATTTCTGTTATGTAAGAACGTTGTTGAGGGCTTGCGATAATCTTCTCCCAAGTCTGTCCTGTTGATGGTGTCACGTTAAACTCTTGTTGTTAGGTTTGAACACCGGTTGATCTTCTGATCCGGTATTCTTTGTTGAGCTCTATTGTTGAGGACATAATGTGGAATAAATTTTCCCTTAGTCCGCCCTGTTGATGAAGTCTTGCTGCTTGGTTGTAACGTGGTTAGGGAAAGCACTCTAAATAAGTTCCTTGCTTGTTGACAACATCTCTTCTATTACTTGAGACTGAGATGAACATCCCGTAAAATGGGACATCAATATGAGGAGGATGGCCTATGAATTATGATCAGTGGCCAAAGAGGATGAATGTCGCTCGAGCAGAGTTTGTCGTGTCTGGTCGAGTCCTGTCCGTCGTGTCCATGTGCATTGCATTTGATTTTCTTTTAATGTTGATGATTTTAATGATTTTTATTTCAATGATGTTATCTTTACGACCTTGGATTTTGGGTTCACTTGCATGGTCAGTCCAGCCCATGAGGAGGTGGCAGTAATGATGTTCTGTTGGACCTTAAAGCTGCTCAGTCTAACGAAAGAAAAATTATCGTTTGAAAAGTTATGTTGATGCTAAAATTTATTGACTACTCTTGATTCATTCTTATCGTTGAGATGATTATTATTCCTCCGAGTCTCTTGAATCATTTGTACGCGATACTCCTCGTGTTGTCTTTACTGGGCGATTTGCGCTCATTCATTATGTTGTATTGTGCAGGCTATGAGGTTGATCAAAATGAACCCTCTAGGAAAGAGAAAAGAAGCAAGCTAGAAACGTTGAGCAAGGGGTCAGTTGTGTGAGGTAAGACAAGCTAGATACGGTGAGGCCCAAGATTGAGTTGTGAGATAAGTTGATAAGAGTTCTATGACTATAGTCGTGTATTAAGTTGTAAACATTCAGGATGTATAAAGACCTAAAAGTCTTCCGCTGCAGTATGATGGTTGTATGGAAAAAATTGTAAGGACGTATTTTGAAGCGTCTATTAATGATGTATGAGTACGAGGAGGTAGTAGCTCTGTATTCTACACAGGGTTTTGAAGGTGATTATGATCGATAACTTAGCCCGGTGATGTCACCAGGGGTTGAGGGTGTCACAAGTTGGTATCAGAGCTTAGGCATATGATCCTGTAGTCTTTTGAAGTATCTGTTGGAATGCCTAAGTTGTCAATGAGGGGAGTAGAAGAAGAATCTTGATGATTCGGGTGAACTAGGAGGATGGTTAAGATATGTGGGTTGAGGTTAGCTAAGGCATATATATATATATATATATATGTATATGTATATATATTGTGACCTTGGCATTCCTGCTATTGCTGCAGGGAATGGAAGAAGGAGCTGGTTGACCTAGTTTTAAAAGAGTGGTTCATGATGATAAGGTTGCGGTGTAGGATCTCGAAAAAGGATCTTGATGAGCATGTAGATGAGATGGAATTAGGGTTGAAAGAACCATATCGAGGTCCGGTACAAATTAAAGCAAAAGGACATGGTAGAGAAAGATGGTTAAGGTTGAGCACTTTTATTGTGTAAACCATGAACGGAGAGATGAGGAGCTGAGGCTGAGCATGAGTAGAATTTTAATGAGATTTTGGAAAAAACAAGTACTTCCAAGTGATGAGGAAAAAGGGACTAATTGATAAGTCAGTTCGAGTCCCAAACAAGCGGTATTAACTAAACAATGGGGAGATTGAAAGTTGAATGAGAGGACATAAAATAAATATCGAATTAAATACTAAGGGAGACGGTGGACGCCAGTATGTGGGTCACTCGAAAGAATATGATAGGTTGTTCGTGATTGCCCTCCTGATAGGGCAATACCTAAAGACATGAAACAATTGATTCTAAGAGGGAGTCATTAAAGCCTAAAATTGTTAAAGGATCGTTATGGCTTCTCTGAGGTTAATAGGGTGTACGAATAGGGGTGGAGTCCACTTTTAAAAAATCAGACCTAAAGTCATGATTAAGAAGGGGAATGGTGATGGGGAACTAGTATTATTTATATACTATTGTAGGAAAAAGGTTGTTTAGTGATGAAAATCATTAGCTGGTTGAGCTGAAGGTTGATATTATCGTGTGCGATTCTAATTATTGTGGTACTCTTTCCTGAAAAAATGAGAGAGGGTTACCAACCGAGAGTGACCCTCAACAGAAGTGATTGCGATGAATGTCGAGGACGTAAGTGGAAGGAACAAGCATGGAGCTGCATTAGGGTGAGAAGACCTTCAGAAAGAGTTAGTGAGACTTCTATAAAAGATTGTGGGAGTTTTAAAGGTACGACTGGTGGCTGCTATTATGACAGTCCCAGTAAAAGGAAGAAAAGAGTGTAGATCTCGAGACTGTCCAGATGCCCGCCCAGGTGAAATCCCACGGGAGGAAAATGGTCTAGTGTAGACCACTACGTGAATTTGAGAGATGGAGAAGATCGTTAAAGTAACAAGATGTGGGAAAACGTCAAAAAAGATGATTTTCGCTAGTCATATGTATAAGAGGAGTTTCAAGTGGTTGAGAACGGGCAAAAAAAAGTTGAGGAGGGTAGCTTATTTGGCATGTGTTACCTGGAATAAATACAGGTAACATGTTGATGATACATATTTTTGCTTAAACTGCAGAGTAAGTTGGACACACGTTTAGCATGCTAAATGAAAGGATAGAAAGGCAGAAAAGGATGTCAGGAAATTTGGTGAGTTGGCCTAATTGCCCTCATCTGGCGATGACAAAAAAAATGTGAAAAGTGGGATAAAATGAGGAGAGTTAGAACATAATCCTTTAAAAGGGACAGGTAAGGAGGTTCGAATCGGGAATTACAATGAGAGTAGCAGGAAAAATCAAGTGACGGAGGCAGAGAATGAAGAGGCCTGGGAAGAAAGAGAGGAGTGAGGACAAAATGAGGTAGAATCCAGGACCGAAACTTGAAAAAGTGGAAAGAATTTTAAGAAACGAGTACATGATAAATAGTCCGGACAAGTTTATGACAAAAAGGAGGAGACAGAAAATGTAGATAGTGCGGATTGGAGCATGAGGATACAGATTATATTAAGGCAATTACATAATGCCTTACATATGTGAGTAAGCCATTGAGCTAATGTTAAGATGAATCAAAGGGGATTGTTCCAAGTATTACCAGCCGGGGCATATTGTAAGAAGGTGCTCTAAAGGAAGGTGATGGTCACTGAAAGCAAAAAGAAAAGAGGTGTTTGTGAGACTAGGTATCGATTATAAAAATTGAATAAGGTGACAGTTAGGAATAATTACTCATTGCTTAACCTAGAGGATATGTGGATCAATTGTAGGGTGCTAAGTGTTTTCTTTCTGTGATTGATCTTAAAATAGGTCATCACTAGTTAAGAATAATGAAGGATGAAGTTGTTAAGATTGTCTTTAGAACCTGGGACATGCATTACGAATTCTTAGGAATGTCATGTGAATTGATTAAGGCCCTTATGGCAGTTATAAATTTGAGGAATCAAGTCTTTTGAAGTACTTGATCATTTTGTCGTCGCCTTATTGGTGCCCTTATGAATGATACTAAAGGCAAAGAGGAACTTGCGCCATGGCAAGTTTGACGAATTTGTTGTTTGTCAAATTCAAGGAATGTGAATTTTGACTGGGGAATTTGGATATATGGGATTGATGCGGAAGTAGGTTAGGAGATTTGGGGAAAGTTGAAAATGTGACAAATGGGGAATGACAAAAGTCGGCATCTAAGATGAGTAGCTTCCTAAGGTCAGTCGGAGGCTACCAGAAAGTCATTGAGAATTTCTCTAAGATGCCCTTTAGGGAAAAGTGACTGCAATCATTGGTACACCAAGTTGACAAGAATGTGAACAACTCGTAATCAAAGTTCGAGTAAGGAGAAAAAAGAAGAAGCTTAAGGTCAAAATGAAAGAATGTGGAGATCCCGCAAGGATTTGAAATGAATAAAAAGAAATTTTATTGTGGTTACAATGTGAAGGTTGGATATATGTTCAGCCTAATGATGAATTGAGGAAAGGAATTCTGAAGGGTACTCATAGTTTTAAGTGTCAATTCACTTAAGGGAGATGAAAATGTACCCTAAGTTATGGCCCAAAGAATTTTGGTGGCCTATGTAACGCCCCCGGGAATCCGGAGCTCCGCCGCTCCAAACTCCCGGGTCGTTAACGTACCGGATCACATCACACCTATCAGACCTGTTCACTAACACATACTTCCAAAACAGTTAATCCGATATCAACTCAAACTCTTCACATTCAATATTACAAAACTACTCAAACTTGAACTATTAAGATCTAGGTTCTTTACAAACTCAAGTTCTTATAGAACGAGTTGACAAAACTGACCCACGCAGGGGTCTCCCTACACAGTAGTGATGGGCTCATCGGGATCTCACACAGACTCTCCCGAACATGCTACATTTGATCATTACCTGCAGAAGGGAGCCAAACGAAGGGTGAACTTTTGAGAGCCCAGTAAGGTCCTACAAGGACTACAAAAGAGATTATAACATGACTTCAAAAAATTCAACCGATGATGATTTTCAAAACACTTCGAACAATCAAAACTCAATGATTACCCAAAATGATCAAAGTTCATCAGAAATAGATACCAAAATAAATATTAACAATCAGAACAAAACCCAAAACGATCAATAAAAGATCCTTTTCAAGTCATCATTTCCAAAATACATCAGATTTTTTGAGGGATTCAACCCAAGCACAAATCATTTCAAATAATACAAAGAAGGCCTGTCAGGGGATTTCAACCCAAGTACAAATCCTTCTAACTAAATACGTTGAATATTTGTCAAGGCTTTCAACCCAAGCACAAATCATTCTAGTTAAAAAAATCGAATCAAAAATCAATGTTAATCCTGGGCGATTGCAATGCCATTATGGCAAGCTTATATAGTGTACACATGCATGATGTACTAAAATAATTACTAGTCCACTTAGGTACTAGCCTGCGTTTCATGCAGGATTCAATCAGCCTTATACCGCCTCCCCACTAAACAGGTACCCAGGTTAACACAGAAATTAACAATATCAATGAGCGTTAACAAATGCTCATATCCCCAAAATTGATTCGGGTTCTAATAACAATAATCATATTGACACAAGTCAGCATTTAGAATTTTCAGAAGAAATCAAAATTTCAGAAGAAAATCACAGATAAACAACAAAAACGACTGCGAATAATTATTGAATATAATCACAAAAATTCGGAAGAATGAATACAGACAATTATCACAAGATTTCTAAATAACCGATTCAGGTTCAACATTAGGGTTTTCTAGGCAAGAACATGCTGATATCAATACATAACTCAGAGTTCGGCATTAGCGTAATATATTAGAGGAGTACTTACGAGTACACGTAATCAAATAAGGGTTCGGACAAAAGTCCTTACCCAAGGTTCAGATAGAATCCCTTACCTGGATCCGCAGCTAAATTATCCTAACTGGAAGTCTTTAACTTTAACCTGAACGGAATAATCGAATCATTAGAATACAGCCTACAGAACAAAAGTATAACTTAATATGAACTCACAGATACTCCCAAGATGAACCTCCTCTCACCGGGTATGTAAAATTACTGAAACGCCCCTAGGGTGTAAAATTACCAAAATATCCCTTTCGGACTTAAATTACCAAAATGGTCTTCCCATAAGTAGAATCACTGAACTAAACTTCTTATATGTAAATTTATGTAAAAAAAAATACCTTTCTTAGGTTAAATTACCAAAATACCCCTTCGGGGTAGCAAATTACCAAAATACATCTCGTTACACTTTAATTCTCAAAATGACTTTTTCATAAGCAAAGTCACTAAAATAACCTTACTGCATGTAAATTTACTTCAAAATACCTCTTATAGGTAAAATTACCAAAATACCCCTTCAGGGTGGTAAATTACCAAAACACCCCTGGGAGTTTTCGGCATCAAAAAAATCTCAAAATATCTTAAACCACTATTTTAAGCATCCTGATATCATTTCTGTACTAAAAAGTCTTTTAGAAAATTTTTGTCCGAAAATCTAGAACCGGTATCCGGGCCGAGCACTAAAAGGCCAGTTTCACAAAAATACCTATCACCCTTGGAATGGCCCAAAATTTTAGATAATGAATCATATCTATAAAAGAGGGCTTCCATAAAAGTTTCAGATTAAAATAACTTGGTTTGCTATGCTAAATAATTTAATAAAGTTCTTTAATCGGTACCCCAATTTAGCGCCCTTCACAGATCCCAAAAATTGCCAAAATATTTCAGAGAGTAGTTCTTATAAAACAGTGGGGGTTACAGTTTTGCACTTTGTCTAATTTTAGCCATAGCTATTTATAAAAATTCATTGAAAAACTGCCTAAAGAAATCTCTAGCATGAGCGACAAATACGCTTACTATTGAGATTCTTACACACACTATTACACCTTCTATGCACATAGTTTCTTCTTCCTTGCCTGCCGAGACCCATTCTTGCACACACAACTCTCGAAAACTTACCCACTATTCCTTATACCCACCGAAACACTTCAATTACTCACTATACTTGTAAAAACACACACCAACACATAATAAACATATATACGCACACATCCTCACCCCTGTAAACACACACACACACACACACACACACACACACACACGCACTCACTCACGCACACTCATGGCACACACTGAACACACATAAACTCACACACACAGACCTTTGGACGCCACCAAACTCTCAATCCCCTCCACTTAGTCCTACTTACACATCAACCACTCACATATTCACAACCGATTAACAGAATTCACCCATACCCATGGCTACCATACACACACTGCACCCACAACACACAACTATGTGCAAATTTATACATTGAAACTCCTTAGAAAAGAAAAGAGATTACCCTTAGGACTATGTTCCAAATTTTTCTTCTCTATTCCCCTGCTCCGAGCTCCCTGCTTGCTACTTCTCTCTTACTTTGTTTTTCTGTTTTTTTTTATTCTTGTTCTTCTTCAATGTTTGTTCGTCTGTTTGTTCTTTTTTCCCCTTTTCTTCTTACCCGAATTTCCCTTTTGTTTTCTTTTATTTCTTTTTCTTCCCCCTTATCCAATCTATTATTAAATAGTTTATCTAGCTTAGTCATGCAAGCTAGTAGGTGGTGGCAAATCGTAAAAAAACATGATTTTCTAAATTATTTTTATAAAATTACAAAAAGACACCCAACTTTACTTGATTACAAAACATAACCCATATTTTGTATAATTACATTCAAGCCCAAAATTATTATAATCATTCTCAATTTCATTAAACATCGCTGAAAATATATACTAGTATTCATTTTATTATTTTTCATTAGTAAAACCATAATTTACGTTTGTGCCCCCAAAACTTTCCAGAATTACAAGATGGCCCCCAAAATTTTAAAAATTATATTTTTGTCCCAAAATTATTTTAAGTATCGATACTCTACTAATATTCGAGCATTGCTCAAATTTAACGCCCGTTTATTTTTTGGAGCCCAATGGTTATTTTTAACCGCCTCGCAAAGTTCGAATATTACAGCCTATCAAGAAGAGGGATATATAAAAGTTTGTATCCCAATGTTTCACCTGCTAACACGTAAATGTGGATTATAAGAAGATCGCCTGATAGTGGCAACCACTGTTTGTACCTGAGTGGAAGTAGAAACACATTATGATGAATTTGGTGTTAAGATTATCACGAACAACTAAGAGAGATATATATATCTGGGTTGTAGTGGGTAGGTTGACTAAGACGTCACGATTTATTTTTATCCGGGAAGAAAATTTTTCTAAACGACTTGCCCAAACTTATGTTAAGCAAGTGGTTAGTTGTTATGGAGTCCCAGTAACTATTGTGTCCAGTAAAGACGCAAAGTTCATCTCCAAAATTTGGAAAGAAGTGAGTTAACCATGTGAATGGCCTTTTACCTCAAACGGGTGGCCAATTAGGACGTATGATATAAATATCACAAGAGTGTTGAAGGTCTGCGTTATTTATTTTTGCAGAGCATTGGGATGAACATATATCCTTAACCGAAAATGTTGCATGTTAATTTATTAGAATTTATGTGGAGAAACAAAGACTATTTCGCACGAGATTGTGCAAAGAAATAGAAAACAAGGTGATCGATATCCAAGAGAGAAATCTTACTGCACAAAATTAGCAGGAAGGTTATGCTGACAGGAGGTGTAGGATGTTGGAGTTTGAAGTAGGTGACCTAATACCTTTAAAGATGTCACCGTGGAAGGGAATCGAGTGATTCAAAAAATGGAGAAAGTTAAGTCCGAGGTTCAACGGACTGTTTAAAATCCTATCTAGGATCGAGAAGATAGCATACATGCTTGATCTAAATAGGGATTGATTTGATTGCACGACGTGCATCACGTGTCAATGTTGAGGATGTATGATCCCAACCCTACACATGAGATCCAAGAGATACGAGATAATATTTTGTACTAGGAGGCACAGATAGAAGTGATGGATAGCGAGAGGAATATGTGTTATATTAATGCAGGTGGTTAAAGTTGACTGGAAGAAAATCATGCGGTAGAGGAAGCTACCTTGAAATCCAAGGCGCTATTGCAGTAATGATGTCCGCATCTAGTTACAGAATGAGGTTTGTCCATATTTCGAGGATGAAATCTAATTAAGGGGGAGGGTGTGATACCCCGAAAACACCAGAAATTAATCTAACCGTGAGTTTGATTAATTAAGGGGTGTTATTTAAGTAGCAATATGTTAATGATGATTAAGTGTTAGGTAGCGAAATAAGGGGTTAGTATGGCCATGGGGATTAAAAATATAATTTTGGAAAGTTAAGGGGCAAAAATATAATTTTGAAAAAGATGATGAACGGGATGCATATTTTTATTAAGTAGCATCATTTTGATGATAATGAGGTGTTAGGGGCTAAAGGAGGGGTTAGGGTGATTTTGGGATCAAATTGTAATTTTTCAAAGTCGAGGGGTCAAAATGCAATTTCACAAACTTTGGGGGCCAAACTGCAAATTTTAAAAATTTGCAAGAGGTGTCACAAACCTGGGAGCCCAAAGTTGCCACCTCCTAGTTAATTTATGCTGACTAAGTAATATAAACTATAAGGTAATAAGAGGATAAAGCTTGAAAAAAAAGGGAAAGAAAGCGTTAGGGAGGAAAATGTAAATATGACAAAGTCATGAATAGTGTCGGGAACAGTAACCCATGAAGAACCCAGAAACAGGGAAGAGAAAAGAGAAGAAGAGAGGAAAAAGGGAGAAGAAAGAAAGGATTTCCGAACCCTAACAGGGTAATTCATCTTCTTTCCACTAATTATGTGAAATTATTGTATAAAGTTTATGGGTTTCTGTTGAAGGTGATCCATGTGTACATGTGTGTGTGTCACGGTGTATATGGGTTGGGGAGGAAGGAATTCGAATGGAGCTTAAGTTGTATTAGGTTTATATGAGAGCCTAAAATGGTAAAAGATAGGATTTCATAGTAAAGTGTGTGTTTAGAGTGTAGTTGGTGCGTGTTCTTGGTGTATGTAAATGAATATGATTCAGGTGGTTGAACATGGGGATTTTGGGTTGGATTAATTAGTGTAAATGTGTGTTTGAATGTGTAAATGAGTGAAATATGATGAATTTGGATGGGATTAAAAATGATTTTGGGTGGAAAGGATGAAATTCGTGTGATGGTTGCAATCGGCAGTGAATGAAGTGAGGAAGAAGATGAATACATTGTGAAGAAAAGGTGAATGAGTATGTGTTTGATGTGAATAGTGACTGTTTTTGTCACTAAATGTGAAAATTAAGTAAACAGTTTAAAATTCGATTTTTTAAAAATAGTTAGAGTCAAATTTAACCAAAGTGCGAAAAAGAGACCCTAGTTATTTTTAGGAGACCTGTATCATGGAAAAATTTCATATTTTTGAAGATCAGGATGGAGGTGAATGGATGCGGGAAGTTTAAAAATTTATGGTGAAATTTAAAATATCAAACAAACGCGGTTTCGCCCAAAAAACTTTATGAGGACTCTGGGATATTGGGAAGTTTCATTTCCCAAGATTTTGGGTCATTCAAAAGTCGTTAGCTATTTTTGGCTGAACGGGCTTTTAAGCCCTCGGTCTGGACACCGGTTCGGGATTTTCGGATGAAAATTTTCTAAAATGCTTTTTAGCTCAAAAATGATTTCACGATGCATAAAATAGCGTTTTAAAGTGGTTTTGAGATTTTTTTGATGTCGGGAACCCCTAGGGGCATTTTGGTAATTTGTCACCTAGAGAGGGGCATTTTGGTAATTTTTCAGTAGAGTTTTTTGACAGATTTTTTTGTTCCAAAGGGTTGTTAAACACTTGAAAGTTTGTTTTGAAGCTGATTTGGGACGTTGGAGTGACAGTGAACCCTTAGAGGCATTTCGGTAATTTGCCGCTCAGTAGGGGTATTTCGGTAATTTTTCCTATAAAATTTTTCAAATGACTTTTAGTTCAGGAAAGGAGTATAAGACATCTGAAAATCTTTTTTAAAGTAGTTTTGAGATGTTTGTTGGGGCGATGGCCGCCAGAGGGGTATTTTGGTAATTTTGCATAAGTCGGGGGGGTGTTTTGGTAACTTTACCTTTAAAATTTTCTAATGGAATATTTGGTTCATAAATGATGCAGTACGTCTAAAAAGTATTTTTAAAACGGTTTGGGGGTGTTGGTAATGTAGCGGCCATATGAGGGGTATATTGGTAATTTGCCAGGCTGGAGCTAAATTTTTGGGAATGTGCAATATTAAGCGTCCAGAATGGTAGGAAGTGAAGAATCTGTTAATACGTTGAAATGAGGTGGTTGTTATCATTAATGCATCGATAAGACCAGATTAAGGATCCGGTTATCGGATCGAATTAACAAGTTGTCATACGATGCTATGAACGGTTAAGTGGGAAGGGGTAGAATAAGGAGTACGTATATGTTGAATGATGTCTAACGAGCAGGGTATTATTTGACTAGGTGATGCAGCTCATTGCGATGAGAGGTTGCGAGTTGCTTCGGCTATAAGTCAATCAGGTAAGGACAATGTGGTTCTATTATGCTAATTCATTGTTTCGATTAGCAAACTATGTTGATGATGTTTATGTTGTTGAATTCTTGTTGTTATGATTGGTCACCGGTAGTCATTGTGATCGGTATACGCATATTTGAATTGTGCTGTTGAGGACTTAGGGTAGAATAAATTCCCTTAGTCCGCCCTATTGATAGAATTTAGTGAGGATGATGGGTGTCCTAGTATGCTATGATTTGATTCGATTAGCATATCTGAAGTGGATGATGATGTGGCGTAGGGTTTATCACGTGGTTGCTGTGAGGTGTCGACAGGTATTAATAGCCGATATCTCTTCTCTTTGAGAACACCATTGAGGACTCGCGGCAAACTTCTCCCGAGCCCGCCCTATCATTGATGATTATGCTGTAGAGATCGTTGCGTTGTTGTTGTGAAATGTCGGTACTTATTGATAACTGACATTTCTGTTATGTAAGAACGTTGTTGAGGGCTTGCGGTAATCTTCTCCCAAGTCCATCCTGTTGATGGTGTCACGTTGAACTCTTGTTGTTAGGTTTGAACACCGGTTGATCTTCTGATCCGGTATTCTTTGTTGAGCTCTATTGTTGAGGACATAATGTGGAATAAATTTTCCCTTAGTCCGCCCTGTTGATGAAGTCTTGCTGCTTGGTTGTAACGTGGTTAGGGAAAGCACTCTAAATGAGTTCCTTGCTTGTTGACAGCGTCTCTTCTATTACTTGAGACTGAGATGAACATCCCGTAAAATGGGACATCAATATGAGGAGGATGGCCTATGAATTATGATCACTGGCCAAAGAGGATGAATGTCGCTCGAGCAGAGTTTGTCGTGTCTGGTCGAGTCCTGTCCGTCGTGTCTATGTGCATTGCATTTGATTTTCTTTTGATGTTGATGATTTTAATGATTTGTATTTCAATGATGTTATCTTTACGACCTTGGATTTCAGGTTCACTTGCATGGTCAGTCAGTCCAGTCCATGAGGAGGTGGCAGTAATGCTGTTCTGTTGGGCTTTAAAGCCGCTCAGTCTAACGAAAGAAAAATTATCGTTTGACAAGTTATGTTGATGTTGAAATCTATTGACTACTCTTGATTCATTGTTATCGTTGAGATGATTATTATTTCTCCGAGTCTCTTGAATCATTTGTACGTGATACTCCTCGTGTTGTCTTTACTGGGCGATTTGCGCTCATTCATTATGTTGTATTGTGCAGGCTATGAGGTTGATAAAAAAGAACCCTCTAGGAAAAGGAAAAGAAGCAAGCTAGAAAAGTTGAGCAAGGGGTCAGTTATGTGAGGTAAGACAAGTTAGATACGGTGAGACAAAGATTGAGCTATGAGATAAGTTGATAAGAGTTCTATGACTATAGTCGTGTATTAAGTTGTAAACATTCAGGATGTTTAAAGACCTAAAAGTCTTCTGCTGCAGTATGATGGTTGTATGAAAAAATTGTAAGGACGTATTTTGGAGCGTCTATTAATGATGTATGAGTATGAGGATGTAGTAGTTTTGTATTCTGCACAGGGTTTTGAAGGTGATTATGATCGATAACTTAGCCCGGTGATGTCACCAGGGTTGAGGGTGTGGCACGGTTGAATTTGGGCATTCAATTTAGGGTTCAATTAGGGGATTTAATTAGTTCAATTTAGGGTCCGATTGGATTAGGGCATTCAATTTAGGGTTAAAAATACACACTATTTCAGAAAATTGTAAACTTTTACTAAACATTCTAACGTAATCCAAAGTATCTTATTAACAAATTCCCACGGAACAACTTAGCTGATCACTAGACTCATTTCAATCACTTAACCATGTAAAACCAATTGTTTACACAGTAAGAACCCAGAAAAGAAGAGCCAAAACTATGAACCTTATTATTTGCTACGAACCTTGAATTGTGAAGACACACAGCTTGGCTTTGAGATGTAGACACAGTCTCCCACATGCAGCATGTGTATTAAGATTAGTCAATTGCACAAGTTTTGAGCTTAATCCAAGAACTTACTTTATTCTATCTTAGCTTACAAAAAATTATACAACGAACGTTTACCCAAGTAAAATTCCAAGAACATAGAGGTTCTCGAAACCCTAGGAGATCGCGTGGGCTGTGGGTCGAGCTGAGCTAGGCTAGGGACCATGAACGGGCTAACAAGATCCTATTTATCAAAGTAATTAACCAACATTCGAATCTTCAAGTAGGGCAAGCACAAACAGAAACACACATTAAAGCATGTATAAGCTGAAGTTGGTAGGGAGTGAGATTAAGCAGAAGCCCAGAACTTGGGCTTCTTGCCATTGTTCCTCTGGACACAAATCTAGGTTAAGCCAAAAAGAACCTCAAATTGCTAAACAAGCAGACACATTGTTGCATTGCATAGATACAATTACAAGTAAATTTGTGAAAATGGTGCAAATGGATATGAAAAAAACTGGTGCAAAACTTACCTGTAAATCAAAAGATCACAAGAGAGATCAGCGGCAGTGGCGGCGGCGGTTCTTCGGTTTTGAAGATCGGCGACGGTGGCGGTGGTAGGCTTTATTTCGTCTGGGGGGTGGGTTGCCGGGGGTGGCGTCGAAGGAAATATCACTGATGAGACTTAATAGAGAGAGAGAGAGAGAGAGAGAGAAACGGGAGAAAGAAAAGCAGAAAGCATCTGTGTTTTTAAGACCTTTACCGACGGAACACACCCGTCGGTAAAAGTCCGTCGGGAAAACTTTGCTTTCACCGACAGGTATTTTTACCGACAGAATTATTCCGTCACCTCTATGTTTTTGAAAATCATCAAAAATTAAAAAAAAACCTATAAAGTATTTATCGACAGCACTTTTTGTCGGTAAAAAACCGTCGATGAAAATACGTCGCTAAAAAGTTTTAACGACAGAGTGTTCCGTCGATAAATATTTTTACCGACGGATTTTCATCGACGGTTTGTTCCGTCGCTGAAATAATTTTCGGCGATGGAGTTTCTTCCGTCGCTAAAAGTCCGTTGTTAAATCCTTCTTTTCTTGTAGTGATACGACCTTAACATTTTGGATGAAAAGACGATTCGACGCTTTTGTTTGTATTGAATTTTCTTTCATCTGCCACCCTCCATATCCTTTTTCTTTCCTTTTTTTAATAGAACAACCACAACCCCTCTTGGTTTTCTTCCACAAGTCAAACAACACCACAAATCACGAAACACAATTGCGGCACCACATCACAACGGACACCACCACAACTAATCTGCAGGCATTCGCGCTCACACACATGCACTCTTTGGTTGATTTCACATGCGCGTGGACACATACTAACCGATTCAATTCACACACACACACACCCCACCCCCCACCTTAACTGATTCATTTCACCCATAATCACGCGGGTGTGCGCGCCCACACGCACACTAATTGATTCAATTCACCGACATACAAACACTACTTGAATCACGCGCTCGCGCATAGACATTCACTCACACTACTTGAATCATATGCGCGCACGAGCAAATGCACACACTCTGGATTAATTTAGATAAGCAAGAAAGCGCGCGAGGCCATGCATAGAAATTCATTCACACTACTTGAATCACATGTGTGCACGCGTAAATGCGCATACTCTGGATTGATTTAGATAAGCAAGCACACACGCTTGCAAACACACTCATTGAATTCACACCCAAACACTTGCACACAATCATTGTTTCAATTCAGCCACCATCGTGCCCATTTGAGCACGCCCAGCGGCACACATACACACTTCTGCCACCAATCCTAACGGTGGCGAAATAGTGGTAGGTGTGCGTGTGTACACGCACGCACATCCCTGCGTGCATGCATATGAATGTGTGCTCGTACGTGTGTGTTCGCATTGGTGGTTATGCACGGAGGGGGTGAATAACGCTGGGTTCCAATATAATTCGGCTTGTGGAGGCTGCAGTAATGGTGACGGAAGAGAGTGGTGGGTTGTAATGGGCTGCCGTGGTGGGTCAGGCAGTGTAGTGGGTGAAACGTTGAAGTTGGGGCGGGTGTGATGAAGGTGAGTGTGTTGAAGGGTACGGGATATATATACTGCAAAGGGCTACATTGACATTTATAAAATATAGTATGCTCACATAAGTAGAAAAATGTATATAAAACAAAATGTGTTATAACCAAAGGACATGTGTACTATGATCTCCTAAAATTCTAGTCTGACAAATAATATTTGAAAAGTCAATATAATTGATCGTAATTATCTCCTAACCTCAAAATTTTTTACTGATGTTATCCCTAGAATTAAAGACTCAATGTTCTATCCGCTCCTTCGACTTTGACCTTTAATCTAGTCAATGGCTCGGGAGGAGAAAGAAGATAATACTCCTTTGAGTCATCGATTGAAGGCCATTAGAAAGTAGATTTTGTCAAAGCAGTGGTTAGTGGCAAGATAAACTGAGTTTGATTTTTCTAGTCGTTTTCACACTTTTTCAAGTAATCTGCTCTTTGACACTCTTTTCCTTGTTTGTAATCAGGACATTTGTCCACAGGGAGTATCACCAAATACCATGTCACGTGGAAGACTATTCATAAGTCTTAATCAAACTTACCCAGTCCATCACGTCGTCAAACCAGATTCGATGTTAACAGTTGGATATAACTTTTTATCCCTATAACTTGTACTATCTCAAACCATCCAATGCAATAATACGTGATAAGATAATGAAGAGCATTGCAACTAATAAAAAACCAATTAAAGTTAACAATTGACTAACTTTAAAAGTTGCAAAAGAGCTTTAATGATCCAGAAGACCCAAAAAGAACTTGCTAAAGAACGTAAATGATCTCACTCAACAATTAGCGATAAGAGATACCCAACTTAATGAGAAGCGTTCAAATTACTAACTGTATTACTGATAAACTTAGTCAACTTGCTTTATCCTTTTGAAGTGTAAAAGGCATATGAAAAACATGAAGGTTGAGCAAAAGTCCAGCATTAAAAATGCACAAAGCGCATTTTGTGGGTCTTCAAGGTAATCACACATTCCCTAAAAATCTAATGTCGAAGGAAAGGTTGTTCCACAAATCTAATGGGGAAGGAGATGGCAATGGTTTTTACGGGAAATAGTAATAGTTACTGTCAATGGTTTTAAGTCCCAAGTACTGGAAATGGCTTGTTATTCTTCTCCGAGATGAACCCTTCAAACTAAATCTCAAATTAAAGGAACCTTCCTATTCTCCTTGGACTGCAAAATCTCGTTTTGAATATTCCTATCCGCAGATAAAATTAAGTGTTGGCATTTTCCGTCTCCAATATAGGGTTTACCGTAATGAAATGTAAATGCAAGTCAAGTGCATGGGTAAATGAAATCATTGATAATTCCACGTTTTATAGTCTACAAACTTAATTCTTTAGCATCAAATAGTAAGGCTTAACCATTCATCTCTATCACCCGTCAGAACTTGTGTATCCTATTGGCCTTTACATAAGTCCTTCTAGAACTAGAACTAGAAAGAAAGTGAGACATTACAAAGAAGGGCCACGAAATTGAGTCAATAAATGCTAAGATTAAAACTAGGAATTAATAAAATCATTTCCATATATGTGTCCAGAATGCTTCAAAATAACTGTATGATATTGTAACAAATTCAAAGAGTCATGTTGCAAGAGTGTACACATTTTCTCTAGAACACTTTTGACAACTTCTAAAAATGGTTTATTACTTAAAAAAGAGTCATGCTGGAATGGAAGAGCTTGACACTCAAACTTCTGGAAGACTCATCCTTCTAGAATTCGATCCAGTGACACACGCAAGTCACCAAGAGGCTGCGTGGCTGTCACCGCCTTTAAGTCGGAGTGCAGAGCCTTCTATTGTTCCTTCTCCCTTTAAAAACAGGCTCATATCACCCGCATTTTTGTTACCTGCTCATATAGATCTCACCATTAGATCTCCGCGATGGCTTTAATCGGTGTTCGAGGATCTGTCTGCTTCCTAATGCTTGCTCTCGCCTCCACCATCCTAGTACAAGCCCGGTGAGTTATTTATCGTGTCTCATTTTCTCTTTTTACGGCGGTCTGATCCTTTTGACAAAATCGGAAATGAACCTTGTTGGCCCAATCGTAATCGATTCCGGCAACTATAGCAGGAGGCCTCCCGGCCGGGATTTAGCCGTAGGCTGGTATGTTGTGCCTAACTTCTTTCATACTACCCTAGCCCTAATTCCTTCTTCTTTCTCCATAGCCACCACTACCATACCAAGTTGCCGCCACCATCCTCGCCGCTACACTCTATCACGCCGGCAGCCCCTATGGCCGGCCCACCCATGGTTGCCCCACCCTCCATAACAATCCCCAACACCTTAGCGCTGCTACAGTAGCAACAAACCACCGGCTGGATCTAACGAACCGCCGCTGGTGATCAACAACAATAGGGGGTGCGAGAAAGTATGTTGCCAAAGATTTCACCGCCGTTTCCTTGCCCTTCTGTCGCCGCCGTTCGCGTGCACTTCGGCTGTCGCCGTCCCGCTGTGCGCTGCGGGCGGAGGTTGACTGCTGGGAAGATAGTAAAATCTAGGGTTTTTTAAAATCTATTTCTGATATTACATGTGTACCCGTAATGCTTCATATTATTTTGGGGTTGATATATGGCTGAAAAGAAGTTCAACAGTAGGATCTACTCTCTTTTATTTGTTTGGGTATGAAAATTTACTTGCTCAAGTAATTCCTAATCTGATAGTTTATTTTGTTTTGATAATTGAAATCTAAGGAGAAATCAAAAGGGAAATTTCTTTATTTATATAGAAATATATATGGGTTCTTTGGTTTTATCACAATGATAAATTCAAATTATCCGGTATGGACAATAATTCAAAAATTATTCGGAGAACTTCATTATTGAATCGGTAATAACTTGGGGAATAACAAAATTCGTATCGTAAATCGAGAATAATTTAGTAATTAATCGTTTTGGATTTTAAGTGTATAAAATTTGTAAATTATGTAGATAAATGACAAAAATATTAAAACTCGTTATTCTTTAAGTGATGGATAAAAAAATAAGAGAGAATATGTGGGTTGTGGTATATAATTGTGCGTGGCTTAATAGGAATATATGTTTATTTTTGCTCAAATTACACAAGAACTATGGAGTGGTGTGATGGTACAAAACTTGTGGTACTAGTTAAAGAAACCTGGGTTCGAATCTCATTCAAGGATAAAGGGAGTAAGAACTATCCACATTATATTTATCTTATTGCGATATATTTGCCAATCTCGCGATATTCATAAGTTAGTTGCGGATCCTACAAATAATCGCGATAAATTCATCATTAGTAATTTCTAGCAATTTGTTCAATTTATTGCCATTATTGTTTCAGTGTACTTGGATTGGATGTGGATCTAGGTGTCATTGTTTAGAAGAAAAAAAAATCAACTTCTATTCTAGGTTATAAGAAGATAGTATTTAAAAAAAATGGATGTTAAAAAAAATTTACGTAGCGACTATTAATTATTACTCATCAATTTTTTTTAATGAACTTGTAGTGAATGAAAAAATATTTACGGGTCATTAGTTACCATTACACAAGAGGTTGTCTACTGTACTTTCTTTGCTCTAAAACCAGGTAGAGTATAAAACATTATAGACTAATGGAATTCACCATAACCCGAAACTTGCTTTCCATTAAATGAGGATACTGATAGTAGTATGGATCATCTTTCCTTATTTATCTGAAGTTCATTACTTAATTATTGTTATTATATGTTTAATTTGACACAGGGGACAGGAACTTGGTGGCTTCTGGTCTGGTGATGGTGAACGGACCCACTTTGTTCAACCACCTACACCACCCTACCCCCCAAAACCACCACCACCACCCCCTCCTCCCGACGCCACTTCATCTTCCCAAGAACGTTCTTCCAGATGTCCAGCATCACCGGCTGTTTTAGAAGCATCTCGTCAACAACTCATATTTCCATCATCACCCCCACCGCCTTTGCCTTGGAAGGGGAGCATAGTCCCGATCAACACATTGGCAGATACCGTTTATAGTGCAATGGACAAGGGTTACGCTTTCTTACTATGCTTTGATATTGGTCAGCTCAAGCGGCAGTGGCGGCATTGGTGTCGTGATGGGCCAATATATGGTTAGGGTGAAAATGGTAGTCTGTAGTTCCTTTTTTGGAGTTTACTCTTGTTCATTATATTATGCTTTCATTTTGAAAGTTTTAATCTTGCACTTTGTTTTGAGCTGCTTCATATTATTTCAAATTCAATGTTTGTTTGGAGGCCACTAAATAGCCCTTTTAATTTGTAGTTAACTTGATCAATTGTGGTTAGCTTCTCAAGTAAGTAGTATTTGGTTAGGTATCAATATAA
>JAVXUP010000761.1:0-354400 GCA_033070095.1 Escallonia herrerae
AAAGCGTTGGTGTTATTTTAGTCGTTTCGTCATGAAGTCAATCCAGACCATGTCGCTCTCGAGGCTCTCCTTTGGCAGTGTCTCGAAGGCAGGCAATGTAGTGAAGGCTTATTCCCACGAAAATAGATAATTTGAGTATGATGCTGGACAAACGTGTAGTATTTTTTTTCAGAAAGGTTTTTAAAAATGTCAATAAACATGTTTCTTGCATGGAGTATTCGAATACTACTGAATTGCATTAAGAACTGTGTGAAACGATGATATGCTGGGTGTATAAGGAAAAAGTAAATGATCTGTGAGCTATATATGTTTGGCTGACAGATCAAAGGAATTACACTCCGAGAATTAATATTTACAACAGAGCATAATCAGGATCCAGGACTGTAGCAGATTGACTCTATGCATCTGATTATCAAAATTTTCAAATTTCTGTATAAGTGTTGGTCCTATTTGTGTTTCCTGTGATACCATTTTGTCCAAAATACCGTTCAGATATGTTTTCTTTATATGAGGTGGAGATATAGCTACACTCTTAGATGACTCTGATGCTTTTAGAAGCAAAGGTACTTGTAGTTGCTCAATTTGTGATTAAGACGGGACAACTAATACTGTCTTGCCACCTTTTTCTTCAAAACTTATCGGTGTTATTTGACTTTGCATAGTTTAAGTTGCCAAGCAATGGTAATTGTAGTGAAATGCAGATTTTTGGCATTTGGCAGTGCTACAAGGGTTGCTCACTCCCTTCTCCCAAGCCTGAAGACCAGCTGTGCAGAAGTAAACAAATATGGGCCTCCATTTAAAGTTGGACTTCCTTACACCCTGTGCAGATATGCACAATACAAACTTCCCAACAGAGGATTTGCATCACAAACAATATGTCAAGCAAAACATAGCTTATGGAAGAGTAGGCGTCTTAATATGAACTACGTATTTCCAGCAAGTAATACATTTTCACAGCATGCTCAGTTTGCCTGGAAAAGACTGTATCAGATTTGTTCCTACAGTGGACCAATTTTACCGCCAATAAGTAGATTTGCTTGTGCTGTGAGCCTTGCTTTGACACGATTTCACCTGGTGGCTCCTGGTATGTTTGCCTTCACTTTTGGAGAGCTGGTTTGGAGTCGAAGAATGTGGGCTGTGGCGGAATCCTTGCCGGCAAGCAATAGTTTGTACATGCATGCTCAAGAGGGGCATGTATACTTGATTTCATTTGTATTTTCACTTGTGGAGGGTTTATTGTTGTTACTTAGAGCAGTATATTTAGCAGCGATATTCTCACCCTGCATAGCTATGGCTCCTTTTGCGAATTCTCTTGGCTATCAGTTTAGGAAGACATGGCTTCGAATGATCCATCTTACGCTGGAAAAAGCTGGCCCAGCATTTATTAAATGGGGTCAGTGGGCAGCGACAAAGCCTGATCTCTTCCCGAGCGATCTGTGTTCTGAGCTTGCAAAACTCCATACCAAAGCACCAGCACATAGCTATGCATACACAAAAAGAACTATTGAGAAGGCATTTGGCCGCAAGTTGCCTGAGATTTTCGAAAATTTTGAAGAGGAACCTGTAGCATCTGGAAGCGTTGCTCAAGTTCATCGAGCTACATTAAAATTCCGATATCCTGGGCAGAGGATTAAGCCTGTTGTTGTCGCTGTAAAGGTTAGACATCCAGGCGTTGGTGAAGCAATTAAAAGGGATTTCATTTTAGTTGATTTGTTTGCTAAAACTTCGAAGCTAATGCCCACATTGAAATGGCTGAGACTGGACGAAAGCATACAACAGTTTGCTGTCTTCATGATGTCTCAAGTTGATCTCGCGAGGGAGGGAGCTAATTTGAATCGTTTTATTTACAATTTCCGCAGATCGAAGGATGTCTCATTCCCAAAACCTCTGTACCCGTTGGTTCATCCGGCTGTCTTAGTGGAAACTTACGAGCATGGTGACAGTGTACTTCACTATGTTGACAGGCTTGAAGGAAATGAGCCCATCAAGAGTGCCCTTGCTCACATCGGGACTCATGTCCTTCTAAAGATGCTCTTGGTAAGATTATGACCCCTGCCATTTTTTTGTGTGTCAAAACTTGAGAACTCATGAGCGTTGAAGTTTCTTTGTGAGGCCTGATGCTAATGTTAATTACAAGGGGTGTACCCTAGGGAGCAGTTTGAAGAATTGCGCATAGCTCATCCTTTCTGGTGGACTTCAATCTCATTAAAATGATGCAGTAAGAGTTAGAAGCTCTTTTGCCTTACTTCTCCCTTTTTTCTTCTGTTTATGCTTCCGTGAGATGCTTAAAATCTCAGGCGTAGACTGAAGTTGGTTTAAGTTGTTTGAGTTCCAAGGCTTAGTAGTAATTCATCCAGTGGGTTGCTCAGAGAAGATACTAGCCACTATGGTTAGCACTTCTCCACCCTCTAGCAGCTTTCTTCTTGCAATTCACAACTCGGGATGAGACCAGTCCGACAACGTTCTCTTATAATAATGTCGTAGTTCAAGGGAAAATCATTGGGTTGCTCTTCTAAACTTGGCGTGAAACCCTAAACTTAAGATTCATTCTAGTGTTTGCAAAGATAGTGCAGTTATATTAATGACTTGGTGATGATTAGTCTTAACTCTCAAACCAAAGTGATGTGGATTCAGCTTTCGGAAACTTTAGGTAACAATCTACCTTTTATTCTCTGTTCAGTAAGGTTTTGAAAAGCCTTTTGAGTTAGCTCTTACAGTGTAGACGAAATGTTGCAGAATGGATTGTAAAGTTTCTATGTAACTGGATATTCAGACAACTCGTTGAGCGTCCTAGGAACTTCCCTCTTGGACAAGATGTGGAAGGTTATACACTGCCATTTATTGTTGCACCAAGTAAAGAGTCTCTGGTCCTTCATTTAAGTGTTAGTGTTGTAAGATTTAGCATTTAGGCAACATTACGAGGCATTAGTCTTCAGGAAGTTCTACTGATTGGTGGAAAGAGGTTGCAGGTTCGAGCGATCAGAGATACTAGAAGAGGCAATATTCATTTAAGATAGTAGTTATTCAAAACATAGTTCATGCTTCATATTTTAATTCTGGCTTCACTAAGCTGGACGTTTAAGGAGGTATATCCTCTTGGAAGACAATGACGACTGTCAAATACCATCTGGTAGATATCAAGAAAGTCGGTTCCAAATGGTAATGGGCAGTTTGGGAGCAAGGATTTCAGGGTAATGAGGCTCTGAAGTATAGGCTGGATCAAAATGGACGAGGGCAATAGCTTGTAGGTTTGAACGATCAGTATGGTTGTATCTTCATGCCTACAAGATTTCCATGCACAGTGTAAGCCATTGGAAGGCATCACCGATGGTGGGCAGAGTTTCTACTCATGTTACAGCGGAAGGACAGCCATGTCAGGCTTGAGTAATTCCACTCTTCCCAAATTTTTATCCCAAACTCACTATGATGCGGAAGCAGTTGGAGTCGGATCTTTTCAGTCGCCTTTACCTACTATTAGGTTTAATCGCCTCTCCAGAGGTTGCCTCCGTTACTTCGCATGCAGCTCTTACCAGCTTGGCCATAGAAATCTGACTAGACGATGCCAGGTCATCGAATACTGTTTTGTATGTGCAAGAAATACATTGGAGATGTTCAGTCTTTTCCTTTTACGGGCAATTACATGGAGGCTTTCAGTCATAAACAGTGGGAGGTACTTGGGTATGTTGCATTTGTGCTGTTGGTACCCAAAGGGAACCCATGTCGGTTCAGTAACTGATCATAAATCGGATTTGCAAGGATCCAGAAAGAATATGTAAATGAGCTCAACTCAAAACAATGTGTTTTCTAGGTCCTCTGCGTACGCTTCATTTTTTGTCTTGACCATAGTGTTTTCTACTTTTCTAGCTCCAAGAAGAGTTTCTGTGATTGGTTGTCTCGCTTGTGGCTTCTATTATCGGGAGTAGAAATGTAGCTATCTTTTGTTAGAAAATTTACAGTCTGACTATTATTTGATCTCTACTCACAGGCACGGTCCTTGGGCCCTGTGAGTTATATTATTTAGATGTCAGTCTAACTTGGGTTCACTCATTTTGGGCATCCTACACGGCTTCTCTCCTTTTTTGGGCACTTTTTTAGAGGAATCAGTCTACTTATCACAAAGGAAAGGGATTGATCATGAATAAATACAAAGGAAATACTAATTTAAGCTTCTTGGACAAAATGCCAATTTGTCATCTCTGTATCACTATATGCTTCGTAGCTTGGTTTAAAATTGAGACTTGGGCTCTATGAAAGAAACACAACGCTGGCATAATATTTGATAGAATTATGAAGTCAATGTTTCAAATCTAGGAATAAAGTTGTTTATTTACTTTTGCCTTTCGAGTTACTAGTTGTCATCAATAAAAGTACAGAAAATCCAAAATATTGTGGTGGATCTTGGGCACAACATGTTTTCTCATTGCTCAAGATTACGTGTTAGTTGTCAGAATTGTTTATTCATCTTTACTGTTCAGCTTGACTATAGTGAACTCGTTTCTGTTTCCTCATTATTGTGGTGAACTTGTTTCATATTTTCTCATTATTGTAGTGAATGTTTGATGGATTGTTAGTTTAAATAATTTTATTTCCAGGCAGACAATTTTATCCATGCAGACATGCATCCGGGGAATATACTTGTCAGAGTGTCACACAGCAATGCTTCACGCAAAGGGCTGTTTAAGTCAAAGCCGCATGTCATTTTCCTTGACGTAGGCATGACCGCTGAACTTTCTAAGAAAGATCGAGTGAATCTACTGGAATTCTTCAAGGCTGTGGCACTTCGAGACGGTCGCACTGCTGCTGAGTGTACACTTAAGTTATCCAAACAACAAAATTGCCCAAACCCAGGGGCTTTCATTGAGGTGAGTTGCAAGCAATTTGTATTTCAGTTCTCTGGAAAAGAAGCTCATCATTTTCCTTTTTATATGTCTGGTCTATCTATTGTCTCTTCCATCCCCAATTCCCATCTCCCCCCATATACGTCTATATCTATATTTGTGGCTATACCTATATCTATCCATCTGTATCAATATCTCCTATATATCAGAGTAAGGGGTTTTATATTACACACAAAAAAAAACCCAAATATTTAGGGTTTCTAAAATCTAAGGGCTTTTTATATTTGAGCTTCTACTATATGGCTATACTAGTCACCTGCCAGTTCTTCTTAATGCAAAGCGAAAAAAGAATTAGGATCTAGTACCCTTTTCCACGCACAAAAGCAGAGTTACACAAATCATGAAACGTGAAAAGAGTCCCATCTCCCAGAGGGCACATCTGTCTGGATATAAATATTGTTATAGGCATAGGGTTGTGAAGGAAGGGCATGTATAGAAGGAGAATGAGGCACCAGTAGAAGAGGTGATTATAGAAGAAGAAGAAGAAGAAGAAAGTGCTGCTAGAGGTAATTGTATATCCACAAATTTAACTTTGCTTTCTTTCTCCAACACATTTTGTACAACAATGTCTGTACAGGATTATCTGTGCATGCACCATTAAATCTCTGTTTTGTTGGATTTTCCCTTTGACTTTTTGCAAGATCTACAAGAGATTGTTGTAAATATAAACATTGCATTAACTCAAATAGCAATCATAGAATATACTATTGTTTGGCAAGTCGAGCGAGGGCAAGAACAATGAGTAAATTCAATATTTACATGTACTAACTCTATCCTAGGAAGTCGCAAAAAGTCAAAGGTCAATAATCCAACCAAATGGAGAGGTGTAAGTATTTATTTTTGAGCTAATTTGATCCTTTAGTGGAAACCATCCAATTTTATCTCCAATTAATTTTAAAAAAAACATCCGATTGTATATGCAGTGTTGAGTAGTATGTCTGTTCCATTTATGATAGGCTGAGCTAGGGAGCTGCATGTATTTTTGGGTGCTAAAAAGGTCCCATGAGTCCCGCCAATTATACAAAACTGTGTTTAACCACAAAAGCAACATTGAACAAGAATGGCATTCACAAGAAGTGAAAGTAGCGAAAATTCAAAACCTGAGTGAAGAAACCCATCCCATCCATTGTAGTTGGTGGACTTGAACTGACTTCTGAACTTATAGCTGCAACCATTGACTAGTGGAGCGCAGAGAGGATAAGGACCTGAATGTTATGATCGAAATTTGTTTTGTGAAAATACATTTTGGCCTACTTCAATTTTGTTTTAGGTCGGGCTATCTGATTCATATCCTTATTTTATTATTCTAATTAAACTATCCTTGTGTGTGAATACTAAGTTGTCTTCCTCTGCATTAGCTGTCGAATGGTCTTTCTTAAGGACTTTGTACTTTTGGTCTCCGGGTTCAGCGGTGGTCTCTTCAGGCTCACTATCAAGTTTTATCGACGATTTTGGTTATTTGCTTTGAGTTTGGGGTTCTTGTTTCTGGTTGGTCTACGTACCATGAGTGCACTGGCTCCTTTCCTCTCTTGCTTTTAATATATTTTTGCTTGGTCTGATTCGTACTTCCATGTGATTTTATGATTCTCTTCCTCTGGACAAGTGTATATTCAGAAACCCCCGTACCCCCACATAGAAAATATAGTGATATAGGACTCATTTGATTTCGATAATTCAGATCCCCGCATGAATCGTCAAAATTATCATTCGATTCTAGCCATATAAGCAGGTAATTTAACGGTTTAACAGCCCTACTTGGATGTATATGACCCCTGTTTTATTTCCTTTTTGCAATAGCAAGTTGAGATACTGCGCATTTACTGATCAGGAAGGGAGCAGAAGAACCACACATCTTTCGAAACCATACATCTTTCGAAGTTCTTATACTGATTTTACAACTTAAGTTTGTCAGCAATTGCCTGTCTGTCAACCTGTTCCAATTCTTCGGGTTTGCTCCCCCCCCCCCCCCTCCCTCTCGGCCTCTCCTCTCTTTCATATCCAATTAAGGCTTCCTGGAACTGGAGATTCTGAAATAATTGATCTATGCTATGCATAAATTTGGTCCATATCGCGCTCTCTCTTTCTCAGTGCTCACTTGAGTTGCGCTTATGTACATGAGGCCAACAGGCAACTCTTCTGAAGTATACATTTCAATTTGTATTTTCTTTGTGGGTCTTGTTAGTAACTATATGGAGAAATCGTGATCCCGAAGTTTCATATTACTCCATTATTTATTAACAGGGAGTGGAGAAACATTTCAGGCTCTGGGACTCTGCGGAAGGTGATTACATTCATCCTGCCGACTGCATGCAACAATTGCTCGAGCAAGTTAGGCGCCATAGGGTAAATATTGACGGAAATGTTTGCACTGTGATGGTAACCACTTTGGTCTTGGAGGTACTTTTCCGGCCTTCTTTGGCTATCATACCCTGCAAATACGAAGTATCAGTCATAATGTGCATGCCTAGAGTTTTCCTGCCTGCCTAGTACTTGTCACCTTTCAGACCCGAAGAATTTGCATATCTACTTCTTCTAAGACTACTTGCATATCTTGAAATCTTCTTCAACAAGTGTGCCTCTTTTATCCTTTGGTTAAATTCTACATTAACTTCTTTCCTTTCTAAATAGATAATCCAATTTTTATGGTGCTCGGTTGTGCTTAATAGCTTCTTTTGTACACATGCATCACATGCCATTAGAGTCGACATGTGATGAATGTAATGGTTGAATTTGCAACTGTAAGAAGATATATTCCTTTTTGGAACTTGTCTAATGTTATGTCTTAAGGTTGATAATTGATACAAGTGATTGACATGTCGAGGTTGCTGAGTTTTATTGACCTTTCCTGCTGAAGTTTTTTTATGATTCTAATGCATGAAAAATTATAGTATCACTGTTTTAGGAAGAATATGCATGAAATCTTTCTGTGCCCCAGGATATCAGTGCACTTTTGTCACAGCTATAGTTTTTCAATATTCCTTGACTTGAAAAAGTTTACGTTCATAGAATAGCGAAAGTGTTTACTCGCTTCCCAAGCTTCATGTTATCAATTTTCCCCCTTCAGAGTTGGCAGCGGAAGCTTGATCCGAAGTATGATGTCATGCACACATTGCAGACGTTGCTATTCAAAGTTGACTGGGTTGAGTCGCTCTTCTACACAATTGGAGGTCTCATGGCCCCATAGAAGGTGCCCTTTTCAATTTTACTCACATACATTTTTTACCAGAATTGCTGAGAAAAAAGTCAAAATAAAGAAAGGATACAAAATTGATGTACTCCTAAGGATAAGGGCACACGTAGCAAGAGAGGGCTTTAGATCATTTCTGTCTGAGACTTTTTGGTCGTCGTAGCTCTTTCTGCCGGTTCCCCACTCCGAAAGCGCCAAGAGTATTACAGGGAACAAAATAAATACAGTGGCCTTCGTTTCCTTGGTGATTTTGTTATAACGTACTGAAGTGTTGTTTTTCGCTTCAAAGCATATGGTTGATCTTCAATGTTACACGACTTGTCAATTTGAGTGTAACTTACTGAAGTGTTGTTTTTGCTTCAAAGCTATGGTTGATCTTCGATGCTATATGACTTGCAATTTCCTGAATGACCATGTAGTATGATGATTGATCGGAGCCATCTTAGTCTCTTTATGTTATATCTAGATGAACACTTGATCTGCTAATCTGAAAAGTCGGTCATGAGAGACATCGAACTGCACATGATCCATCAAGAGGTGCATTTCTTGCTTACTAAGAGATGTAATCCCTGCAACTTTCTAGTGCTTTTAAGTGGCAAGAAGCCTTCAGTGTCCAAAACAACTTACTAGTAGAGGAGCTATAAAGGAAAGTATAAAGAAGGGAAAGGTAACTAACAAGAAGGGAAACCGGTGGCATCATATTGGTCATCCAGTACTGCCACTTCCACAGAACTAAAAGCGTGATTGAATGCAGCGTGATGGATCCCCGGATTAAAGGCTTTTTTAGGGAAATGTGGAGACCATCAACGCTGCACTCAATGATGCTTTTATGATCTATGATTTCAGTGGCCTTCTCTCTTGTACTTTGGCTCTACCCAAGTCCTGAGATCCCATCTTCTGTCCCTTCACCCCCTTTACATAAACCCAACTTGAGGAATTAGGTGATTATGAAGTACATCGGAGGATTGTACATTGTACGACCCTTCTATGCTGATTTCCATGGGCATTGTCAATCTAGTTGTACTGTATCCCTTGTACTGCATCTGCGTCTGTATATTTTGCTTGTTTTACAGTCAAGAATCTTTTAAAGGAGAAAAATAGAGAAAAGTAGTAAGGTTAAAAAAGGGCACTCGTGTGCATGATTCGAACTGACATAGCAGTTGCAGGACAATAAACTTCAAGCTTTTGGGAATGCAAAATCTTGTATGATCTCTATCGGATCTTCTTATGGTGGTACTGTCTCCACTTGTATGTAATTCATCTCAAAAGGATTAATGTACAGAAGTGCTTTTAAGCAAAAGCTCTGGATCGCAGAGTGGGGTTCCTCAAAAATGGCACATTTTGGCAGAAATATGCTCTCAAACACAACCTTGCTTGAACTTGCTGTTTTAGACATCTAATTAAGTAGATCCTTTGTTGAAATCGAGTACGTAAAGCTAATTACACCCTTCTTTTGTAGTGTACTTGTGTGAAAATGAACGCTTGTGTACATGGGACATCAAAATAACTACATTCTTATGAACATGAGCATCATCATAATGAAAACCGGTTATTGACCTATTGCTTATTATATCTCAATTGATTGACGTAATTTTTCTACCACATGTACGTACATCTGAACCCGGATGTGCAAGTTATTGAACTGAATGCCAGGTTGTTGGCTATTGGACAGTGAAAAACCCTTTTGGGCTAAAAAAGCCAGCTCTAATTGGTTACATCTTGGCAACCGAAACAAGAAAATTTTTCACACGTCAACCATCATATACAACCGTGTGCAGGCCATCACTGATGGACGTCAACACACCTTTTCACAGCATTCTGATATCCCTACTTGCCTGGTCGAACAATCAAGCAAATTCTCTGCCCTACATTGACGAATCTGGTATTGGCCTGCGTTAAACAATGTTGGCCACACACTCAGCCCTGAGCAAATTAACGATCTTAACAAACCCTTCTCGGCCTCAGAGATCAAAATAGCGTTCTTCCAGATCAAAGGGCTTGAAGCACCGGGTCCAGATGGTGTACTAGCTAGCCATTGTTTACCAACAGATTTGGTACAACCAACCCTATCGATGTATCCAGAGGCACCAAATAAAATCTTCATGGTATGAAATTACGACGCCGCTTTGCTTGGAGTGGGAGTTTTTACGGCTTGCTTAAGTAAGAAATAGACTGTATGTATCGGCAACTTTCTCATCTGGGGCGTCTGATTACTATATCCCAATTGCTCGAAATTTGTTGCTTACTTCAAAATGGATGCTACAGAAAAACATGTTACATATCACACTACTAGCTCGCTCTATTTTTTGTCACAGATATTATGTCAGGAGGTTACCGTCGCACCCATCCTAAACGACTTTTTGCTATTTACTTTGGATCTCTGTTATTGTGGTATAGGCCATGCTTTGCCTATCCAAATGAAAAAGGCAAGATTTTTAATTCTTTTTGCGTGTCATGCCCGAGTCAGTATCCATCGGGACTAGGTAGTTAAAGTGTGTGTGTGTTGCAACTAATAAATCTAATGCTCCATATGTTTTGTTATTTGCTTAGTTGCAGTATCATTGTTACTCCTGAAAATGAATGACTCAGTGTAACATGCCTAACATACGTAATAGCTTAGGGCAATAGCTTTCTTGTCTTAAGCGACAAATATTTTTGCTGCCTAAATTTGAAAGGGCGTAAGGCCAATCTGCGAAAAACAGTGTGCTACTATCATGCAATACCATTTTCTCACTTGCCCACAAAAAAGAAAAAAGAGAAAAACACCTTTAGCCTTCAAAGAATTCCGCATATAACACAAAAATTGTTCTCGTGAGAGGAAACAGAGAGTCACCGCAATGTTCCTGGCTCATTTTACCTTTTGAGAGCATTGTCAAGTCCAACATCGACAATACATGATGTTTGGAATTAGTTCTTATATCTGGTGGACTTCTCCTACTCTTGAACTTGCTTTTGAGTTGGACATCAGGTTTAACAAGCATAAAATAGTAAAGGCTAATGATATTGTCTTCACATAGACCACATGATGTAGGTAATTATATGTTTAGAGCTTCAACATCAACTGGGCAAAAAATAATGTACGTGTGGCAGCTGACGAACTTTTTAGGTTTAACAAAGAAAACTGGCAAGGCACCATTCATAATACATGTGCAAGAACAATCAACATAGAAGGAGGGACTTCTTAAGACCACCATGGAGCATCACCCGTTCTGAAATCTGTCTCAGCCCATGGAACAAAGATGACTTTCCCCTCGTCAATGTCTGCGTGTGCCAGCGCCAACGACTGTTCCAAGGAAAGATAAGCTCAAAAATTAATTCCTAGCACGAAGGAACGACAAATTTACGTTGTCTTTGCGGGAGACTAAGTAAGGTTGCTTCTTACCAGAGGAGCAGGGCCTCTAACAACCTTGCCTTGGTAGTTGTACTGGGATCCATGGCATGGGCAGAGGAACTTGTTCTCTGCTTTATTCCAGGGCACAACACATCCAAGATGTGTGCAGACTGCATTAATACCGTAAGTGGCAAGGGTCTTGTCATTCTCCACCACAAGGTAGGTGGGATCTCCCTGCATTTTACGCAAAAATCAGACTGTTATTGACATAACCAATACATGTATATGCGTGTGTATACTGTTTTGGCCTTCCACATGCCGCTTGAGCTTGTGTTATGCAATGGGAGGTAGCCTTTAGAAACCAATATCAGATCTCTTGGTAAGAGGCCGAGAAGCTTGCACGCGCAATGACGCTACATATTGCTCTAGCAGACCCAAAAACCGAAGTGATTGAGAAACATGTGTAAATTGTTCTCTAAAACAGGAGCACGAATGGAGCTCAATTACGAAATTCAGATTTTTCATTGGTAACTCAATTAGAAGTGAAGTGGAAGTTGCAGATATCCTATCACTACAAACTCGAGGCCATCGAGTTTAAGAGGTTTAGGGATCAAAATAAAGAAAGCAAGAAACCCCATCTAGCATTCTAGCTTGTTAAAGAACTATGATAGGCCAAATATACCTTTAACCCTTGAGTAAGGGTTTTGTCACCAGGTCCATGGGTCTTCAGCCACTCTGCTGCAATAACATCATTTCCAAGCGCATCCTTTGCAGGAGTACCGCCTCCACCACCTCCTGACCTGTTTGGTTCAATATACATATACAAACAAGTTCAGGATGCAAACAACGTAGAATCCAATCAAAAAAGTGAAAAGTAAACACCCCTTAATTGTAAGAGAAGATTTAGACATCGTTTGCAATGCAAAATCCAATCAAATCATAATATCATATGGATAATAAAGGATCAGTTTTCCAACTGAGCGAAAAAAATCTTATGGGGAACCCCAATGCTATGCAATCCTACATAATCGTCCACTCAAGTTAGAGCGTAGGATTTCCAGCCACTCCCAAACAAGTGAGAGCTGAACCCAGCTTGAAATTTTACCTGCTAATTTGTTTACGAGCCGTATTAAAAGGTTTCAAATCATATTTGAGCTTTGGTTTGTCTACCATGAAGAATGACTAGTAGAACCCCCCATCGTACAATGACAGAAGTGCCGCACCATAACCAACAGTACATAAATTGAGCCACTTTTTAACATCCTAAGTGTTTGGTATATATAATCATTATATCATTTCGGACTAGGTATCAAACCCAGAGAAAATTAATAGATGGAAGGAGGAAGATAGTAATACAAAGCATCCAACATAGCAAGAAAGATTATGCTACTCACCCAGGTGGGGCGAAGAAAGTGGCGTATGGGACCAGCATGCCGGCGGATGGGAGCGATATAGCACCCAGGAGAAGCAAGTTCATGAGCTCCCTCTTCCCCATGTCGGGCACACGGTCGGCTGGAATACTGGTGGCCTGGCATGTAATCTTCACGGTCTTTTCCTTTCCGGCCAGCTGGGTCCTTGTGGACTTGACCATCAGAGCTTGGGATGGTGATAACACCCCATTCTTGCTAGAGCATAGCTGAAGATAAACCCAAAGAATGAAGCAAGGTTAAAATCTTGAAAATGGTGTACGTAGGACAAGTTGTGTGCGCGCGCGCGCGCGCATGGAGGGTTGGAGTTACCTGAGAAGGAGTAGCAGGAGAGAGAGTAGAGGCAGCCATGGGAGGAGAGTTTGAGCAGAATTGGGAATGTCAGATTACGTAAAGAAGAAACAGGAATGTAAACATTTGGCCGATATGTGGATAAGGCAATTTGATTGATTGGAGATGGATGGTTTTAGAGAGCCACATGTTGGAGATTGTTTTCCTTTTTTCTTGTGTGTGTGTGTGTGTGTGTGTGTGTGTGTTAAGACTTAAGAAAGGCTGTGTCCGGAAATCAGAGTCAAACGTTGTGGTGGATCAAGTTTTATGGGCTATAATGACGCAATTCAATTGTTTAACTCCAGCACGGGCCCAGTATTGCTAAGTTTTGGAAACATTAATTGTTGGCTGACAGTGTTTTTGTAATTTTAGGGTAAATGAAGAGTTTTAGATCTTGCAGATTGTGCGTTACACGCTGAATAGGTCGTCTTAATAAATAAAAGCCTATTCGGATGGGGGTATTTGATGTGGGCGCTATAAGATTTGGAAAATTCGTTTAATGCACTAAATTAAAAACATATGGGTCAAAGATGAAAATTTGCAAAGTTTTGACCCCCTTAGCCCAAAAAGAAAAAGGAAACTCTGTACTTGACAACACAAGGAGGTGAAAATTGAGAAAGGTTACTTGGACCAAGGTTAATTAGTAAGAATTTCAAATCCTGTTAAACGACTAAATTAAACATAAACAAGCGCAATTCATCCTAGCACCACCATCGTGCCTTGGTCCATGACTCCAATCTATATATATATAAAAAGCTAAAGCCTTCGCTTAAAATTGCGACACGTAGGATTTTTAGAACTCTTTTCTTTGCGACACGTAAGATTTTTTAAGCTCTTAATTTGTTGACAAGTAGGATTTTAGAACTCTTATATTTATGACACGTTGGATACAAGAGTGTTCTCCTTGTGCCAAGTAAGCTCAAGTTTATCTAAGAAGTCCCCCAACTCATGTGGACTCTTTAATTAATAATTAATATTAAAATGAAAGAATATGGTTACAGTTCTAATAAAACTTAAACTCCTAAGGTTACATTCTATGAATATGATTTCTTGAACTGTTATACTTGTGACACATAGGATTTTCAATCATTTTTCTTGTGACATGTCATCTCCAACTTCCTTAACTTGTGAAAGTTCCCTTTACTTTGTTAGAGTTCTCAATTTACAAGTACACACATAACATACTATATCCCAGGCCCTTTTCTAGGGTCAGGCCATTTTGAATCAACTAAAGTTCCTTACCAAATGATATGCGGAACACTGAGATGTATTCACATCTAGCCTTCTGAATCTTCATGGAGGTTATATCATATCACCGAATAAGCTCCCATTATCTTGTGAGGATTCCTACTTAAGGTGGACGGTAGACTTAAGTAACCACTAAGAAATAATTATTTTGATGCATAAAAAATATGCCTATTATCAAAGAGTTCAATTCTATAGACAAAATCTTTGTTATTGATTCTATACAGTTTGAAGATGCATATGGACTCTAGAAGCCTTTACGTACATAACTACTTCATCGTTCTCATATATGGCAACCTAAACTCTATTCCTCCTATCCACACGTGCTTTCAAGAGGGCAAGCCAAGCAATCAAAGGTTCTTCATTTCTAATAAACATGTTCATACACTGTTTGTTTGTAGTTTCATGCTCGCTTACAATTGCCATGGAAGTATTTTCTTGACTGAAAAATGTCTTCAACTTGATGAAGATATTATCAGTAAGACTAGGATTATTACTATTCTAAGCAACTGCGTGGTCTATTTTCCATTTAGCGTATATCTTATTTTGGGTGCTTTATGTTCATTTCATGTGTAAATACTTTGTGTTTAACAAGGAACATTCATCTAGGAAAAAAAAAAGGCAAAGAAGCAGCCTCGAATAGAAAAAGTTACACAATGTACCAAAAATTGAATAATATTAACAAAAGTCAGTAATTTATCTATGAATGTGTTGGTGTTACTCAATGCTTGGTATATTATGGGCATTCTACATGAATAATATAGGGATTTCTGGAGCATTGATGAGCAAACGGGTGCAATTTATTTTAAATGAATGGAAGGAATTATCATCTGGAGTTCTAAAAAGCAAAAGGGACAATTAAAAATTCTGTTTAAGTGATTTCTAAAGATGATATTTGTTTTGTGGTTGATTGAGCTTTTGTTTTTGTTTTTGTTTTTGTTTTTGTTTTTGCTTTTCTCCTTCTCTAATTAGCCAAACCCCTCTCTCTTCCTTCCCTATAAGCTACAAAAGTCCTATCTGGTGTTATCTAGAATTGAGAATATGCCATGCACTACGTCATCATATACAGGTTAATGCCTTATAAGTACTTTTTCCACCGTAAGAAACTCTTCTAATTCGTTAGTTTGATTTCATCAATTGAGTCTTATGGTCTTTCCTTTAAGTAACTCTAACATTTAAGTAGTTATGGCTTTACATGTTGGGTTTTTCCTAAGGTTTCTGTTGCTTAATGCTAAACAATTGAAAGTTAGATGCCCAAATTTTGCTACATGGAAGGGGTGTGGTCATAAAGGTAGCCTCATTTTATAATTCTGTCCAAAGTATTATAAAGAAACTAAATATATAGGTGCTTGAAATAATGGGTCTGCAGGGTCGAATTGTACTAGCACTTACTTTTTATTTCAATCTGTAGAGCTAATAGAGTAGCTATGGAGATGAAAGTTATATTAGATCGTATATTTTTTTAGCTAAATCATTTTATTTTTGCTTGCAAGATGTGCTACTGACAGAATATGCCATTAGTAGTTACCACCTACACCACCATATACCATAGGAGTATGGAAACAAAATAGATCTTTAGTAGTAGCATTTGATAATCAAGAAGCATGTTTGTGGCCATATGTACAATAAGTAATATTTTCTTTAGCACTTTTAGGAACAAATCTTTATAGAGGAGAGTGTAGACCTGCTCTCTTATTTTTTGTTCGAGAGACATAATTACAGTATATAAATCCACTTCCACTATTTAGTGTGATATAAAATTTTTCATGCCTCCTTTTGTCTTTTTACCACTTTGTTTATCATAGTATCTTAAACTTAAGCTTGAGAATGGGGAGAAAGAGAAAAATAATCTGTGGCTAAGACAACATAAATTTCTACATATTTGAAAACCTTACAAAAAATCTCCTTGCTACATTTAAGATTCTCTATATAGGCACTTTTACCTGTTTCAAATTCAAAGACGTAGTCAATTATTTGTCCAACTCTAAAACTTAGTAAGCACATTTTAATAATGAAACCTTTTTCTTTATGATCTTACGACATTTTTGTAGCATCTTAAATTTTATGGGAAAATTGAACTTTGTATATGTACCAATGAATGCTAATTATGCTTTAGAACAAGCCAAGCTTGAGATAGCTTTTTGGGTAAGACACTGTCTATCCTACATCGACACACTTAAGAGTTTTGTCATTAAATATAGAGCATACTAAAGGACTGTTAAATAGTCTCAGGAGGCTTGACATCAAAAAGCCATAACAAATGTGGTAACAAGGTTATGTGAGTTACTTTGAATTTTGACTTTAAATACGTATAGTGCGTTTTAATTCATGATGAAGCTTTTTAATTGTAGCAGACAATTATGGGATGATAGAAAAATTTTGATGAAATTGTTTTATGACCAACCACTTTCTATCTTAGCACTTAGAAAGCATATTGACGTTTTACATATTTTTTTAATGCCTAACTAGCATCTTGGAGACCATATTTTAGCACATAAGCTTTCTTATTAGGTAGACAGATATTCTTTTGTAAGTGTCAAACTCATGATGTTAGTTGTTTCATTAAAAAAAAAATTCTCCTCCACTTCATAGAACATGAAAATGCCAAACATTTGCAACCTTTTGTATAAAACCGAAATAAATATTTCTTGATAACCTTACTGTCACGAGAATGCAAACTACGAAAGAAAACTTTTACCACAACAACGAATGCAAACATGTGGTGGTGGTAGCATGAGTTGTCCATGGCTGGGGTTATGGTAACAATACTGGCAAGATGGTGAAGCTAGATGCGGTAGTGACAGGTGGGGTGATGGTGACAGGAAAGGTATAGCTATGGTGCATGCGAATAATGCGTATTGTAGTGATAGTAGTGGTGGTGATGGTTGGCAGTGAGGTAGTGTTCCCAATAACATTTTAACGGCCGGTGATGGCACCAGTGGATGCAAGGGTGGTAGTGGTGACACTAATATGATGGTGGTCATGGTGATTGCAGAGATGGTGGCAATGATAATTGCCGATATAAGTAGCTGGTTATGTTAACAGAAATCGTAGCACTTAGGCATTGAGTCGAGTCAACTGGAAAAAGTCTACTCATTGTCACTGCTAGATCTACAACGGTGTTCTTTGAATATTTTACACGAAGGTTCTTTCTGTAGTTGGTGATCGGTGAAAGCATCTACATAATTCTTTTACCATTTTGACAATAAAAGGTTGCATGTTCTCCCAAACCAATGATGTATAGAAAATGAGACCGAGAAACGACAACAATGACATTCTAGATTTAATCATTGACAACACCTGGACGGTTTCGTAAAATTCTAGCCTAGGTCTAAGAATTCTTAAATTTGTCTAGAACAATTGAACTCGCAATCCTATTTTAGACCTATTTTGCATTATTAGAAAGTTCTTTCTACGTGTCCTAGAATACCATGGTCTGAACAAGTTTCGAATGGTTCTTTGACTAGACTCTTTAGTAGTGGAACATTCTTATGATAAATAAGATACTTCTTTTCCTTGGCGGCAATTGTAAGCGATAACAGCCGTAAATTGGTATAGAGCAGATTATTAATGTTCAAAACTTAAGCAAAAAGATTGTCAATTTTTTGAAAAGTTACATCTATATGATAAGCAATAGATTAATTTCTTTGACAAATATAATACTATAACTGATGTTTATTGTCTTGGAACTTAATCTCTTTCTTTATAATTAGAAATGTGTTTTGCTTTGTTAAATCATATGATTGAGAGTAATACCGAATAGCATCCGAGCCCGTGCATTTGCACGGGTCCATCAGCTAGTTCAATTTAATCGGCGAAGCTTATGTCGTTTCCTCTCTCACCTCATAACTTGCAGTGATCATTTATGTCCCTTTGCCTGTTTTGGTGCCTTTCGAAGGAGAAAAGTAGGGGGTTCTTTTGGGCTGGTGGAGATGCCAGCGTTCAAACTCTAGTCTTATTTCTTATCTTCTCTTTTTTGTTCGCTCTGGGGCGTTTTAGGTTCTGATGAGACCTTTGGTTCTTGCGAAGTTTTTACTATGCTTGATGTGGTGTTCCTCTTCCTCCGAGCGTTCCCCTTCGAGAGCTAACAACATCGAATAAGAGAACTGCTTTATGTAATCGGTTCATCCTTTTGGTGATTTATATAAGACGAAGTACCAATACACTTATTAAAGAGAGAAATTATTGGGCACTTAAAATTGAAATAGAGCCAACAAGGCATGCATGTCTATGCATTCTGCTTTACAAGACTATAATCGCAGTACTCTTTGGTCACTGTATCGACACTTGACCACCAAGTTTATTTGTCCACCAAATTTACTTTGTTTTGGTGGTCAAGATACGTGGTCATTAATTGTTCTTTTTGTTCATTTGTTTTGATTAATTTCTTATAATTTTCATAGAACTTGTCGTCTATAATTTGGTTTTTATAGTCGGGTTGAAAATAACCAAAGCTATATTACGATGGTTCCTACGAAAAAAGAGAGGAGCTCGCTTCCAGACGCCCACAAGCACCAATTAAACTTGTGTTCTTTTATTTGCTTTTAAGTCCACATCTAAGACCCCATATCCATACTATTTCAAGCAGTTATAAGATATCCCTTAGTGCTTCTTGGAATAACATAACCTCGTAATGAGGCATATGCAGGGTCTGTCAAGATGTTCTAAGATATTGAGAACTTCTTTTGTTATCTCACATGAATAAGAGCGGGAAAAAAACTTCATGAAGTGCAGCATGTTATCTCACATCAATGCATGTAGTGAAATTGTTGTTATACAATAACCACTCTATTATTACTGAGAATAGGAGGGGGGGGGGGGGGGGGGGGGAGCCCGGACTATTAAAGCGCAAAAGACCTGCTTCTAAAGGCGGAATAACTGTATCCTTTCGTACTTAAGGACGTGCTTCACCGTTTCTTACCTTTTTACCATAAACTTTTTTTTTCGCAATAAGAATACAGAAAAATGCAAAGCGGTCAAGTTATACCAGATGGACAAGGAAATAAACACAAACATACACAGATGACATCCTCATCATGTAAATATCATAATACGAAATTTTCCCACAAAATAAAAGCACAAAAAAAGATAACATAAGATACAACAAGTTGGCTTGCCAACAACCTAGATAACCAACAATAATAAGATAAATTTTATTTTTTTCTTGGTATTGGATTGGAACAAACCAACTGAATAAACATAGCACCAGTGAAATCGAGCTCTAGCTGCCAACCCAACAATCAAAGAGACCTAACAAAGTCGACACCTCTTGTGAACATGCCACTAGTCCACCCAAGACCCCAGCTCTAAGACTACCACACATAGCCATGCGGCTAGAGGTGTCAAAGGGCCAGGCTTGGACCAGCCCAGCCCACGCCCAAAGGTCTAGAAAATGGGTCGGGCCAGACAGGGATTTGGGCTTGCGAAACCGGGCCGGGCCCAAGGCTAGGAAATCCAAGCTCTGTCAAAGCCCTAGGCCTAGGCCTTAACTTTAGGGCTGGGCCAGGGACTTTTTTTTTATTATATATATACATGTTTTGTATTGCAAAAATATTAACACCCGAAATAATTTTTTTGATATGCCCTCCTCTTTTTATCCAGGCTTGGGATAGGCTACTTGTAATTTTAGAAAAACAAGAATGATTAGCAGTTGATTAGTTAAGTATTTTCATCTAATCCATCTCCTCCTACTTTCTCTTATCAAATATTTTGCATTTTCTCTTGACAATTCTTCTTATTTTCATCCCATTGCTTTTTTATTCCATATTATCTTCAGAAATGAAAGCATACTATCAGCTTCTCCCAGGTAGAGATGAAGCAGTCTCCTGCTAGCCTCCTCTAAAAAACATCTGTGAATGTATAGTGCGATTCATCTTCTACACTAGTAATTCATCCTGCAAATTTTGATACACTTTAGCATGTAGCTTGACCATAATCCTTAGTATCATCTATTTACATGCCTTGTTCCATTCCCTCACTTTTCTCATTAAAAAGTACATTAGCAACAAAACATAAATTTCTTCATAACAAACGAGAGCGTGAAAAAGCATAACATGTTGTTGAAATCAGCATTCCCATGATACTAAGAATAGTATTGCAACATTGTCCATTAATACGCAATATATGCAACACAACAAAAAAAAAATGAAAACAATGTGCACTATTCAACTCAATACAATGGCCAAATGGCTTCTGCATGAACTGAAAATTTCTAGAAGTGATTGCTTTTCCTGTCTATAAAATTACTTTTTGAGGGTATGCACGAGTTACAGAATTAATGACATTTAAATTTACAATACAATGACATCCAAAATTCACAATCAGCGATTGCAGACAAGAGGAAGAAACTAAGCAAACAATTATGAGGAACTTATATGTTGAGAGTAAGCTCAAACCTAAGGTAACAGAAATTTCAAAAGCATATTGTTGCTTTAGACCTACATGAACAAAAAACAATTCAATATTTGTCATGACTACAAATTAATAGTGAAATGACATAGAAGTCAATATTGTGTATAAGAAAATAATTTATGCCTATTTAGTGAGTTATATTCTTGGTCCCTTTGCATTGCTCCAGTTGAAATTACAAATCAAAGAAGTACCTTTACCAGAAGTCAAAAAAGGATAAAAAAGCAAATACGATTAGTTGAAGGGTTCCAATAACCAAAAAAAAAAAGTAGTAAAAAACTGGCCAGAAATAAGGTTAAAAACCGGCCGGTTTCGGGTCAGCCTGTTTCTAGGACCTGACCCCAGATAAAAATTTGTAAAAATCAAACCTGGCCCAAGGCCTTACGAGTTAGGATCGACACTGTTCATGGTTAGGGTCAGGCCAACCCGAGCCAATTTAGGCAGATCAGCCCAGCCCTTTTGACTTCTCTAAACATGCCCATTTGCTTAACCGCACGCCACCGCAACCAACAGTAAAGCCGAGAGAGCCTATAACCAACAGGCCATCACACCACCTTCGCCCACCGCAAAACACCACTAACAACCGGACTAACCTCCAACCTTGCGACCTCCATGAAATATCCACCATAACAACCAATCCCAAGGCTCCGCCACGGAACCGCCCAACGGCAATACACCTGCCCAGTAGGCCGCCTAATCGGAGCCGTTCAACCTACCACCACGAAAATTGATCCAAACAATGTTTATGTGAAAAGGGAAGGGGAGAGGGGGGGGGGGGGGGGTGGAGAAGCCTAAAAGAGAGAAAATATCATTTTGAACAGACTCACCGCCTTCTCCAACCCAACGGCACCACTCTGCCCATAGACGGAGGAACAACCCGACATCCCTTTCCAGCAGCCTTTCAGCCCAGCAAACCAAACCAGCCTTCCTAGCACACCAACACACCATACTTCACGACCCATCACCGCGATCCGCCGAACAATTCAAGGCTACAAATCCTACGACTCAAGACCCAGTCCACAAGGAAGACCAAACAAATGAAGCACTCAGACAATAACAAGAAAACACCACAAGCAAACCCTAACCGCCATGCCACCACACCCCAGAAGAAATCAGCTATGGTGACGAGAACGAGAGAGGCTATTGTTTAGGGGGTAGGGGTTTTTTTGTCGAAGAGAGAGAATCAAGAGAAAATGTTCGGGCCTGTTGTTCCATTAAAGTAAAACCTCTGTGTGTGTGTGTGTGTGTGTGTGAGAGAGAGGGAGGGAATGTAATAGCTATTATAAAGACCCTAGTTAAAATTTTGTGCTATAAATTGAGGTATGTAATTAAAAATGAAATGAGGTAAGAGAAGTCATGGGCTGAGATTAGAGGTTATCGAATTGTAGGTTATTTTTTAATTAATTATATTTAAAAAATAAAAATTTTAAAAAAATATATTAGAGATTTGAAAAGCAAAGACCTTATCATTTTAATCTAAATACATATGGTATAAATGCACAATATAATTCTTTTTTACTTTGGTAAAAGATCCTAATAACCGCAATATCGATAAATGTAGTACAAGATAAAGCGCAAGAAAAAGAAAAAATAAGAGTTTGCAGCCAAAAATTTGAGATTAGATAACACATTCAACGCCACAAATGCCAGCTAAAAACCACAGCCCACACCCAAGCAACACCTGTCATGCCAAGGCCACGCTCCCAATGCCTACGCCCACGTGCACCAGAGCACGTCATGACCACCGATTGTTGAGCCAGAAGCCACCACCACCATCATCCGTCCACCAGCCCGCCTTCGACCACCGAAGACACCAACAGCCACGGAAATTACCTTCAACCAATTAACTTGTGAAACCTCCAACAAAGCAACCACAACCACGAACAGCCCTACCGCACCTTGAACAAAAGAACGATTCCCCCACCGCACCTTCTTACGCCGTACCACCGAACACCTGCCCATCAGTCACACCAACCAAAACCCACAAAACCACCACAAGCACAGCGACACTCCTACCCCACCAAGTCAGACCCGTCCGTAACAAGGGGAAGGGGAAGGGGAAGGGGAGGGGGAGGGGGAAGACAACTCTAGAAGAGAAAACCCTTCTGACGGACTCACCAGCTAATCTCCAACGAGTGACACCACCACAACCACAATCCACACAGAGGCAACAACCAACACCCCCTTACCACCCACAAAGTTGCAGCCCTAATCCCCACCAACTTAGATAGATCTGTAATTCAAATCCCACGCCCACACTCTTTTACTCCCATAGTAGAAAGCAACCCACCGCCTCGGGCAGAAAGCAACTCACTTTTAATATTGTCCCATTAACTCTGTTGTGATACTCGGTTTTATCAATTTATTTATGTTAAAAAAAAATAGTGTATCAAAGAAACAGGATGTTAACAAGACGTTTCCTACAAAGAATTTCCACAGTACAGCTTGTTTAGTGGACCTACGTTCAGTTTATCTTTAGACTGTACTTCTACGTTGAACTAATCGTTGTAAAATTGTGATTGTGTGTTTTTCCTACAATGCTCGGCATACTAAGGGGGCTTGGTGTTCGCATAGCGTACATTCTTCTCTAAATGTAATATTTAGTCTCAACAAACACAAAGGTTGACACTGGACAGATGCACTTGGTCGCCGCATTATATAAAATTTGTAGTACCAAAAATGGAATCATGGTTCACCTTAAACGAGTATAGTTGAAAGTGTATTTGAACTCCCAGTACTATCCTAATCTTCCAACCTTTTCTCCTCCAGTCACCAAAGGGGAGTACTTAGAGCTGAGCATCAGACCATGTACACATTCTCCTCATTAAGAGCACAACTCCTTCGACTGACACTATTCCCAGCAGAAGAGATGTTGCTGAAGGAGCTGTGTTATAAATGAGGCAGCAAATCATAAAATGTTTACGACAGCACAAGAAAAGGCTGTGGACAGATGGTTGCTAGCAAAGGTTGCTGCTTCTTTCCCGACAGTTGCACCTCCATGGTCTCCCAACTTTCACAAGCTAGTTTTCTCACAGGTCGAGCCTCTCAAAAAAGTACAAGTAACCCATATCTTTTGGAGGATTTTTCGAAAGCCCAACTTTCTCATCGTTGTATATAAGCCACCTCCCATCTTTGTAGATGTGTGCAACATAATGCCCGCACTGAGTAGAGGTACCAATGTGGCTCACTAGCCCAGTAAGCCTGTACCCTGCAAAAATAAAATATAATTGCGTAACGGCAAGCTGTCAGAACAGAAAACCTCATCCGGCATCATTACAGAATTAACTTTTTCAAGCTTACTTAAACGACTACCCCCTTCAACATTTGCATCAAATTCCTCTCAGACGGCAATTACCTTTATGCTGTAAAACAAGATAATAATTGTGATGCAACCCACTAGAGCCAATCTCAATATCCATGTTGAACAATCAAGTCCACACAGGTTTGGGCAAAAACGTTGAGTTACCACTTGCTCTTAAAGCATAAGATGTAAGATGATGGGCCCAGCAATGCATAACATGCTTTAACTACTCCCCCTCACATGCAAGACCCCCGATTGTACGCGGAGAGACGAGTCAACGAGATGCAAATCAAGGTGCAGCGCCACCAAGTGCACAAACAAAGAGGACGCAAAGAGCACTATTAACATCAAGGGAGCCTAAATGCAATTGATAAAATTGAACCCAAGACCTTTGTAAAACCATGGCTCTGATATGGCAACTTTAGCTTTCGTTTTCCTTTTAACACTAAACCCAATATTGTTATCCAATCTCAATTCCAGTATTTTCAACATAGGTTTGGAAATTTGCTCCACTCATAGACATTTAAATGTTTTCCAATATAACACGGTCGCAATGCTTCTGTATTAAGATTTGTTACCACCATATATTAAGCAAGTATAGATGATCATCGTAGCAGAGCAGCAAGAGCATCTACCAAGATTACAAAAATAACACCATTTCACACTTTTATCAACAAACACCCTAACTAATAATTGTTTGGTCAACCCCTACCCGTGAGCCAAAAGTCCTATCACTGGTCTCAACCTAACCCCGACACAGTATCAAATTTAATGAACGCAGCAAGTGGAACTATGTCAAAACACACAGAAACTGTGTAAATTCTATAGATGTAGATCTCCCTTCTTTTTTCTTTTTCATCCAGTAGACTAAAGGAAAGCACTGAGGAACACGATAAGGGGATAATAGCTTCCATGTTGTCTGTGGTAACATGGGTTGTGGTAGTGGTCAGAGAGGAGATGCAAGGGCAGAGAGATAGAGATATATATATATATATGTATATATATGTATGTGTGTGTCTATATATATATATATATATATATATATATATATATAGAGAGAGAGAGAGAGAGAGAGAGAGAGAGGGAGAGAATATTAACAGCAGTAAAAAGCAATCTCTTAATTTTGGTTATGCATTGAAGAAAGGGTGGAAAAGCATAAAAAGGGGTGAAAATAGACACGTCCCACATGATAAAACACTACTAGCAGCAGTAAAGAAGTAAAAGCATTAATAAAGATAAAAAAATTAAGGAAAAAAAAACAATAATGTAGAGGGATAATGAACTAACTTCCTCCTCCATCAGGTAATGTATCATCAACTCCAGCAGTGGTGCTCGATGTAGCATCCATATCTGAAGGACCAGAAGCATTGGAACTAAATATCCAATCTGTTGCTTTCTCAATATCACCACCCTGCAGAAATTAGATCAAAACGTAAATAATACGCATCCACCCTTGTAGGACAAAAGTGTCATACACAATCTCAATTGACCACAAAACAAAGCTAAGATTTTTACCGATGCCTTAAGTGCCTTTCTAGCTATTTCTTCTTCAAATCCAAAGGAAACCAAAGTATCAACTTTTGAAGGATCAACAAGAACCTCATCACTTTGCACCTCTTGGGAAATTGGAGCATCAATGTCTGTGAAAAATATACGGTGAGCTTAACACCTAACAGTCACAACACAATTAAACCCTATCTTGTGCAGGTAAAGCAACTTTTTCCAAAATGGCAGCCGAGTAGGAAAACCTGGATCATCCATGTGAGAGAGTAACCAATTCATTGCCTCTTCCACTCCAGCATTTGATGTGTTGATTGCAGCCTTTTGACAATGGAGATAGTTGAATCCCATCGACACAAGCTGGCAAACTATATCCTCATCAGCCAAAACCTTATTTGGTTCTGCTTCACTTTCAGTAGCTGCAAGCATATATAACCACGTCCATGTAAAAGATACTAATTACAAGGTCATTACTTCAAAAGCAGATACAGAAATTTCAAAGCAGATACGTTGGTTGCTGCTATGCCAACTGTAAAAAGACGTGCTAAGCCTAGAGCAAACCATGAGGGAGCATGTGGGATTGGGTACCTTCCACACAAAACTAAGACCCTGGAATAACTAGACTTAATAAATAAAGGGCCGCTTGTCAAAGTCTTATTTCTGCGATATCCAATTTCAAACAGCATATATCAAATGTTCGCTAAGATGTAAAAACACAATGACAAAGATAGTAAGGAATTCACACATCAGACAGCTATTTAATGAAGCTAAACTGCACCACATACCAGCTTCAGGTAACAGCTCCTCCCCTGGTTGATGACCCTTGCTGCGCATGTTACTAATGTCTATGATATCAGGAACATCGATGTACACATCTGTATAGCCACCCAAAAACAAAAGGGGAGTGATAACTACGCCACATACACCAAGCATAACTGCTTTGTGGAGAAGTAGTTAAACAAGGTAAGGAAAAGTACCAAGCTTTTTCGGCACCCAACCTTCCTCCATGACAAATTTACGCATGTGAAACACCATATAATCAGGAAAGGAAGTGAGCCCCGCAATTCTGTGTAAAATAAACAGAAAAGCAGGAAAATTAGAACTGAAAAAAGAAAAAAAAATAATGACAGCGAACATCTATGAATAGGCCTCTAAATACCCTTATAACATTCACTATTTCCTTAGAAACGGCACAGTACTATTCATCCTTCAATTGCGTCAACAAATAAATAAAGAGAAATAGTTACAAGATGCATACTAAACATGAAAGGACGATAAGGAAAATCAGAAAGCTTACTTGATCGCTGTTGTCTTGGCCTTCAAGGCAGTGCTATAAAAATCATGCACCTCCTCCGGAGCTGAAAAGCTATCCAGGCAATCCATTAACCGAACCCTTGGGCGGAGAATTTCATCAGCAAACCTGAAAATTCCTATTTGCTTAATAAGAGAAGAACTAAAACGAATTATAAATTATAACAAGCCCATCTGACTCACACTTCTGTCCCCTCAGCTTTCTTTTCGGCCTTCATTCTCTCAAAGTCCTCAATCTCTTCTGAATAACAATCAGCAACCATGTCAACAACTCATACATGATACGTCAAAGTTAAAATGGTTAAAATGGAAAAACTTAACCTTTGTTAGTGGCTTTATGTACTGGTACATTTAGCGATAGAATATAATCATGCCTTCTGTTGTAAGCAACTTTCCCAGAGGGACATTCAAGTCGCTCTTCAATACCAAACTTAAAACTCCTTGAAGGATCCATTTCAGGCTTTCCACCACTAGTTCGTTCAACTTGGTCAATAAAATGTAGGAAGAACTCTAAGGCGTCCTAGACATAAGTTGGTGTCAATCATCTATCTAAGAAAAAGATAATGGTAATACTAACAAGACATATAGGTAAGAAGCAATCGTGATACCGACAATGCAATATAAAGTGTCTTGCCAATGTAGGATATTGCATACTTTGCTATGAAGCAGGGTGTGACCTCACAGTGTACTAGAGGAGGCATACTGACATGATGCTTTATTTAACATGGCCAACTTAGAAGTAGTAGTACCAAACAATACGACTAAATCCAACTTGCTTCTCGTGTTAAAAGTAAATGCAATCCTTGATAATTATGGAAAGTACCTGCTGCCTCATTGTAGAAAATTCAGGGTGACTTGCAGCAATCACTGCTTTGAACATACGAGGAGGAATACCTTCCTGTTTCTGAAATGAGAAGGCAACAAGCAGCAAGAGAAGAAGAGAGGGGGGGGGGGGGAAGCATATTAGAATCACTGAATATATAAAAGATCCATCAAAGAGTAATAAGAAAAATCCAGGAATGTGAGAGGTTTTTAGCACAGCTTCACTATGTTTGATTAAGAAAAACACTGAAATAGCCATATTTACACAAAACAGAAGTGTAAGAGAATCATTTAGCGAGGGATCAGGATACTCTCCATTATTATACACATTTGGATGAGTGACATGTGGAAACTATCCTCTTGATGGCTCAAATCGGACTATCTCCGTCATTGTTCTCTACTCTTCACTTAGCTACCAGCAACACTTTTAACCACCAGCGACCCGCTACTCTAATGACGTTGCTTGTTCCATCGCCAACACCGTCATTCCCATCAATTCCTCCGTGAAATCTTTTCATCGTGCAGCAGCCCCTCGCTAGTCAATGTTGGTCTGATATATAGGCTGGCATCTCGATCTTTAGTTTTTTTGCCCACGTGTCCATCCTCCAAGTGTGTATTGTTTATAATTGTATGATTGGCAAAATGAAGAGGATCCTAACCCATTAAAAAGTAATAAAGCTAGCTGCGTGTTAAAGGAATTGAGCACTACAACAAATAATGATTTTTTTTTATTGGACTCTGCTAAAGCCACACCCCTTTTTCATCAAAGGGCTCAAACGCGTAGTCAAAACATATTGTGGAGACCAAAGGGTGGATTTTACAAAAGGAGAGTGGATTTAGCTACACCCTTATAATCAACGCTGAATTTCCCAGACAAACTCAACTCCTGGGGATTTAAATTCCTGAACTATTAACATTATAAACAATAGATTAATGGATTCGAGTGTCATGACCAAATCAATTGTTACTTAACATGAAGACAGCTATGAATGCACAAAGAAGTCTAACTTTACAAACTGAGACCTACCTCCTTCGGAACCGAGTATTTACCGGAAAGCAAGCCATAGGCAAGTTTGGTTCTGCCAAAAACAGAAGAAATCTTTACCAAGTTTCCAACTCATCCAGAACCAAAATCATACATACATGTGGCATTCCCATATACCGTTGTGTATAAACCAATCAGATACTTGGCAAAGGTTGAGTGTATTACAGAAAATCATTTTACACAAAATACATTCATGCATCATTAAAAACCCTAAGAGAATCACAAGGAAAATTATAAAATAAACTTATGTTAGAAGCAATTCCTGTTAATTGTTTCACATTCTCTTTCAGTAACAAAGCATAACATAGACAGGATGCCCCTCCACACTAGGAAATAGTTACAGGTGAACTAATAATATATGATGTTGCCTTCCACTATTCCTTGCTTATGATTTGAGCACCTAACATACACCGATGCCGTTTGTATTAATCAGTCACATCCCACACATTCTAGGATACAAGAGTATCAATTGCCATCCTCTTGAACGCAATAGCTGCAGATCCGCATCAAAGGTGACTTTACACCAGAATCAAACAAGAATTATATCTAGCTGGGGGTCTTATAAAGATTCAAATTTGAATCCCTCCAGAAAGCGTGTTGTCATCCCCAGCATCGCCAACAATGTGATGCTCATAAAGACAATGTCTGGTTTAGTTTCCAATAATTGTGGTTATCACGAATGCAAGGGTCACTATTACCATATAGCTTTTATGCTTTGCCGTTCCTTTTTCAACTCTGTGGCTTGTCCAAGAAGATTACATCTGTATCATGAAAGGATATTTACTAGCATTCCACTTTACAACAGTGGAGGGATGACTTTTGGATGCTATTCTGAAATTTATATTTGGATTCACTAAATGGGATCTAGCTGTACATCCAGGGAGAAGAACCTTGCCAATGATATGCAAAACGTCAGGACAAACACAGAGTATATCTTGTATTGTATTCTTCATCATTCCATCAGATAACTCCAACCACAAGTATAAAATATACTCCAACTGCTTTATTGGAAGGCAATTCCAATTGTTAAAAATGCTACGGTGGCTATGCAACAGATCAGAAAAAGATTACAAGAGCAAAGACGCATTTGAAGTGCCACAAAGAATTAAAAATAGATTAATTATCCCATAAGAATGAATACACGAACTGGTCACTTACAACTGCATATTCAGGTCAACAGTTGGATCAGCAGGAGCAGAATCAAAAGTTGTTTTCAAACTTTGGTTTGTGTAGTATCTGACGAAATCACATGTAACAATATGAAATCAGATATGAGAAATAAGGTAGCTCAACCACTATGCATAATGTATTAGAAGAGATAGAATGCTGACCGTGAACAGAAGGAATGTGTTGAGAACATGACTTGCATAGTTGCAGCCAGATAACAACTGAAAAGGTACGATGACATGACGCAACAGGAAGGAAGAAACAGCTATTGAAGACAATGTACTGGCATATCTCTTTCAAGGTTACCTGTTGCCAAGGTTGATGAGTCCAGTGTATCCTGGTCCAAATAGTGGTTCAACTTGCTCTCCACTTTCTTGAATCCGATTCCAATCAAAATTGGTGTTTTGATCAAGCTCCCTTTCTGCAGTTGTCATTTCAGTCTGAAAAATTATGGAAAACGAATCGATGTCAAAGTGCAAGAGTAAATGCAATTGATATGTATGGAAATATCTAGTAAGAGTTTGCAACTAAACATTTCTTCAGGGATATTGAGGCAGCCATGGGATGCCACATTACATTTCCGGAGTAAGCAGTATCTATGAAAGTGAATTAGCATCCTATCAAGAATAGAAGGTGGTAGAAACCTTTGAAGCAGTCAGCGGCTCTCAGGCCACTGGCACATCAGGGCAAATAGAGAGGCACAATAATTTTGATTTGTTAACAAAAATTAGCTCTATTATTAATATTTTGCAACTTCTAATGCTTCTTTCAGATCAAACAAAGAACCTCCAAAGATTAGAAAGGTGCTTGACAGGATGATCATAAGCAAGCAACCAATGTACTAAAGATTTGGATCTGGTCAGTGTCACAAATATACTAAAAGATTTCATCCTCTAATTTAGAGCAAAACAAGTGCAAAGTCCGGACAAACTTCAGGTTGTAAAATCGTGAACTGTCATATGTAACTAACCTTCTGTAAGGATGAAAAATCAATACCAAAGTAGGCCAAATGCTGCGGTAGAAGTGGATCCAGTACACTTTCATCCTCCGGATAAGAGAAAACATCTGAGCTGCCAAAATTTAAGACTCGTTATACTTGAAATAAACAGGCCAAACATGATAATAATCAACACAGAACATCTACTATTTAAGGCTATCTTAGGGATAGTTAAGGCCTTATAAGTTATTTAGCACTTTCAAAACGCCAGCCGAACATGAGAGCTTGTCTGTATGATGGCAATAATTCTTTGCATTGGAGATGGAGACGATACTAGAAAAGAGACACGAATTTTTTGAGATTTACTTTCCTTTCCTTATTAAAGACATTCTCTTCAAGATTTCAAATGTTAAAGATTTGTAAAAGCGCTAATTGGATATAAAGTCATTCTTAAGTTCTACTATTATCATTTTCCTTTTTTTATTCAGTTCCCCAACAGCTACAGGGCTGGGACGCCACTTAAGGCTGCAAAATTGGCCGATGGCCAAAGTTAAAAGAACCGGCTCCCCACAGGATACTTCGCTGGACTCTTGACGACTGACAGGCTACTTGTTGGACACCTAACAACGCTGCTTTAGCGGGATCTTCAGGGCTACTTGCTCCCTAGGGAGGCTACAAGGACTTAGTTATAGACAAGCTGCTTCTTGCACCCCAAGTGAGGCTAGCTGCTCGCCTGCTCCAAAGGAGCAACTATCTCAAGCACCTAACTCTCATAAAAAACAATTGTCATATTTGGTAGAAGCAATCTTCTGTTCCAAGGCACCGAGCCATTATGTCAAACAACCTGGGACACCTTCGCAAGGCACAGTCTACCTTAGGGCAAATTAATGAAGAGTTTACATGCACCTCTTGTCGTTATGTTTGCAGTGTAAAATCTCATTTAAACAAGCACAGACTAGTAAAAAAGTGTTTAAAAAATCAAATCTCTGGGAACTTTACATTTATATGTCAAAATTTTCGTTGATGGTGATGATGATTTTGAAGTCCATAAATTCTTCATTGCATTTGGTTCCTTAAATAGAAAACTCTGCAACCATTTAAGACAGAGGCCAAACCCTTCTCACTAAAGTGATGAGAACAGATAGTTGAATCTAAAGTAGCTTAAGCGACACAGAGAAAGACTCAATAATTTTTCACCAGAATACAACTTTATAGATTACTAGTAAATGCACTATCAACTATGATCAGCAAAACGAGTTATAAATTACTCCTCCTACTGCAGCAAGGTCAAAATTACCTGCCCCCTCGAGATCAGCAGTTATTGTTCCGAGCTTTACAGCAAGAGGGTAGCCAGTCTCATTAAAATGTTCAATAGCATGGTTGTTACCACCACTTCCATCCCAGTTTTTCCTACCACAAAGGATCATCCCATCAGTTAGATTCAACCAAAGATTTTCAGTCTTGTCACACTTGGCGCATTTCCACCCGGAAGGAGGAACAACAACACCATTGTCAATCTGCTGCAAAGTCAAGGCATATTCACTAATTTTCTTCTTATCAGCCGTCCATGATGCAACTTGCTCTTTCCGCTCAGCACCCTCAGCCAGTAATATAGCATCAGCAGCCAACCTTACCTACAGATTTATAGGGTAGCCCATAGCTCATAGATCTCTTCTAATAAATATATGTGGAAGAAATAGTTGCGATTAGGTGGTTGAGAAGACCTTTTCTGGCAACTCCACTGATGGAAAAGGAAAAGTTGCATAGATCGGTAAGATGACTATACTGTAAGTTTCTTCATATTCCGGTTCATTGTTGTCAAATCCTCCCTCCATGCCTACAAACTCAAAACACGTAAGCCACTTATGTAGTAAAAAGCAGTTACTACTGAGAATATAATCAAAGGCATAATTGGCCATGTTGCAAGATATGTGGCCAGAGCCATAAGAACAGTATGAGGTGCGCACCCAACCCTCAAAAAAAGAATTTCTTATTACAATACCAATCTATGGAGGAATAAACACGTGGAGTAGATAAATAACGACACAAGTCCCCAGGGCCAATGTAACCTAGTAAAAAAGTTTGAGTTGAATATGGCGCCGTTTAAGGATAATGGCTCCTAATATTGAAGCCCTAGAAGATAGTTTATCTGTCTCCGAATATTTGTATACTTAGCTTTATAAGAGCAACTGTTACAGAACTGACCTTTTCTTCATGTATTTGTATAGTTGTATTAAGCAAAAGTACAAAATTCAGTTCCAAAGCCCCGGCTGGATACGCTTTATAAGATAAACTATTACTAAACTGACCCTTTCTTCAGCAATTCCAGAAGCTAGTAAGTTAATACACACACACACACAGATATATATATATATATATAGACACACACACACACGTATAAAAACCTATAACACACTTCTTGAGTAGAAAACTATACTAACAGCTAATATGGGTGGGGGAGGGAGGTCTGGATTTTAATCTCTACACCGAGTACTGTCATCTCCAAGCACACTTCAGAACTGAATGCGTTAAACAGAGAGTACAATAGTGAAGCTCATGATACAGTAGAAAAGAATACACTTAGATACCTATAGCCAGCAGAGTGGGTTTCTTTGAAGGTCTATCTTCAGGAACGGCCTTCTTTGTCTGCTTAATATGCAAATAGACCGGATTACCTGTCTTCTGAAAGTTCCATTCCACGCAATCCTTCCCAAACGCAAGGAACGTGTTCATATCGACGAATAGCCCACCTTCAGATTTCTGCAAAATCCCCCCCAACAACACAACAAGACAGTCAGACAAAAGCAACACATATAGCACGTCGTCCTAATCTTTGTCCCCTTTGACTTTTGCAAATTCCTATAACACAATGCGAACACGTAACGTCAACCTTACTCGTGATGTTTGACCTGGCTTGACTTGCCAAACAATGCTTCTTTAATTTTCTCGAGTGTTTTGATGCCCGAATTCTATCATCGAAATTCGAAAAATGCCAAAGGGGACAAATTTATGAAACGGTTGGAGTACTTTCAAACTATGTCAAGTTACTTCGACCGAACGTCAATCTAAGAACAATAAAACTCATGAAATACTGAAGAAAGTAGAATATCATGGTCAGTGCAAACATAAAGAAAAAAATAGGCAGAATTACCGGAGTGTCAAAAGTGATGCAGCATTCCTGCTTGTAGATGCGATTGGTGGGCTCAGGAATTCGGACCCGAGAGAGGTTGGACCGGAGGAGTTCCATTGGGTTGAGCCGGAGATCAGTGGCGTTAAGGAATTTGTGTCTGGCGAGGGATAAAGGAATAGTATCTGTGTGTGTGTTATTTGCCCTAGGGTTTAGCAAAGAGACTTTTTATGCCGGAAGAGAAAGAGTGAGTGTGGCTCCGGCTTTGAGTACTCTCTGCGGAATTTCACTTTGGGGGAGGGGGCTTAGGGCACGCACGTTTAAACTTTTCGTTTTATGTATATATATTTGTATTATATATATATATTTTTTTTTAATAATTTTATATTCAAATCACATGACTGTGTACTTTTATTATTTTTATTATTTTTTTTTACCTTTTTCAGTTATTTTTGTATGTTCACCATTTTCATTTTCATTTTTATTACTGATGCCATAATTTTTTCAGGTATTACCCTTCCTGCTTTTCCTCCTTCGAGTTCTTCCGGCCGAAGACAACCGCCTGCCAACCGACAACAACAAAAACATACAATCAAAAAGCATACAATCAACAAATTCGCAAGCCTCACTGGTCTTCGCACAGCAACGAGCAGGTCTTCTTCCAAACAATAAAAGCATCACCGGTCTTCACCCAATTATAGCCTCGCCCTCCCAAATCTCACAAAATCCACCAAGCTTGTCCTCTCCTCCTCCTTCATCTCTACCTCGTCCACCATCTTCTTCCAAACACCCTTTTCTGCTGCCACCGCCGGCGGGGGCAGTTGCTCCTTCACTGTGCGCGCCGTCTTCATCTCTAAATTCATGTTACAACGTTTGTCAATCGATAAGGTAATTTTCACTAATTAACTTGCATGCAAATCCACCTCTCTCCAACCCGTGAGCTGAAGGATAAATCTCAAGATTCGCACAGCATCCGTGCCTTGGCACGAGAAGGTCTCTGGTCTTTGCACAGCTTCGATGAATCTGAGATCGATGGGGTGAGAGGGAGTTGAAGATCCGGGCAGTGGAAGTGAAAATTAGAGAAGAAACTGAAGAGAGAGAAGGCGAACAACTTCGTCTGTGCCAGAGGGAAAGGGTGAACGGTAGTGGGGGTGGCTTTATCTGACATGAATTCATTTGTGTCGAAAAAAGGTGAAAAAAGGTGAAAACACCTCTAAGGTGTTTTCCCTTTTTTCGACACTATTTGGATTTTGTATCCAAAATGAATATCCAAAATGATAAAAATACAAAAAAAAAAGTATCTTTTTTACCATCATTACAAACTCTGAGTAAAAAAAAGATAAACATATGCCCCCTTAGTATTTCGCCATAAGTTGAGGGTATATTTAGGAATCTAAATGTTTATAAGCCATGACTGCCAATTAGGCCCAACTCACCCCATGAAACTTGGGTTTGTTGTTTTGAGTTGGAACTCAATCAAATTAAACCGTATAGCTATTCAAAGTCATCAAAGTCGGGCTGGCTAGGGTTGTGATAGGTTGGGTTGTGTATACTGCAAGTAAATTGTAGGGATAAATGGTAGGGGTGATGGTGGTTGAGAATGGTGGTAGTGGTGGTTGCCGAAGGCAGAAGCAAATGTTCGTAGTGAGGCGATCATCACTACCAATAGTGGTGTTGGCGGCTGATTGCTCGCTCTGCTAACTTTTTTGTGATTTTTAATAATAAAATCTAAACATGCAAAGTACTTACTCTACTTGTTGCCTTTCTCTATCTTGACTTACCAAACAATCCGGATTTCGTTATGTTAAGTTCAAGTCAATGTTAATGCTCAATATCTATCTTAGAAATCTACAAAAGGCCAAGTGACAAAATTTATGAAATGGAGGGAGTACTTTCAAGTTCCGATATTGCAAATTCATATCATGACACGTTACCTCAATCGAAATTCTAAACAAATGACAACAAAATTATAAAACACAACATAATCTTGTATCAAAACGAAATCAATATCCTTATCTGTAGATGTGATTGGTTGCTCTGCAATTTAAAGTCGAAAGATGTTGGAGCAGAGAAGTTCCATTGGCTCAGTCGAGGATTTTTAATATTATGTATGATGTTTGTGCAAGTATGAAGGAGCACGACTTTAAGCCTTTTCTTTGTCATACTGATTTTCAATGTTTGTCACCTTTGGAAGGGGTTCACATGGTATTTCAGTAGAAGATAAACGGTAGTACTAGAACCTTTAGTGTTTATAGACCCAGCTCCTTCATTTGTTTACTCCATGTGTTAGGGGTCAAAATGCGTATATCTTTAGAACTCTACCTTTCAAGTTATTGTCACTGCATTAACAACTTTACGAAAGCGATAAAAACTGTAATCTAGCATAATTTTTCGTCAAAGCTATAGTTTATAAAATTGAATGGTAGAATTGTGATTTTTAGATTGAATTGGATCTAAAATTAGGCCGAATCAATACCAATTGTATTGTTTGGTAAGGCTTACTAAACAAATGGGTGGATACAAAAAAGAAGGAAAATAGTTTGTTAGCCCTATAGCTGGATAACCTAGGCTTACATTTTGTTTTAATGATAACTACACATTGATTACGTTATAATATGTGCTTTGAGTGGATTCTTAGTAGGTATATACATGCACACTCACGAAGACACATTTGAGAAGTTGGATAGATAGATTAAAAGAAGCTTAAAGTTATAGTGGACATAGCATGAAAGCTTCATCAAGTCCAATGTCAAATAGTAACAAGGAATGCATAAGGCTAAGTTATTATCGATTATGATTAATCTTTACTATTATGTAATTAGTCTTGGTTTGATGCTTGGATTGATGACTATATACTAAAAAGACCTTAGGATACCTTGTGCATTGCGCGTGAGTTCATAACCATTTACATGTGGTTCTTGAAAACGAGTAAAATTTGAAGCTTACTCAAATTTTATCAAAAATGTTTTTGGTGCTAAACTTTTCATATTTTGATAAAAAATTTCATTAGCTTTCCAACACAAAAAACGACCCTTAATCTAAGTTTTGTAGAGAAAGATATGTTCGAATATGGAAGGGAATTTCGCGAACCAGGCAGTCAGGGAATGTAGTGGAATTTATTGACTGTTGGTTGAAAAATAATGGCTAATTTTGCCCAAGATCATATAAAATCTTGCCATGATGGCTAATTTTGCCCAAAATCATATCAAATCTTGCCATAACGGCTATATCTGATATTCACCCTATAAAAATGATTTGGGGCTTTATCATACAATATAGAGACTATATTATAAGCCTCCATTCATTAGAAAAATATCAAGACTCATAGATTAAACTTTTTTAACTTTATCTTCACATTTATACATCATTAAAGAGAGCATTTTTGTAAGCAATTCTTTGATTGAGAGTGAGCATTCTTCAAGTCATCAATTCTCTCATATTTCTCGTACTAGAGCTTCATTTCTACTCATTTCCTTTCAAGAGGGTTTCTTTGTAAAAGTATTGTGATTTTGTCAAATCTTAGGTGAGCTTTGTGAACTCAAAACTTGTGCTGGGTGTGGAGATATACCAAGTATTGTAAGAGTTTTGATCTTGACTGAGAAGAAGAAGAGTATTGCTAGTGGATTCTAGTGCTATTGCAAGGGATTTCCTTGAATTGGTGGATGTAGGCTTAAAGATAGTTCAAGTCAAATCATTTAAATCTCCTTGTCAAATATTTATAACTCAATCTATTTACTTATTACTCTATAATTACTTGAGATTATGTAGGTAACATCTTCATTCAAACATTTCTTGGTTTGATTGAGACTCATTATTGTGCTTAGTTGAAATAATTTTTAAAAACCTTATTCAACCAACCCCTCCCCCTAGGGATTGTTTTATTGATTTCATAGTCAACACCATGATAGTCAAACCAATTTTTAGAGATCCTTCAGTTCTAATCAATATAAAAAAACATGTTTCATGTTTGTAGAAGCCTATGACTTTTTCTAGAGGATGGCTTTTCAGGATGTTTGTTATGTCTCGTAAAGTTTCTCAAGTTTAACGAAGAAATTTTAAAAACAGTGCATTGGCATTTATTCTTCTTTATTTTTTTTCCTAATCGAATGGTTCTATTACAGCAAAATGGTCAAAAGGAGGTTGCACTGTCATCCAGGGACAAACAGTTAGCAAAGGACGATGGTAGAACTTGGCCAAAATGATTACAAAAGGCTGCCCATCTGGCAGCATAGTGAGCAAAAAGGTTTGCTAGTCTAAGGATTTTTACAACAGACAGCAAGAAAAAGTAGCTAAAGGACTCCTAACATAAAAAATGATGGTCTTGCACGCCAAGTGTGGGTTTCTGTCCAGTCTTCAAGTCACTCAATCGCATTTTGAGCATTCCTTTAAGAGCGACGAAGGAGCACTTTAGAGTAAGTACAATTTGATGCAATGAGGATTGTATGGGCTTCCGCTACTTCGAGGTCCGATGTCACCTTTTTCTTAGTGTACACATATGGTATTGACCTAAATGGTTGGAACCAACAGCAGCCACGAAGGATTGATCCTCTCTGACAGTAGCATCAAAACTGATCATCCGAACTCGTTATTTTGAGGTATTAGAGTGTGTAGTGAAAGCCTAGTGACTACAATTTTGCTGTCTGTTTGTGAGGTGTAAGTGCTTATATGAAATGGTTACCCTACCCATGTTAACTAGGGTAAACCGCATGTCAGGGGTGACCACCGTTGAGTATTTCGATACGCCTTAAGCTTAAAGTTAAGTTTATCAATATTAAGTAAGTGGCTAATATATGACAGTTATCTGAACGATGCAACGGAAGCGTAATACCTAGACGTTATAAGTGATTGGATATTCGCGAGCGAAATTTATAAAGGGGAATAATGTAATATTCTGAACTTCGGGAGTCGGTTAAATAGCCATCTGAGTTCCGAAAAATAAATGGGCATTAATTTTGGGCAATGCTCGAGTATCAGTAGAGTATCGGCGCTTAAAATAATTTTAGGATAAAAATATAATTTTTAAAATTTTGGGGGCATTTTCATAATTTCAAAAAACTTTAGGGGTTAATTTGTAATTTTGGGAAAATTGGCATTAGGTGTTAAATCTTAGAAATCAGATTATGTGTAGTTGCCACCTCTCTCTCTCTATTGATGACTAATCTGAATTTAATATAAAATAAGGACATGTTATAAAGGTAAATGAAAGAAACAAATGAAAAAAAAAGGAGGAAACTTTCCCTTTCGGTAAAGAAAGAGCAGAAGAAGAAACAGAGAACAAGAACAGAACACAAGGAAGAAAATCAAAGAGGAAGGGAGGCATGCTCCGGCACAGCTGAAATCAGAGAGGGAAAATTGAAGGGGATTTCGAAGGGTAATTACTTTACCTGATTCATGTGAATATAGTGTGTGTTTGTGTATGTATTAAAGCCATGTGCAGTGAGTGTTCTCTCTGTGATTGTTGTGTGAGGGAGCCATGGACATGGTTGCCCGAGAAAGGTGTTGGTGGATGTGTGGTACGATTTGTAAGGTTGTGTGAATTAGTGTGTCGGGTGATTTCCAGTAGACGTTAACGGTTGTTTGAGCATAAAAAAGGAAGAAAAACATGGCTGGGTCATGGTTTTGGTGAAGTTGCAGGTGGTTCGGGTGGTGGGTGTATATGAATTGTGCATGTGTAATTGTATGTAGTAAAGGTATATATGTGAGTTATTGTGTGATTTGTGAGAGTATAAGAGTGTTTTAAGTGTTTGTGCGTATTTTAATGGCGAATCAGTATGTGTCATGAATGAGTGTGTGTGTGTGTGTTCTTGAGTTTGTGAGCTACAGGTGAGATTTGTGTGTACGAATTAAGTGTTAAAATGTGTGTTTAAGGGTGTGTTAAAGTGTAATTAATGTAGCATAATGCATTCATAATAACTTGGAATTGATTCGAGGTGAATTAATTCGTGGTTGTGAAGTGGGTGTAAGATGAACATCGCGGCTGGAGGAAGAAGACACTGTGTGTTCTTAAGGTGCAATAATGTGTGCCCAAATTTGAATAGTAATCGTTATTGTCGCTAAAGACCAAAATTAAGTAGGCAGTTTTTCAACGAATTTTCATAAAGATCTAGAGCCAAAATTAGACAAAACAGTAACCCCTGATAATTTTACAAGATCTACGCTCTGAAAATTTTGGGGAATTTTTGGAGTCCCCAAAGGGCGCTAAAGGAGGGTATCCGGTAACTATGATTATCGATTTATTTAGCATATCAAACAAAGTTATTTTAACCTAAAAATTTTATGGAAGCCCTATTTTACAGATATGATTCATTATCTAACATTTTGGGCCATTCCAAGGCCGATAGGTATTTTTCGCAAAACTGGCCTTTTAATGCTCGGTCCGGACACCGATTCAGGATTTTCGGGCGAAAATTCTTTAAAATACTTTTTAGACCGAAAATGATATCAGGATACTTAAAATAACATTTTAAGATATTTTGAGATTTTTCTGGTGCCGGAAACCCCAGGGCCATTTTGGTAATTTTACCCATAAAGGGTATTTTTGAGTAAATTTACATACGATAAGGATATCTTAGTGATGTTGCTTACGGAAAGGTCATTTTGACGATTTAAGTGTAACGAGGGGTATTTTGGTAATTTACCATCTCGAAGGGGTATTTTGGTAATTTGACCTAAGAAAGGTATTTTTGCATAAATTCACATATGAGAAACTTATTTTAGTGATTCTACTTACGAGAAGGTCGTTTGGATAATCTAAGTCTGAATGAGCATTTTGATAATTTTACATACCCGGTGAGGGGAGGTTCATTTTGGGAGTATGTGTGAGTTCATATTAAGTTACATTTTTGTTCTGTAGGCTGTATTCTAATGGTTCGATCATTTCATTTAGGTTAAAGCTAAAGACTTCCGGTTATGATAATTTAGCTGCGGATCCACGTAAGGGATTCTATCTGAACCTTGGGTAAGAACTTTCGTTCGAACCCTTATTTTGATAACTCGTACTCGTAAGTATTCATTTGATCTAATTATGGCTAATGCCCAACTCTAAACTCTATATTGCTGTCAGTCCATTATTGCCCAGAAAACCCTAATATTGTACCTGAATCGCTTATTTGGAAATCTTGTGGTGCTCGCATGTATTTCATGCCGAGCAAAGTTGATAATTGTTTGTATCCGTTCTTCTTAATTGTGCTTGATTTCGATAATTATTTGCAATCGTTTTGCCATTTATTTGTGATTTTTCTTCTGAAAATTTTGATTTCTTCTGAAAATTCTAAATGCTGACTTATGTCAGTATGATTATTGTTATTGGAATCTAAATTGATTTCGGAGATTTGAGCTTATGTTAAAGCTCATCGATATTGTTGATTTTTCTGTGTTAACCTTGGGAATCAGTTCTGTTATGAGGCGGGCGTTATAAGGCTGGTCTGAATCCTGCATTGAATGCAGGCTAGTACCCAAGTGGACTAGTAATTATTCTGGTACATCATGCATTTGCACATTCTGTTAGCTTGCCGGAATGGCATTGCTATTGCCCAGGTTCAACGTTGATTTTTTATTTTATCTGCTCTGTATACTGCCGTGACTATTACGGCAATGTCTGAAAAGTATTATCTGAAATGATCTGTGCTTCTGTTGAAATCCTTTGGAGAATCTTCATCTTATTTTGAAAATGATGACTCTAGAAATGATCTATTATTGATTGCTTTTGGAATCCGTTGTGTTTGTTCTGGTTCATTTTGGTATCTATTTCTGATGAATTTTGATCCTCTTGGAAATCATTGAGTTTTTGACCATCTGAAGCATTCTGGAATTTTTTTTTGGTTGGATTCTTTGGAATCGTCTGGTAATACTTTGTTAGTCCTTGTACGACCTTACTGAGCTCTCAAAAGCTCACTCTTCGTTTGGCTCCCTTCTGCAGGTAATGATAAGCTGTAGCAGGTTCGGGAATGGGTTAGAGTCTGAGTGAGATTTTGATGAGCTCATCACCGCGATATAGTAAGACCCTGCGTGGGTCGGTACTATTAATTCGTTCTTAGGAAATTTGAATTGCGAAGAACCTAAGATGTAATGGTTTAAGCTAAGCAGTTTGTGATCTAGTATTTTGAAGAATTTGAGTTGATGTTGAATTAGATGATTTGGAATATGTGTTAGTGAATAGATTTGACAGCTTTGATGTGATCCGGTAGGTTAACAACTCGGGAGTTCGGGGCGGCAGAGCTCCGGATTTCCGGGGGCGTTACAATATTGGGGTAAACAGTTCACAAATGATAGAACTTTGTACTCAGGTCCCTTCGTTGTGCCATTTATTTCGCGACTTTTCTGACCAAATAGTTCCTCTCTTTTCACTCTTTATCTAACTATACTTGCAAATTGGTTTCACATTCAATGTTGCCCACAGAAGGTTTAGCTTGCTAGACAAAATCAATGGCATTAGCCTTATAGTGGGGTAACCTAAATTTATATCTTGTCTTAATGATGACAACAGGTTGAACATGTTCTAATGTGATCTTTAAGTTGATTTTTAGTAGGTATTTGCATTCATACTTATAAAACACAAATTTGAGAAACTAGGTATGTGGATTGGAATTGAAGAAAATTGTAGCTATAATGGAAAGAACAACTAAGAATCCATAGGCTAAGTTACTTTTGATCGTGATTGATCTTTACTATTATATACTTTTGATCGTGATTGATCTTTACTATTATGTAATTTGTCTTAGTTTGATACTTGAATTGATGACTATGGCCAAAAATGACCTTAGGATACCTTAGGTATTGCAGTCGACTTCATTGGAAATACAGTCTACTTTAAGCTCCCAGATTCGATAATAACGACTATTTTTGTTAAAATTCATGCTAAATATTCATATAATAATTGTACTTCATACTCCATGGCAGCCATACTCATGGCCTCCATTTGTTAGATACGCATCAAGGCTCAAGGATAAAACTTGGGTTTACATGCCCTTTATCAAGCCTTTCTTCTATAGTTGGCTTTAGTGGCTATTGGTTGTTCCGTGTATAAGGATTTGCATAAAAGCCTAGGTTAATAAGACCTTTATAAGAAATGATGTCTGTCAATCCTCCAGATACAAAGGTAGTAAACGTCGGTCTTCCTCCTAGTTTCGTACCTTGGGTGAGAACTCCATTAAATTCGTTAAGGTAAAGCCATGGTCCAGGAAAAGAGTTAGTAGTGAAAGTTAGGTTGCTCTAAAAATTATGCTTCTCAGTTGCGCATTACTCAGAGCATCCAAGGGTTTGGGATCAGGTTGTAAAACAATGAGCGCATTTGTTACATTATGAGAAGCTAAAACTATTTCAACATCAAGGCGTTGATGCCATGCAAGGTAAAGCCCTACAGAAAGCATATCCTTCACAAAGCACTTAAAGTAAGACAATGCAGTTATTAGGGAAGCCAAGAGTAGAGAGAGTATTGATAAGAGAAGCCGATGAGATTTTGGTTTCACATAGATAGAGGAGAGAAGGATCCATCTGGGGCACAAGCTCGCAAAGGGCTCAAACTTTTGCTTTTATCTAAGCCCTTGAACATTTTTGGAGAGGATAACACACGGCCGATTGCTGGAGGGGAAACATTTTCCACCATTGGGGAATTATTGACTACCTGGTCATCAATGCAAATGTGAGGGAATTCTTGGCCTTGTTTGGGTGACTTAACATGTCTTCGATTTCCACTTCAAGCTTTAGGTTTGGGGAAGGACCTTTGTGCCGGCTCAATGACAGAGATGTTTAAAAAGGACCTGAAAAGTGAATTTGGTAAGGGTACTCAGAGGCGAGGGGATAGTTCTGATTATTTTGGATGAGGGGGGTTGATCTCAAGTAGATTTTTGTTTTCTGGATTTTGGCTAGGTTTTGGTCATTGGGCGGGTCCTAGGTAGAGGCGATGAGGACTTGTTTGATCTCAGTTATCTTAGAAGCAACCGTAACTGAGGGGATGAGGGGCATGTTGGGGTTGTTAGGTTCAAAGGTTTGAAGTATTCTAAGTTTGTTAGGAAGCAGAAAGTAAATATATCGGGTTGTCATGTTAGGGAATTTCTCTTAGCTAAATAAGTTTAATTGTTGATTGACAGTTGGATGGGTTGCTCGAGGAACCAGGGATACTTGGTGGCTTGTGTGAGATAGAGGTGTCTTGGACAGGGTGAAAGGGACTTGACTCGCTTTTTTAGATTTCGGTATTTGCATTATCTCTACGATACCTTTTTAATCATCGAACTCATTTGCTTTTTGAAACGACTTTCTTTGGGTGGCGGGCTGCTTGCAGGCTCTGGATGATCCAAAAAAGAGGCCTTAATGTACGCGTCATACCCCAATTGGGTAAGCATAGTTGTTTTTCATATTAAAGGATTGTTTTCACCATTTTTTTACATGTCCAGAATACCACAATTGTAACAAAAATCCAATAATCTCTCATGTGCACCCAAGTGTCGTTTAGTTCCATCCTTTTCAAAGGGAAGCCTTTTGAGAAAGGTTTCATCACATTGACTTGTATTCTGAAGCACATAAAGCCTTTCCTGTCAATTTCCTCTGTTGTGCTACTTTCAGTCTCTACAAGTCAATTTGACTATTATTCCAGTCAATCGTTTGTTGGCTTCATCGGTGACAGCAACAGGTTGCTGTGTTGTCTGATTTTGAGTTTATTCTGTACCTTCCATGCTTTTGTTATAATTGTAAAAGCATTGCAGTTGAGGGTTCGATCACATACGACTTTGCCCATAAATTGAAGAGCTTGATGTTGGTTTCTGGAGTTTGGGTTTATTTCTATGTCAATAGCTTCAGAGGAGCAGTTAAGACACTTTGATTGATCAAGGCACTAATTCTAGATTGGATTTTTTTGGGTTTTGAGACTCCATTAAAGAGGTAAGATAAAGTGGGTATGAACAAGGTGAGAGAAGCGATTTGGGCACCAAAAAAGGTTGGTCATAGTGGAAGATGATTCACCATAGGGTGATCGGATATTCCCGGAGCTCTAATCAGTGGTTGTAGAGAGACGCTAACACGAAAGCATGGTTTGTGGAGGTAGTTACATTGACATTCATTCATCTTAAAATTACACGGTCCAACTTATTTTAGGTACGAGATTTAACTCAATGGTCACCGTTCCAAAAAAAAAAAAGAAGTAATTTTATTAGCACTTCATTTTAACTATTGCTGTTTCTTGTGAAGTTATAGGTAATTAAACCTTGTGCATTAAAAAATTGTATATGAATTGTCATTATCAAAATGAGGATGCCAGTTAGAATGAACAAACTTTGTCTTCTATCCGGGTTGTAGGAATCTTCCTCCTACCCCGTATATAGTGACAATTGACAGTAGCTAAATGTTTTCAATACTTTCAACGATAATTATTAGCAGCATTTTTGTGGCGTCACTAAGTAAAAGCCACTAGAAACAACTAGAGACGATTGATTGTCGCTATATAGAGGGTAGGAGGAAGATTCCTCTAACCGGGGTGGCTGCCAAATTTTTTCCGCTTAGAATTATATCTCATGAATGAAGAGTCAAAGTAAATTTATTATTTCTAATGTTCATTTACCCATCCTAAGTTTCATTGACCCGTTCATACCTCGTTACAAAAATAATAAATAACCTCTCCAAGATTAAGAAGAAAGCACATTTTAATATTGTCATGATACAAACCCTAACTTCAGAATGAGATCACATATCGTAGTTAATACCAAAATACAAATATTATAGGCTTGAGTTGATATGGAAATCTTGTTAAAATATCTTTTTTTTTTGGTGCGAGACCTGAACTAACTTAATTATGCGTATCCGGCCATTTTCACGGGAATAAATTACCCGCAAGAAGCCATCTAAAAAATTACAAACCTGCGATCCCAAATTTACAAAATTAGGAACGGACAGCGAGATTTTCCAACTCCGCAAATTTAGGGTAAGTCAAAGTCATAGGCCAACGCCAACTAGACACAAGAATGGAGCGAGTTGGAGATGGAAAATGTCAAAAATATCCCTGATTCTTCCCCCTATCCGAAAATATATAAATAAATATTATCCATTTTTGGTCCCCCATTTGTCATTCCTTCCAGTAGAGTTGAAATTAATTTACCCAGTAGACGAAGAGCGGCAAAACCGGCCTCTAATTTCGAAACGCCATCAAAACGTACAAACACGTTCCTTCGATTTCTCAGTACAAAGATACTCCATCTCCCTCTCCCTCCTTCTAAATAGACGCCACCATTTGTCAACCCTCAACGACCCTCTCTGCGCGAAGAAATGGACTCGCCTGTCAAAACCAGGGGGAGAAGGAAGTTATTCGTCTGCTTCCGCCCGGCCGACGTCGGCGAGGGTGCCGTCAAGAAGAAACGGGAGGCGGTTCCGGCGGGGGACCAGCCGGTTCTGACGTACATAAGCGTCGGAAAGGGAGTGAAGGAGAGCGCGGTGATTCCGGAGGTCTTGAAGTCTCTGTCTGACGCTTCCTCCGGTGGGGACGTTGTTGTCACCGGCAGCCGTACGAAGCCGCAGCGTAGACTCTCTCGCGTGCTTAAGGCCGTGTTCTTCGAGGCCTCGCTGGTGAGTCCCCGAGTCTCGATCGCCTTATGGTTTATGGGAAATTTCTGGGTGCGACGGTGATCGGTTTGATTCTTGCAGATTAGGGCCGTGAAATTTTGCGAAAATGATTGATTGATGCTAAATTCATTTGCATGCGTTGCGTCTGACTTTAGGTTTTCCACTTTTTAAGATGACTTGATTGATATCCTACTTGGCTACTTCCACTGTTTCTTGTGTCCAAATTCAATTTTATTTCCTTTTCAGTGTCTGATGCGAGTTTTTATGATTTAATTTGACGAAATTTATTGATTAATTTTCTGGCAGATGAAGAAGCTTGGCATAAAAAAATCACGAGAATCTTCACGGTCTAACAGCAGCTTGTCTACCAAAAGCGATAAATGTTCAAGCTCAACGAATGGCAAGAGTTTGCAAAGAGAATTTTCAGAGCCAGACGACACATTCCGGACAAGTTCGAGAAGCTCTTCATTATTTTCGTCTTCTATAAACTCGACTTCGTACACCTCGTCAATCACTTCAGGCTCGAGGTCCTTGTCGGACAGAAGAGCGTCATTCGGATCAAATTCAGTTGAACCAAAGCAAGTGTACACTCAAGGGACGAAGAGGGTATACTATGGTTCAAGCATTGGGCTGTGCTTGCTTCTTGTATCCCTTTTGGTTTTGATTTTTTGGGGAAAGATTTGTGCCATATTATGCACTTCTACATGGCTATTCTTCGCTCCCCGCCGGCTTAATTGTGTTGACCGGCTGGAAAATGTCGTTGACTCGCCGGATGTCGACTCGGGTGAGTACAAGAAGAGGGTCATCATGGAAGGATTGCTCGAAAGGAATCGCAGTCGCGTTTTGTAATAAAGCGGTCAACATTACAAAAATATGCTTCTTCTTTTTTTTCTCTTAAAAGCATTTTTGAACATTATTTACGTAGATAGTAGGACCAATTTATTTTAGAGTTATCTTGTTTGATGTATTTTTTCCCCCACGTTTTTGTAAGATGGGGATAGAAGATTTCTAAAGCCCCTCTCTCCATGATTATTGTATTCTTGTCTTCAATGTACAAACATTTGTCTCAAATTATGAAACAATCTTTTATCCCTCAATTACGTAAAATTTTGAATTCTAGTCACTTTCCTGCCGTAAAACCTTGCTCGTGGTGATGCTCTCACTTTGGAACCTTCAACGCTCCGTGTAACTAATATTTCTCTTTCATTTGCTTGACAACTGCAAAATTAGGCGACAAGGGTATTAGTGGTTCCTATGAATTGCCTACAGAAATTGTAATTTGGGGCCTTTTGATCAATGGTCTTCGAGGAAAGAGAGATTTAAATGTTTTCTTATGGTGGCCACTGATTTGGAGAAAAATACAGGTCTTCGTACTTGTATTTTTTTTCCAAATTACAAAAAATAACAACCAACAAATGTTTTGTTGAAAACCAACCTGGTACTTAGTCACGAAAATTGGTCAGAAATAATGAGTTTCATAAATTGTCTCAAAATTTATTCCTTCAAACACTACAGAGGCCAGTTCCTCCAAAAAGCAAACTTTAAAACCTTTTATTAGATTTTTAACCACTCTCCTATTAAATTTTTAATGGAAAGTATATTGTCATATCTTGTTTTCATCTGAGGGGAAACGGCCCAATAAGAAGTCTTTCCAGCTCACACCATCTTCTTGTATCATCTCCTCTGCTCCATGAAAGAATGTGACCAACATTACTGGTTAGGTTATCCACCTTATTAGTTCTAACATTGCGGTAAGGAGACCGATGAAAAGCCATTGACAAGAAGCAAAAATGCGTCCCCTACCCTAGATGAGTAATCCCGACATACATCCTTCCAAGCCGTCTTAAATACAACGGTGTAATTATGTGAGACCACTAGATGTTCTTCTCATAAAGCACCCCTATATTAATTCACGACGAGGCATTGGACTACAACATTGTTAGCCTAAAAATTTGGATCAAGATCATTTACTGTACAGTAGAAGTGTTGTGCATCATTTAGTAACAAAAGATTGTTACATGAAAGCGTTGCTGTTACCGGAATTTATAATAACAATTTTTTTCGCTAAAAAATATTTAGCAATTTTTTTTTTTTGGTACAGTACCTCTACTGTACAACAAAAGATCCTAATCTAAAAAATTTTATGTTACCAAATTTGGAAAATTTAATTATGTAGCCTGATAAAAAGAAGAAAAGAAAAAAAAAGCCTGTCTTGAAGAGTTCATCCTCTGCGTCGTGCTTTAAATAAACTAATTCAAAAAGCTGCTTACGTTACTTCTCTTAAGCCCTTTACAAGCGTTTCAATTGCCTTAGATATCCGGTATTACTTTATGAACTGTAACCGCCTATTTATTTAAAGGCTAAAAGACAATTGTGAAGGTTGGCATAGATAAATAAAAAAGAACTTAAGCAAATTTTGATTGTTATTCATGGTAATGAATGATGCATTTTTAAGTGCTAAAATAAAAATTGATTGATTGTAAAGGTGTTGCCGTCATTCACTGCAAGTAATAAATATATAAGAAAATATTCTCAAGACGTCATGTTGGGGAAGGAACCGGAGATGTGTCTAGCAAGTACAATCTTTTTTTTTTTGGTTCTTAAATAGTGAGATTGCATAGATACATAATTCGGTCTTACTAAGCCCATACATAATCAAATTAACAACAAATTGACTACAAAAACCAACCAAACATAAAAAATAAAAAAGATCTCTTCGAATAAAAGATCAAATACACTATTAACCAAAAAAAATAAAATGGGTAACAACAACAACAACAACGTAGAGTTGCCATTTATGATTTGACAAAGACATGCTCGGCATGATAACACGGCAATGTTTTGCCTTCCCCGAGGAGATCTTATTTGCCTGAATCTGTATAAGAAAGATGAAGTAAATACATAAAATCAATAAAACAACCTTATATGGAAGTGAATAGAATTTTTAAAAATTAATTGAAAATTTAAACTCACAAGCATGTACTTCAATCAAACCAATGAATGAACTCAAACAATATGGTATTTACATAATCTTAAATAATTATAAAATAATAAGTAAAGAGATTGAGTTAAAGATACTCTACAAAGATATATAAATGGTTCGGCTTGAACAAAGCTCAAGCCTACATATACCTCTTCAAGAAAGTCCCTGATGTTAATGAAAGTGAGTTTGTAGTCGACGTGAAGGTGTCACAAGGAATGCAATCTGAGTCAGATGTCAAGTATGATGATGTAGGACACAACAAGAATGGAGCAAGGGCAGAGATCGATGGCTTCCCAGATAGAGCCTGAGGGTGGCAGTGCTGCGAGGGCGATGGCGCAAGATGAATACACAACGACAGTCACGGTCCAGAGTCAAGGTCCTGTATGTTTTCCTCTCTAGAATTCTAGAGAGAGAAAGTGAAAAGTGAGAGTGAATTCTGAGAATTTGAAGTGCCTTAAATGAGTTCTCAAGACCTCTATTTATAGAGGTTGAGATGATGATGTCATCACGCGACACGTGGCGCTCCCCAGGAGTGACACGTCACCAAGGGGTCCACAGTTACCGGTACTCCACGGACTGTCGAATCGCATATTCAGCTTGCCTGTCCCGCACAGTGTCACTCTTTCTGTTTGAAAAGACTGGCTCCTACAGCGTCGGTGTGGCCAGAGAACCCCCTTGATCTAGCCACCAGTCCAAGCCCTTGCAAAGTCCCACATGCCTGGTAGTGGTGGGGAAGACCCGACGCCCAACTGCTAGGCGGATTAGGCGTGATGCCCTTCGAAGACCTGCTCCCTTCTCGGAGTGACCCGAGGGTCATAGTCCCTAAAGATGCCGATGCGAGCCCCAGTGTCAGAGCATGTAGGCCAGTCACGCAGGCACCCTGGCGAAGATAGTGTCCCGGAAGAGTCGCCTATCCAACGGGTGAGTCCTTGCACCGAAGCACTCGAAGCGCATCAAGGTAGCATCCCGGAGGAGCCGTCTACCCGACGGGCTGAGGTAGCATCCCGAATGAGCCGTCTACCTAGCGGAAGGGGAGTTGAAAAGCTCCATGACAGAGATAATGTCTTAGAGAGTGAGCCTATCCCGCGGTTGAATCCTTGTGCCGGAGCATCGGAACGCGTCGAGGTAGCATCCTGGAGGAGCCATCTACCTGACGGGCCGAGGTAGCATCCTGGAGGAGCCGTCTACCTGGCAGAAGGGGAGTTAAAAAAGTTCCCTGGCCGAGATAGTGTCCCGGAGGAGTCGCCTATCCTCGCTGGTGACTCCTTGTGCCGGAGCACTAGGAGGGTGTCGAGGTAGCATCCTGGAAAATCCGTCTACCTGACGGGTAGAGGTAGTATCCCGAAGGAGCCGTCTACATGGAAGAAGGGGAGTTAAAAAGCTCCCTAACGGAGATAGTGTCCCGGAGGAGTCGCCTATCCCTGCGAGATGCTGCACACTCTGCAGAGTGGGTGGAAGCATGTTTTACATCCACGGTGGGGGCACATGGTGTGGTGCCTGAGGGGGGGGGGCATGTAACATGATTGTGGCATTGTGACAGAGAGCCTGTGGGCACGGCTGTATCAATGGCACGGCGCATAGGTGCGACGGAGTGAATGAGGTCCCGGGGGCACGATAGTGTGATAAAGAGCCACGGGGCACGGATGTATCAGCGGCGGGGTGCATAGGCGACGACGAAATGTTGGAATGCGGAGACGACAGGGGTAGCGGAGACGATACCCGGGCGACAAGCGTCATAGAGATAGCTTCTGGGCGACGAGCAACGAGGGTCGTGAAGATGGCGCTCGATAGATGGTTCGTAGTCACGAGTGACGATCATCATGGCGACGGCGCGCGGGCGACAACGGGCGTCGTGCGACTGCGGGTGATGAGTAAGCATTGCAGAGATGGTGCTTGGATGAGTGCGAAGCAAGTGGGCCGACAACCCCCCGTGGGGATGGTGGCCGACCCCCTTAAGGGGGAAGGCGCACCAAGGTTGCTTCCAAGGAGAAAAAGCACGTGACTTGAGTATGGTAGCTTTGATCGCCTTGAGAAAATGACTGTTGACCATGTGATGTGTCGTGAAAAACAAGACTTCTGGTGGGCCTTTGGGTGCGACCAAAATAGGTTAGGAACAGTCCCTTGCAAGAGTACCATAATTTGCTAGCAGCAATTTTCTTCTAAGTCAAGATCAAATCTTTACAAACACTCGGGATAACCTCACACCAAGTACAAGCCCTGACTTCACAAAGCTCACCCAAGATTTGACAACTATAAACCTTCATCACAATCCTTTTAGATAGACCAATTATGTACAAATAGGACCTCTTAAATTAAAATGAGTACAAATAAAGCTCTTGAATAATAGAGAATTGACGACTTGAATAACGCTCGCTCTTAATAAATGGTTTGTTCACAAAGATGCTCTCTTGTTGATACAAATCATGATGTTAAAGAGAGAAGATATATAATACTTGAGATTTTATGTTTTTCTAATATAAGGGGCTTAGAAAATGGTTCTGATGGTGTATCATAAAGCCTTAAATCATTTTTATAGCTTGAATATGAATTATAGACTTTATAGAAAGATAACAAGACTAGCATCTTGTTACCTTCAAAACAAGATGCTAGTCTATGTTATTCGACCATGAGACTAACAATACATATAAAACACGTGTCGAACAACATCGGAGTTGCCATGGCTGACCCATTATCTTCACATGTCATATAAGGTTTAATGACTGTGCAAGTAAGTACAGAAAATAATGTCCTTAACATGTGAGTTTACCCGCGCGTTATAATAATAACTATAGCTTAAATGGTACTCCCTCCATCCCAAAAAATTAATTATTTTTACTTGCACACTTATTTAGGACATCAGTCATATTTTACAAGTTTTTCATTATACCACAGAGAAAGAACGAGAGAAGAGAGGAAGGCCCCGTTTGACAGGTTTTTTTTTTTTTTTTCAGTTTTAGAAACTAGAAAAAATAGTTGTGTTTGGTAACCATTTTTCTTTTTTTTCTTCAGTTTAAAAAATCAAATTTTAAATCAAGGCTATTTTTGATAACTCAAAAAATGAGTTTTGGTTTTTTTTTTTAGACCACCACACCCTCCCACCGTCGGTAGCTACCACCCACCCCGACCGGCGATGGCAGCCACCAGCCACCACCACGCCCCACCACCACAAAAAAAATTCAAAATAAAAACTGAATAATGAAACACAAAAAAAAATTCAAAATAAAAATTGGGTTATCAAATACCCAATTAATTTTTGTAAAAAAAAAAGATAAATAAACTATTCTTTAATTTTTTTTTGAAGCTGAAAAAAAGTGTTGTCAAACAGAGCAAGTGAGTCAGAAAAGATGAAGTGAGTTCGTTGAGGACTAAATGTAGAAAGAGAAAATAGAATAAAACAAGTATATGAAGGGTAAAGATGAAAAAATACCTTTTTTAATTTAAAAAGTAATCAATTTTTTTTGAAATAACTCAAAAAAAAAATATGATCACTTTTTTCGAAACGGAATGAGAGCATGATGGTTAAAAGATTTGAAGGATTTGACGGCGTGTCCTAGGATTCTCCCAAGAAGAGTAATCACCAACCCCATATCAGCTACAAGTGATGCATGGTCAAATGAATAACCAAGAGTTAATGAGGTCGGATAAATATGCACAATTCTCATGACTTTGGTGTAAAGGATAAGATAATGCAAAATAAAAATGGGAAAGAAATGTATGTACTTTAGCATCATACATCGTTAATATACATATATGTCGTGTAGTGATATGGGTCCGACAATCCGGAGAAAGTTTAGACTTTCCAAAATCTCTTGGGTCTAACTATATGATCGGTTATTATTTAAATGACAAACTGATATGTGCGTCACCATAAAGAAGATACCTGCGGAACGCACAAAATGGCGCAGTTTTGGGTGAAAGTTAAAATCACTCTCCTGTCTTTTGGTCTTCTTCTCTCCCTCTCACATTTTTCGTTCTGAACAGATACACAGCCAGCCTCTTCTTGCTGCTTGCCGTCACAGTTGCACATCTAACACAATTGCCAAACATCAGAGTCACCAGAAAACTCATCTTTTGGCAATCTGATTAGGAAAATGCCATTAAACCTAGGTAGTGTATGTTCGCTCATAAAATTTGACAAAGGTTATAATTTGCGCATACCATGTGTCCGATAAAAAAAATCTGATTCATTTTTCTATTCTGGCATAATATACGAAACTCCCATCTTTATCTCTCTCTTGATTTGTACCCACAAGCACATCTATTGATTTCTAAGTAAATTTATTCATTTTCACAAGCTTCGACCAAATTACAGTGGTTGATTCAAGTGAACTTGTATGCGAACATTAAAGGGACCGGAAAGGAGGGAAACCATTGTGTTTAGAATGGATTAAAGTCGTCAGTTTAGATTGAAGTGGTGGTGGCCGAAGAAGGGGATGGATGCAGGGAAGAAGACAACAGAAGGGAGAAACCAACTTGATGGGAGTGTTTTTTTCATTTTCACCCAAAGACGGCATCGTTTATGTGCGCACCATAGGCATCTTGCTTGTGGTGACACATATATTCGATTTTTCGTTATTTAAAAGAACTTAGATTGAGACACTTTAATTTGGATTCAGATCTTGAATTATATATATAAACAACTATATATATATATATATATTATTTTTTAAGAATGGAGGACCATGAACAACTGGGGAAACATGAAAATGGGACGGGGATAAAAGATGTACATATCTTAGTTATTTAGCATAATTAGCTTACATACTTTATAGGTGCAATCTTTAAAACAAAAGATTTGAGAAAGACCTTGGATTAAATTCTTTTCAAATTGAAGGGCCTCTAAATATGAATAGACCTTCTCACTTCTGGCAACGCACACGAGCATCCTAAGTAACCAATATATTAGCAACTTGAGAGTGAAAAACGAGTGTCATGTACATGTAGATCCTTGAAAAACCGTGATACCGGAAGAAATTGATGAAAGCTATGATATAACACATTGGTGACGCTGGAGAATTTGCAATTCATCATATGATTGTATCTATGAACTCGTAAGTACTTATATTGATTAATTATACGGGTGGAGGCGTTGTTATGATGTGGACGTGTGAACATGGTCATTATATATGATATCAAAGCATACAGTTAAAAGTTCAGCATGAGCTATCCAATCAGGTTGCTGGTAGTTGACTGAGCTATTCAATCAAGTTGCTGATAGTTCGACTATAGGGCGAAGGTAAGCTGGGGTAACATCATCAACAACTTGCAAGACTTACAAGTCACGCACTAGCAAGGCATTCAACACCTACATGTCCATCCACTCTATCGTTAACTACCCCTATTCTCTCAAGTAACAGCTTAATATGCTTTTCTCTTAGAATTTTGTCGTATCCGTCATTACCTCCCTTGGATCCCAAAATCTTTTCACCGATTAGTTGACATTAACTTTATTCGTCGGATCATCATCTCATGTCTTAAATATAAGAGTCAAGCTCGACGGAGCTAATATGAAAACTATATTTGCATATGGTCAGTTTTTTTCTTTTTATAATATAATCGAAAACCGAAAAAAAATGTCTGAAAAGATTTTGAGATTTCCCGGCAAAATCCAATCAACGACCACCACCGTGAAGGTTAGCCGCAGTAAATTTTGGATAAAACCAACCTCTCGAACAACAAGCCTTTACCATCAGCCATGGTCACCAGATTCATGCTCCGTCCTCCTAATTCTCTCCCCTTCACCTTTCTCTCTCCTCCCCGCTTCGTCCCCAATCCTCTCTTCCTCTCCTTCTCCCTCCACTCGGCCACACCCACAGCCACCGCCACCGCCACCGCGACCACCGCCGATCAAATCCTCCCATATGGCCCGTCCCTGCGCAAAGGCCACAAACCCTTTGAATTATCAAAAAACCAGTCGGAAGAAGCAATAGAGCAAGTACCAGAAGATACAGACGATTTACTAGACACTAATAGCTTCACACGCGCATTCGACATCGCAGCCTTACGTGTCACTTCCGATCGCTGCTTTGCCCTAGAAAACCGCCTCCGCGGCCATTTACTCAACTGGCCGCGCATTCGCAACATCGCCAGGGTTCCAGGCGATGAAGTCGACGGCGAGTTGAATGATTGTCTCAAACACCGGAGCGATTCGAGCAATTATGATGGTGATAGTGACGGATTAGTGGCTTTAAATAGGCGAATTCACGGAAGGGCCGAGGGAGATGGTGAATTGTTGCCTTCGGTTTTGTATAGGGACAAGCTGGTCAAGACGTTCAACACGAGAGGGTTTGTGAAGTTTAGGAATCTGGCGAGGATGTCGAGGCCGAAGAAGAGGAAGAAGAAAGAGGAGGCGGAGGGGAGGGATAAGAGCGGGAGGAACGTGGTTTATATGGTAGAGGTTGTGGAGGACGGGAGTGGGAGTGAAGAGGAGGAGGGGGAGGACTTCAGTGGACTGTTGGGGGATGAGTTTAAGGGAAGGAAGTGGAGGGGATCAACACGGCTCCTGCTCTTGGACGAGCAGTATGCGGACAATCGTGTGGAGGATATGCCAGAAGCAATCAAGGTGTTTGATACTTTGTGAGTTGCTTTATGTTCTCGAGTAACATCTGAGATTCTGAATTCATGTTGGTATATAAATGTCTTGCACTCTGAACATTTATGGCCATTGCAATTTGCAATTGTATTTGTTTTCTGGTTATCATGGCTGTGGTAGGCGTAATTATTATTGTCTGTTAGGCTCTTTTTAGGACTATGAGCAGCATATGCTTTATCAAATTTGTTGGTGGGGAGCTGAAATGTGCCTTTTACGTGTCATATAAAGGTTGAAGTTATGAAACGATTTTCACATGTAGCTTCCATTTCGGGTTAATAACGTGTCTGTTTTTGATGGTTTGCCATGTTAATAAAATTGTAGGCCAAGTTTTTCTCTGTGCATGTTATGTTGGCAGCCAGCATGGGAATTCTTTAGGTTCTCAGTGAGTGAAATTTGTGTACCTCTGCATTGTCAAAATTTATCCATTAGAATGTCAAGCAAGAGCAAGAATATTATTGTGCCGGCTTAAGTTGTTGGCTGGACGTTGACAAAAATATCATTTGGAAAGGGGTTTCTTCTCTATATAGGAAGTCAAACGTACCATTTACGTTTGGTAACACCTGGAATGAGGAGATTCACTACATGACTGCACTTCCTAGCATTGGTAGTGCTCTACCTTATACTTTCTTTGCTGGCTTATTTATGTTGTTGTACCCATTCTTCTAAATGTTTTGTTCAGGCAGTCGCGAAAGAAGATGGCGATCAAAGTACGACATCCGCTCTTGAACTAGTGAGATGCAGGCTGACTTTGTTTTATAATTACTGGCAGATGGATGAGGTATTAAACACTGTGTCATAAGGCAAACTTTTTGCTCTATCATGGTAGCAAGGACAATGCAGTTTGGAAATGATTATCTTACCAGATTTATCGTCTGGCTTTTTAATCCATATATTGCTGATAAATTTGTAACCTTTGGGAGTTCTAAGGTGATGTTACCATGCAGATCTTAGAGGCCCTGCTACCAAAGGATATGATTATCCCTTCAGCATTTGAGACAGTTGGGCATATTGCACATTTGAATCTGAGAGATGAACATCTTCCACATAAGAGGCTTATTGCAAAGGTACTTCAGTGGAATCCATCCTCTTACTGTTTAGCAGTACCTTGCAAATTTGATTGTTTTCCACTCTTGTTTGAAAACCTTTGCCTTTAATATGTCTCCTTATTAGGTGGTTTTGGACAAACATAAGCCAAAGATACAAACGGTTGTCAATAAGATCAGTTCTATTCAAAATGATTACAGAACAATGCAGCTTGAAGTTTTAGCTGGAAATCATTCTCTTGTGGCTACAGTAGTAGAGAATGGGCTGCGTTTTCATGTTGATTTGGCGGCCGTGTAAGTTCTTCTTCTTATGTTGTGGTGGAAAATCAAATAAAAACATATCAAAGTTGTGCTTGAATCTAGTGCTAAAGTCATTGTTCTTTAAACATTTCTGTGAGTGCTATTCTGATTTAAGTTATATGCTTGGAATGTGAAAAAAAAAAGGATAGAGATTTCCCAAGCTATGCTGTGAAATTAGCCAATAAATCGTACTTGTTAGTGGAATCCTATGTAGGTATGGAACCTGTAATCTATTATCTTTGTTTTGTATTTTCTTTTCACAATTACTGCCTTACGAAATTCAATACGGTGGAGCAAAGCACATTTGGTCTTGGTCAATGTCATAGCTCTTTGTTTCGATTGTTCTTTTGTTAAGTATATTTAGCAACTAACCATACAGAGTCAGTGAACCTATACAACTTCCCTTCTTATTTTTTTCCTGAAACAATCAGAGAGGGCTTTGATCTATTAAATCGGGGTTTTCATGTGAAATAGAGATGGCCTTGTCCTAATCAGTTGAGAAAATAAATTTCCAAATATAACTAGCCTAAATTAACACTACGCTAATGCCTAATGATTGACACAACCTAATATAGGGCAGAAATGTGGAAGGAAGAGAAGCTTATCCTTATAAACTTCATTGTAAAGAGTACTGCATCCATGATTTGAGATGAATGATACAAAATACTGAAGCATTTGCCATGAGTGATAAGGTGAAACTAATGAAACATTGAACTTTGCCGATATGTTACTCTGAAGAACGTTTTAACTTTGTGAATTGTGAAGGGGAAGCAAGGGATGGTTCTGTAAGGCCCAAAATGAAACACCGCCAGGTCTAAGATGGTCGAAACATGGAACAATTTTGAGAGTTTTTAAAGAAGATTGAAAAAAAATGTTACTTGTATACCAGTTATCATGTCAAGGATACACTATTATGTTTACCTGGATGGTAGATGCTTCAAATATTAAGATTTATTATACCTCTATATGCTGTAGTCATGATATTTGGATTGTAATATATCAGCCTGCAGACTGCCATTTTAACGCAAGAATACTGAAATGAAATTGAATTGCTCTAGTTATTCTTATTTTCTTATGCAGGTATTGGAATTCAAAGCTGTCAACAGAGAGGCAGAGGCTTCTGAGTTGCTTTTCACAGAATGATGTTGTTTGTATGATGAATTCCAACTTATATAATTACTTCTGTACTATTTCTTAAAAGTTTCATTCCTCACTTGCTGGGTGACTAGTATTAGTTACTCCTTTCATAATTTTGGGTTCATATTCGGTTGTTTATTCTGTCTGTTTTATGAAAGTCACATATACTAGTATATATCTGCTAAGCTACTATGATTTCCTTTTCATGTACAGAAAGCAAACATATCTTTATAAGCTGATGATAAAATGTAAAATACAGAAAAACAGGAAGCTCGTGATTTTCATGTTTAAGTTACAGTGCGAGTTATTTTAGTGTTGTTGGGTCTGCGGCTTCTTGAAACTTTTAAAGCTCTTAAGGCAGTCACCTTACTTTGTTAGATTAGAAGTCTTTGGCTGTCACGGCTGTATGCTTAGTTTTGTTAAGTTATTAGCTGCTTTAAAAGCTTAAGCTTTAGAGAGTGGGCCTAACAATGTGCCCCGATGCTTAATGCTCCCCCTAACCTACAGGCCCTGACTGTACGTGGAGAGACATATTGTTCCCAACCTATCTTGGCTACACCTATAGGCCCACTGGGGGTCCCAATTCTCATGACAGGTCGGCACATTCAACGGTCAACTTTTCAACGCTCACAGGCCGGTCAAAGCGTCACATAATCAAGTCACGTGCATTTTCCCTTTGTGAAGCAACCTTGGTGTGCCTTCCCCTAAAGCGGGTCAGCCACCTTGGCGGGGGGGGGGGGGGGGCACCTACCTTGATGACCGACTACCGTTGTTCGCGACGACCGTCGCTCGTCGCTGCGCGCCGTCTGTGCAATGCTTGCTGTCGCCGGAGCGTCGTCTCCGCGACTCTCGTCGCCTGTACGACAGCTCCGTGACTCTCCTCGCCGGCGCGACAGCTCCGCGACCTTTGTCGCCCGCATCCTCGTGATAGCTCTGCGACTCCCGTCACCCTTGCGCCAGCTCTGTGACTCTTGTCCCCTACGCGCCGTCTTCGCGACCTTCATCACCCGCGTCCGCGCGATAACTCCTCGACTTCCGTCGCCCGCGCGTCGTTTCCGCGACTCCCATCGCTCGCGCGCCATCTCCGCAACTCCAGTCACCTGCGAGCTGTCTTCGCGACCTTCGTCGCCTGCGTCCCCGTGACAAACTCCGCGACTCCCGTCGCCCACGCGCCGTCTCTGCGACCTTCGTCGCCGGCGCCCGTGCACCACACTCTCACACGCCGCCTCGCCCATGTGCCACGCCGCTTTCATGACGTGCCCCGGCACCAGGTATTGTCTTGAGACGGTAGTCGCCGCGCCCACGCACCACAATCATGTTATGTGCTTTCCGGGGGGTTCCGCTCGTAGTGCTCCGGCACAAGGACCCCTCGCAGCAGGATGGACTCACAACTTTAAAGTCATCACCACCACGGGATTGGCTCACAACCTTAAAGCTATCGTCGTCACAATCACGGGGGGATCCGGCACGAGGACCCCTCACAGCGGGATTGACTCACAACCTTAAAGTCATCGCCGTCATGGGATGGGCTCACAACCTTAAAGCCTTCGCCGTCACAACCGCAAAGCTATCGCCGCCTGATTTGACTTGCGTGACTCTAAGCACTGAGCTGCGATCATGTCCACTCATGTTACCATTGATCGTCGACACCACCAGGGCAATGACCCCCGGGTCACTCCGGGACGGGAGCAGGTCCTTGGAGGGCATCGCGCCTAGTCCGCTTGGCAGTTGGCTACAAGGGCAACCCTCACCGCTGTCAGGTTCTCCACGCGTCTCTTGGCGCACCTCATGGGATTCAGTAAGGGCTTGGACCGGTGGCTGGGGCAACGGGCTACTCTGATCATGCTACCACAGTGTGGTTAGTCTCCTCAGACAGGCAGAGAGATGCTGCAAGGGCAGGGTAGCACGAACTCAGGGACCGGTAGTCCAACGGAGAATCGGTACTTTGGAACCCCCTGGTGACGTCACTCCCAGGGGACGACACATGTCGGCTGATGACACATTCACATTTTTGCCTATAAATAGTGCACTTTAGAACTCATTCAAGGATCTCTCTCTCATTTGACATTTTCACTTTCTTTCTCTAAGAACATTATCTCTCTGGAATTCTAGTGAGAGAAACACATTTGGACTCCTGACATCGGACCCCTGACGCTGCACCCTTGACTTAGACTGCCGACTGCCGGCCCTGTTCGTCGTCGCCTTGCTAGCCCTCGCGACCTATCTGGGGAGCCTTGCTCTCGATCAACCCTTACTCCGCCCTCATTGTCTCTCACTTTGCATACTTGGAAGCTGACTCGGACTGCAGCCTTTGTGGCACCTCTACATAGATACGAACCCACTTTCCTTGGCATCACATATCAAGGTTCACCACCACCAATTGCAAAAGCAAACAAAGTGCATATAGCAACAATATTAAGGGGTACCAAATGCAAGCAGAAAGAATCGAACCCACGAATTTGTCCGAGTAGAGCTCTAATACCATGATAAGTTACCTTATGTTTTACAAGCTTAACATAATGGGCCCAACAATATATATCGTCCTTACCAAGTATAATATTCTTCGTAAAACGCAGCAAAATTCATGATTTTTTGTGTTCTAATATATTTACTTATTACGCAATTCAATTATTGAAAAAGAATAATTTTCTTATTCGGTTTCACGAGGTCAATGTTTATGGGACCTAGAGTAGGTAGTAAAATGCTAGCAGATTATGAAAATTTTCAAACTTAATCAGAAGTATGATAAAGGGTGACCGCCGGTGCTTCCTTGTGTTTTGGACTACATGGAAGTAATATAAAAACATCTCCTCCTTTTTGCAGTAAAGTCGCACCTATATTCTTAGTTTTTTCTTCTTTCTTCTCTTTGTCAACCTGTTTCAGTCTTGTTTGAAAATGAACTTTGGTGGTGCTCCAAGCTTTGACCATCAGACCTGGCGGTGTTTCATTTTGGCCCCTAGAGCTCTCCCTTTTCCAATTCAGAAAGTTTTAAGTACCCTTTCTGCAAACGACGCTTATAAGGATGTGTATCCCTATGCCTTTTTTTTCTCCTTACATTCTTTTTTTGGCAACAGGTGATGTTTTTGCTGGGGTTGGTCCGATAGCCATATCTGCAGCGAAGAAAGTTAAGCACGTTTATGCTAATGATTTAAACCCTTGCGCGGTTGACTACCTCGAAAGAAATTGTGTTCTCAACAAACTTGAACGAAAGGTGGAGGTATGGGCGTAGTCATCATGATGCAAGTATTTATTTTAGTTTTGTTATTTGAAATACAGCCTACAAGTATGCCATAATCTTGGTTCATTATGTTACTGTAACTATAATCAGAATTCGGCAGTTAGAAGAATTTTTTGTTAGCTGGAAAGCTGCCGTGACTGTTACTCCATTCAGCATTGATTTATTGGATAGTCATGTAAACATATTTCTTATTGGATCTTTGTGGAATCTTGAAAATATGGACATTAGAAACAAGCTTAGTCCTGTTATTTAATTCGATGATTTTCACCTGTTTAGCTACTTTATTAGCTATTTTGACTTCTATATCTTCTGAAGTGACGTGGCAGTCAAGAAAGGAGTCATCCTGCCTTGAAGTATCTATATTCTTGTGAGGAGTCACCTTCTAGAGTAATCAATATTCCAGTTACTGTATTCTCATGTGTCTTATTTGATTACTGTAATCTAAGGTTTTGTCTAGAAGTCTACACATTAGCTAATGGCTTTGGTGAATTCAATTGTAGATTTCTACATTTAAAGTTGCTAGTCAGTTGCTGTCACAACTTAGATATGTTTTGTCTGAAAGGTTTACAACATGGATGGAAGAAGATTTATTGACGCTATTTTTACAAATCAAAAAGCTAGACCCATCACACAAGTGGTCATGAATTTGCCGAATGATGCGGCAGAGTATCTTGGTACGCTATCTCCAAAAATTTCTCGTTCCTGTTGTCAATTTATTCAGGCTATATTGCTTCTATTATTGCTTTTATTCCGGTTTTTGTTTTTCTAGAACTCTTTTCGCATTTTTGAATGGAACAAGGATTGCTATACTTCCTTTCATTGTTCTTCTCCTGCAGTTGCTGCTTTTCACTGAGAAATGCTTATCGGAAGTCATATCATTGATCGATGATCTTTTCATGGGAAACCAAATTTGTTTGATAGATTTGTAGCTGGTGATAGTATTAAGCAAGAGTAAAAAAATCATCGAGTAAAAGTAACACATGGAGAGATTTGCCAAAGCACTTGATTAGGGATAGACCATGATTTAGTTCCTCAGTGGGTCATTTGAAACTAAAGAAACAATCAAATAGGGAATAAGTGTGTTTGGAAGCGGTCCATGGGAGGCAAGTCAATTCGGGGATTCTTTGGCGTGACGGACAAGTCAGATCCTCAATGAGAGCAAGGCTAGCTGGCAAGAAGGAGAAGGAACAGAGGCTAGCCAAGCAATCCTTAAAGAGAGTTCTGAGAGCTCTAAAAACGCTACTGACTGACGAGAACTTTGAGAGGTCAAAGTGGAAATTCACTGATGGAAGATTATGAACAAACATGTACTGATGGTGTCGTATGTAGCTTTCGTACGTGCGCCTACTCGTTCTAGAATCGTACAATGGCACGCTAAGCATGCCCACTGCCTAGTCATTCACGTGGTTTGGTCCTGGTTAGGGGTGCAACTTGGACTGGGTAACCCGTGGATAACCCGTGCCAGCCCGCAGAAATATGGAAATTGGCTTACTTTTGTAGTGACCGGTGGATGTGGGCTCAAAATTTTGGGCGTGTCAAAAATATGGGTTGGACATGGGCAAAGGTTTTGACAAATTCGTCCAGCCCGTGAGAAACACCAGTCTGTCTAACTACTATATAATACATTATATACTATAAATTACACACACACACGCATATATTCTTTCCTTCAGTCTTTTTCTCTCATTTTGTCCCAAATATTTGCTTTCATGCTTATATTTAAGTTCATTTTGAGACTTTAATGTACTTTTTTTTTATTATCATGACTAACTTGTAAACGTAATTTGTAACCATGGACAACCGGTGGGCTCCCTAGATCCAGCCCGTGTCCATCAAAATTTTGATGGGCTCGGCGTGGACAGATATTATTAGGCCTGTAAATGGGCTGGGCTGGACATGGACACAGCTTTTGGAGAGTGGGATGAGCATGGTTTGACCCTTGGGCCCGTCCAGTCAGCCCAAGTTGCACCCCTAGTCCTGGTAAAGGCCTATGGAAATGATATTCTCAAAGCTGTGCTTTGCAGTTTCAAAGCAAGCTAATGCTAGCTAGAAATAGAGGTTAGAAAACCTCACACATAAGGCTCATACCCACACCAAATGTCAATACAACATCTCACCTTGGCCCCATTCCCCACCATGAACGACATAGTCGAATTAAGGTCCATCCACCCAGTAGCAACTTGTTTTTATAACCCGAAACATTGTGGTTGCCTTGGCAACGTCAACGTCCATCCTAGGTGATCCATCGTCTCCATAAAGCTTCTTCTACCCTTTCAAACGCCTCAAACACTTTCCCACAAATCTCTGGCTCAATAGGTTTAAGTCGACTAAACCAAGCCCAACTTCCACTAGAGCTCAGTCCACCGCTCGAACTTGCTTGCTTGCCAATATTGTTAGACAGTCAAATGTCTAACATGACATGTAGCAAATCTATCGCGTTGCATTCTTTTTCAATCATCTATCTGCAGAATTTTGCATTCTCCGGTATACGTATTCAATATTTTCTTCTTTTGGTCATGAATGGATCTAATACGAGCTGTCTTATGGTTGCAGATGCATTTAGGGGAATATTCAGGAAAATTCCCAACGATAAAGAGATCACCTTGCCAACAATTCATGTTTATGGATTCTCTAAAGGTGAAGATCCAGAATTTGATTTCCATGAGGTATGGATTTGATATTCCGCAAGAAATGATGGAGCCTTTTAATTTGTTATCTAAGCTGCAGCTATTCTTTTAGAAGTGATTTTCGCAGGGATCATCAGGCTTGATCAAGCAAGCTGTTCTTTGTATCTCTCTGACCCCTTGATAAATTTTCCTTTTTGATACTTGGTTATCAGCGGATAAGAATTGCATTATCAGAGGTTGCGTTTGAGGTAAAAACACATAGGGTTCGCCTTGTTGCACCTGGCAAATGGATGATATGTGCATCGTTTATCCTACCTGAGAGAGTGGCAGTTGCAAAAGTCCATGCTGAATCTGTAAGTTAATTCTGTTTGAAGCTGAGGTTAGTTACAGGCCTAAGGTTTTGTAAACAAGGGTCAGTTGATAAAATGACAGGTGTATGTTTGAACATCTCTGACTTTAAAGAACCCTTTATAAGAGCTCGGTGAAAATTTTCATCTAGTTTCCTTGCTCAAGCTGGTAGACAGTCAATTTCAATGCAAAATCATCTTGATATTATTCTTGAGACAGGGAAGCCGTCTGCTTGTGGCATGTCAAATAGAGTATGAGATGACTATATCATTGGCAAAATAGTGAGGACGTGTAGTGTGTTCTAAGAAATATTCAAAGCTTGAAAATGCTGAACCAAAAGCTTCTAAATTTTTTTTTTAAAACTTTTCCTTTGCATTCCTATATAATGAAGCTTGCGAACTGCTGCATAGATGCAGCTTGATCGGACCATATCCGTAATTTCTCCTTTAGGCTGAGATGAAGTTACTAATCTTTAGTTTGTGGAAGTAATTTGGTGACAATCTCTTGAATGATTGTTGTAAAGATTTGAGATCAAATCACGTCTTTACTGAGGATGGGTACCGAGAGGGTTCTAATGGAAATTAGAGAGAATTACTTTCTTGTGAATCCAAGTACATGTTTCTCCTATTTATTGAACCTGACAGAGACAGTCGGGAAATGCATGCCTTTGATGCAGAGTACTGATAAATGGATACTTCCTGCATCCATTCTAATCAGATATTTAAGATTTTACTGGACAATCACTAAGTGTCAGCCCTTTCGTGCTAATACGTTTTTTTAGCAACAAACAAGAGTAAATTAATTACTAAGATTTTTTTAGAAGAGGTGTGGATGTTTTGTATTCGAATATAGAAAAGGAATAAAGCTGTATTGCATGTTCTACTAGTGATTTTGCTTAGACATGGAGTGCTTGAAACAAAAAATGTGTGTGTGTGTGTGTGAGAGAGAGAGTACAACAATGTACTGCAGAATAGCACCTTGAGGCCAATGTATGCGGTACATAAAAACCCCAGACATCTCTGAGGACATATCTTTCTACTTTTTCTGTCCGAGCCCTTTGTTGTTATTTACTGTACAAACACAACGAACAGGTGATAGCGACCCTTTTCTTTATGCATGGAAAGAGGCCCCCCCGAGTGTACCATCCATAACATAGTTATAAAAGACATCCCCGAATATGAATTCTGAAATATTATATTCGATCCTGTACCGATCATCTGTTATCTTTTAGACGGTCCTGATCTGTCCCCAAGTAACATTTGCATGCTACTGTTCATATGCATCCATAAAATCCTTGCTTAAACACGATGTACGTGTTTTGGGTACTTACCGCGTCTTTAGCTCAGATGGGCTCTGCAGTTTTGTTGGGTCAGGAAGGCAATTTTGTAATGATATATATATATATATATATATATATATATATATATATATATATATATATATATATCAATACATGAGATATCTAGAGAGAGAGAGAGAGAGTATTGATTGCAGATATTGAATCTGAACTGAGATATGCTTTCCCTTTCTTTCATTGTCTCTCATTTTCTCTGTGGACAAACAAAAACAAGTAGAGGAGGAGGGATCTTTGGCTATTTTGCAGAAAGTAGATAAGCTTTTACAGAAGTCGCATAAAGCAAGAACTAACAGTTGCTCTTATTCCCTGCTTTCCTACCTTTCTTTTAGTTAACCACTAGGAACAATATCAAACCCCCCCACCCACCCACCCTCTCTCTCTCATTTAATTGTTATGAACAAAAAAGATATGGGATTCAAATATGTGACTTTTGCACATCAAATTCTTACACACTGGTCACAGGGTGATGCGTTGGCATCAGTAACAACGCATGAATTTGACAGGGGCACAGTCGCACAGAGGCACCTTCCCTAACTAGTTGTATCTTGAATCTTACAATGCTTACTGCTGCGAAAATTTTGAATCTTAATATTATCTTTTTTATTATTAAGGAGTGTTTCAGTTAAATATCGTGAAGAGCTTATATAATGTGGATCCCATGTCAAGTAATGCCAACAAATGTACGGAGAAGATGAACTTCAACTAGAAGAACATTAATTAACTAACTAAAAGGGCTGGCATTATTAATGTCTCGTGTGTTGTGAACATGATATTCCATGATGATGCGATCTTATATACACTCTGGGCCAAGTACTAATCTAGAGAGGCAACCAAGGCATGCAGTTCACTGCCTTTGCCAAGCCTGCCCCTCCGATCCTATATCGAAAAATCCTTGCTTGAACTGGATCCGTTGCTGTCACCATCAATCAACTGGGTATCTGTTCTTATGCCCAAAGTTTCTTGTATATCCATGTTTTTAATTTCTAGCCAACTAGAAGAAAAAAACAATCTCTGTTGAGGTGCACAAGATGAAACAAAAAATTGGGTTCTCGAGTCTGCCTCTTCTTCCTTGTAGTCTAATCTCTGTGCAGAATTTTAGTGGCATTTAGGGGTAAAATTAACTCAAACAATAAAAACCAGAGTAGAGGATCAGAGAGAGAGAGAGAGAGAGTGTGTACGGGTGATCAGAGGTAATTTGAAAAGGGTAAGAAGGCTGCCTTGGGCAGTTAAAAAAGAAGCAGGTTGAATGCAGAGAAGATCAGCCAAGTACGTATGAAGTGGTGGTCCCCAAACCCGCCCTTGACAAACAAGGGAAGGAATATTTTTGGACGCTGCGAATCTTTTTCCTACTTTCGGTCTCATAACGAAAATTAATTGTTGTTAAATAGTTTTTTTAGCTTTTATTTAATGATATTAAAAAAAATACCGTTAAGAGTTATCATTGAAAGTGTTCAGAAGAAAGTCACTAATAATATTTAACCACTATTAACTATCACTGTATACGAGATTGAATGGAAATTTATACGATCGAAATAGTCAATAATTTTTTGGTTAAGAGGAAAAAAATATCATATGTGAAGGAGTTTTACAAGCCGTCCCGGCTAAAGTAGCTATTTACAGATAGAAAAGATAATATCACAAGCAACTATGAACGCTACTGGCTAACAACTAACCTATTAACCCTAAATAAATTACAATTTGATTGAAACAAAGCATATCTTACACTTCAATCTAATTTTTTCGTAAGTTGCTAAGGCTTACAGGACACAATTATAACACTAAAAACTTCAAACACGAACATACAATACAATGACATAAAAAAATATAACAGTAAGGAAGACAAGAGATGAACCAGACGAGAAATCGAGGGCGTAAACGACACCCAAAGGGAGTGCAAAGAACAGAGGCACTCCAACCTTGCTGGTCAATATTTGTTCCGATACAAAATGCATGTAAACCCTGTAGTACAGTACCGCAGACGCGGGGAGAGAAGGAAGGGGGGGAGGCATCATCAGTTCTGTAAAGAGTATTTGCACAAATCCCAATGAGTTCCCATTCAGAGCCAGATCTTCCCACCAGGCCAGTAACCACAAGAATCCCCCATTGCCTGCCCCAGTACCCTAAATGAAAATCATGCATCCAAACATCCCCCCCAAACGAACCCTACACGTGTCAGTTCCGGCGCGTCTACAAACCCCGTCCAAACCCACCAGCCGCCTTTATCTCTTCCCCCCCCCCCCCGCCCACCCACCCGGTACGGGCGGATATATGGTGCTCTGCGGGCCCCGCCCTAGTGTAGGCGGGGACCACAGGAAAATGTGTGCCGGAGGAGCTATCGCCGCAGATTCTGCTATGATACTGCACCCGTCAAACAGCCGAGATGTAATATTTCCTTATGTTGATCGCAATCTAGGGAAGTTGAAGTTCCTCTCTGCTTGGGAAAAATGGTGGCCCGTGGGTGACGTGGCGGCACCCGATTCGCCAGGACAGTCGCGGTTTTCGTGATGGGGGTCGGCGCCAGGCCAGGTATCTCGCGTAGACGAGCCGCTGGTGGTGGGTCTCCGGGAATTCTTATACCTTGGGACAAGAACAAAAAAAGGTCGGATCTTCTGTGTCTCTGTAATATGGAGTATCTCTGTCCGAGCCCCCTTCAAAGGCTTGACCATAATTTTGGTATGTGTGTCTCGTTACTAGGGTTTTAAGTAATTTCCTAATCCTCTTACCCTTTTATATAGTTTTAAATATGTAAAGAACGAACCAGATGTTGGATGGGGAAACTCCTGGATTTGTTGTAGCTTGCGGTCACAAGTTTTGCGTTTGAGATGCAAACACCATGATGCAAAGTTCAAAAAAGAAAAAAAAAAATTCACTGGGTAGTAGGAATATCTCATGTAGTCTTTTTAAAAAATTGATCGTTAAACATTTTTAGTTACTTTTAATTAGTTATGTTAAGAAAATATTACTACTAAGAATCATCGTTTAAAATATTTAAAGAAATATTTCGTGTTATTTTTAGTGATAATTAATATTCACTAAATAGCAGATTACAGAGTTGCAGCCAGAATCTTCTCCTAAAAAAGTACCAACGGTTTCCTTTGGCCATCCATAACATTAGAATTGTAAATACTTTGGCACTTGAGTTCAACCGTAAAACGTGTAAAGGGTCAGATACATAATTACCGGAACGACCAAGAAAAAGTTTTTGTGACAATACCAAACATATCCGAATATTTCCTCACTAGAATTACGTGAAATGACGACCTTGGATTAAGTTCACGAGAGTTTTGCAAAATTCGGAACATTGTGCAGATTTTACAGTAACACTTCATGTGTAGATGGAGTGTTTGCGACGATCATAATCTTAGCATGGAGACATGGACACACACTTGGGCAGTTGATCCTACCGGGTAGGAGCGCAATCCAATTTGTGTGGGTAGATTACTAGAGTCATTTGGATATGTCTCCACGGTAAATTCAAGGCGGCCAACCTAATTACCTAAGCACTAGTGCATGTTTATGGCAAGGTAGAGCTTCCAACTTGCAAGTACCCTCTCGATCTACTCGGTGACTAAAATGTGAACTTCCAACATTATCAGAACTACTTGCTCATATAGAAGAACCATGGAAAAGTGCATGTACTAATAAGAGAACTGGGAATAACGTGAAAATTTGGCCAACATATACAGTAGCACACCGTATTTGCGCTGTTTTAATCATCAAAAGGAAAAATAATGTCCATCCTTTTTTTTTTGTTGAAATGGTTGGGGGAGGAATTCATCAGTGTTATCACTAACACAGTTAAACGACTCGTCCAGACTCCCTAACAGAGTAACAAATTTTAAGGCTGTTCGATGAAAATATACGACGTTTGAAGGTGTTAAAGTTCAACATCGAGCATACATAGGCATTGAGATCTGTTCTTATACTCAGAAAATTTTTCTTCTGTTGAGCATACTTTTAGATCGAAAACCATGCTTTGATGGAAGGAATGTTGAATCTTCATTCCTTTTCATCTAAATAGTACTAATATTATGAGAGCTATCCACATTTCACTTATTGGTATGTGTATCTGTATTTTTACTGCGAGTTGAAAAGGGTGCCACATGGTGTACACAGCCTCTCTGGCAGTTCCGTTTGAGTACAACCAAGGTTTCCATTCCCCATATGTTAATGGGCAGAGCTTACTTAGTCTATATGATATGATTGCTAGCATATACTTTTGTTTTCAATGTTTCTATATGCTCTAACAAACACTAATTAAACCTTTTTTTTCAGCCCCAACTGTGACCCAACCCACCCACCCACCCTGGAGATCAAAACCACAGGGGTGTTCAGTGTTCATATATACTTCTTGGATCGCTAATCATCATGCTAAAAGATATCAGATATATAAAGCAAGATAACAAGTAATGATTTGTTACTCATTTTTGGCTGGAACTGACACTTGGCTGCAATGCGCCTACTTGCTTATTCTGGCATCTATCTATAGATGTGGGGGCCATGAAGGTTGCTAGTCTTTGCTTGTTTGTCCATGAAAACCTAAGCAAACGGAAATTCCACTATTTCCAGACCAACTGCTGCCCTCAGGAGCCCCGAGTACACGAGCTTTTATCACTAAAGACACAGATTTGATATCCTTGGAAAGAGTAAAAATCTGTGTGCCAGAATAAACGTTGTATATATGAGTAACACTATAATATATATATGTATATATATATATATATATATATATATATATATATATCCCTTGTATGTAAAGAAAAAATCTGAAAAATTGAGAATCAAACACACGACCCTTCCACATTTCTCAGGGTAGTTCTGGTTGGTCTGCACACAAACACAAACCTCCCCTCTTCCTCTCTCTAGAAACATCACTTTTCTCTGTGTCACTCTAATGGCTACATCAGTTCTCATGGGTTCTGATCATGACAACACAGCCCGAAACCTAACCGGGTCCGAAGGGGAAATGCCTGAAAACGGGAAACAGGTTGGTCGGAGAAGAAAGTACAGCAAGCTGACGGAGTCGACTCAGAGGAAGAAGAAGAAACCACAGAGAGGCATGGGGGTGGCCCAGCTCGAACGGCTCAGGCTGCAGGAGTGGAGAAAAATGACCGAGTTCACCCCTCCAACCAACACCCACTTACCCGACCCGATTGCCCCTACTATGCCGTTTCCCATTGCTACCAAGTTTGGCAACCACGGCGGGTCGGTTTACGGTGTCGGGCAAGGGGGTTGGAACCAGGCTTTGTTGCTTCAAAGGCTTGCAAATGGCAGTTCTGGTGCTGGAGGAGGGGGTTTTCTTTCTGAGCCGTATAATATACATCCGTACGGATTCCGGGTTCCGAGTCAGAACTTCCGGGTTGGTAATCTGACTGAGACCTCGAACGAGCTCTCTTCAATGCCAAACACGAAGTATTTCTCTGATCAAAACTGTGGGGTTTGCCATAAGGTAATATAAGTTTGACTGGTCTCTTGATTAAACCTAGTTAGTCTTCTATATATTCTGAGGTAGTTTTTGTTAATTCTCCTGTTCCAGAAGAAGCGAATCAACGGAGGAAACTTTGGGTGTAATGGAGGCAAAAACATGTTTACTGAAATGTCACCGGTGAATGGCTGTAACAATGCTACTCTTGTGGGTTCAAATGTGGGAAGAACCAAGTGGAGCAGTATCACCGGAGAGGATCTGGAGTCTGGCACAAAGGCACCAAGTCATGCTAGTTACACTGGTCAAAACATCCATCAGGTGAAGATAATAGAAGTATTATACTCCGTATAAGTGAATCATATGCTACCCAAAACTTAAATATAGTATGATGTTCTTTCCAGAATTTTTATTGGTTTATTGTACTATTGAATATCAGGGTTTAGGAAGTACTGGAAGGGGAGGAAGTGCTTTCATGGAGTACGAGTTTCTTCCAGGCAAAATTGGTGGTGGTGGCTGCAGATCCGGAGGCCCTCTTTCCAATGGATTGATAACTTCAGTTGGGGCAGGTGGAGGAGGTGGTGGTGGTGGTGGTGGTAGCGGTGAAGCTTCTTGGGTCACTACTGCCACTGCTGGTGGTGTTGATGAGAATCAAGGATCTAATTCCATTGATTTGTCTCTCAAGCTTTCTTACTAGCAGGATGGGGAAGGAGAGAGACGGGTGTCTGTTTTTGCTTGGTTTTTGCCTTTTCACATTTCTGTGAAATACCTGTGATCGATGAACCGGAACATAGCTTTTTCATTACTCTTTTGTTTGCCAAACTATTATCACCCTCCAAAATAGAGCAATACATTTTCTGATTTCTTGGCAACTGCCTCTCCCTCTCCCTCCCTCTCTCTCTTCTCTCTGAAATTGTCAGTGAGTTGCTTTAATCTGTTTTCACCTTTGAGATTTCTGTTTTGCTGTGATGGGATTATAGTCTATAATTCTTAATTCCAAGAAATGCAAATCTTTTAATCTATCATCCCCTATTAATTAGTTCCTAGAAATTTAAGATCTGTTTAGGATAACTTGCAGTAGGATAGTACTCTAAATTTTGCTCATTAATCTTTTGGATAGTACTCTATGTTTTTCCAGATTAGGCCGGGTAGTCTTGTCTTCTGCATTTCACCAAAAAGAGAAGTGCAAAACAAGTTCTACACATAGTGGTAACGTTTAATTGTGTTTTTGCTCATGGATTATTCTATATTAAAACATCTCTAGTTCTCATTTAAAGAAAGAGTGTTTTTAAGTAATTTTTTGGTTTTTTAAGCATAAATTCTTTTGCTAGAAAGTGGCCCTTTTACTGCAGCCCTAAAACCTGGCCAACTCTCTCTCTCTAGAGAGTGAAATAAGTAGATGCTAGCTAGGGGATTGCTGCAATAGAGTATGTCTGTATGTTTTGTGTGCTGAAACACAAGGAATACATATCAGAAGTTTCCGTTTATGGGGGTCTAGGAACCCCTTTTAGAAGTGCTTCAGAAACCGTGTAAAAAGATCAAAATAATCAGTCTGTTACCATGTGGTTGTGACCATTAGTGGCTCGGAGGGTGGGTTCATGCATGGGTGGCCGCTGCTGCTGCTGGGAACCAGGCAGCTGGCCGTATCCGCTGCCTGCGCCCCTACACGGTACAACATCTGCAATAAGTATTAATGTGCAGGAGACTCTGAGTAGAACTAAGGCTGTGGAAGCCTTTTTCAACACCCGTTTGATTGGATACTCGGTCATCCATGCACCCACTGCCCTCACTTCTGCCCAGCTTTTTCTTTGTCCATCTTCTATATATGTATTGTTTGTTTGTTGAGAGGCCTGTGACTACATAAAGGTTTTTGGTTGCTTTGGTTTAAGCAGATTTGTATTAATGTATGAACAAATGTAATAGACTAAAGGCTAATGCCATTGCCTTGTAGGTTAAGACTACACATTTTGTTTTGCGGAAGGTAAAATTTTGTCTTCTACAATGCACCTTTAGAGAGAATTAACGTGTGAAGAAAGCGAAAACAGGGGCATAAATGATTTTACCCAAGATAGTATTTCCATTACCTTTACTGAACAATGTTTACGAATGGAAACACTTACCGTTCAAACATATCAAAAATAAACCTGTGCTTCTAGACCTATGTCAAGTGAGACCACTTTATTAAGAAACTCTACAAATCATTGTACTCTCGTTCTTTTATCCAGATTTAAATGCGACGATCCAATTTTACATTGCATCTAGAAGTACAGACATCTCTGAATGACCCTGCGAAGGCAATTATATGGTTGAAACACATATTAGTTACTTATATCACTTGTACTGCATGCCACTCAAGGAAAAAGGCCCCGTGTCTGTTCAGCTATGGGCACAAAACCTTATACTTGGACCCGTTTACATGAAAAGCATCTTCTTCTTTTTTTTTTTTTTTTTTTTTTTAAATTTTACCGCACCACCTCAAGCTTTCAGCTTTCAGTTATAAGCTCCACGTACCATTTGACGTGAAAACATCCATTTTCTTAGGTTTCTTTTAGACTTTTGAGGGCAAAAGGGTCAATTCATGTACAAGCTTAGGTGAGAGCCACATCAGCGTGCTAAACCTGCCCCCTCCGCCTCGTCCTTACTTAACCCGCCCCTCCCCCTCCTTGTTGAACCCGACACCACCACCCTTTTCCTCATTAAACCCACCACCATCCACCACCAGAACAACCTCCCTCCCCCTTGCTAAACTTTGTCACGTACTCTGAAGTCTCAACTCTGATCATCAACTCTCAGTGAACTCTATTTGCCTGTTGCCTCCACCACTATCTGCTTTGCTCCCTCGGCCCCCCCAGCTCCACCCGACACCAAACCCCTTGAAGCAAAACTCATAGGCCGACGAACCGAAAGACGCCCCGAACCCAAACCCTCCACCTCCGACAACAACCTTAATATCCAATCACTAGTCATCGATCGATGACTCCAAAACATCAATTAACAGGTTTTGATCCATGACAATCCAAACTATTCAAATATCCAAGCTGTATGCTCGATATTCAATTCGGGGGGTTTCCGATATCTTGGGATTTTTAATTTTCAAACTTTGGTTGAATTGATCTTGGCTTTTTTTTTTGTTCTCTCTGGTGACATCATGGTACACGCCGTTAGGGAAAGGGGCAACTGTAATATCCCGAACTTCGGGAGCCGATTAAAATAGTCATCTGTGACCCGAAAAATAAACGGGCGCTAATTTTGAGCAATACTCGGGTATTAGAAGCTTGTGGAAGCTTAAAAGAATTTTGGAGCAAAAATGTAATTTTTAAAATTTTGGGGGTATTTTTTGTAATTTTGAAAACTTGTGGGGGTTAATTTGCAATTTTAAGAAAGATGGTATTAGGTGTCAAAATATGAGAAACCAACTTGTGTAGAGTTGCCACCTCCTCCACAATGGTTGGTGACTAATCTGATTAAAAGGATAAAGTGATAGGTATTGGATTTATTTTAACTAATTAAAAGAAAAGAAAACATAAAAAGAGATTTGGAAAATTTAAAAGAAGAAACAAATAGTGAACAGTAGCCAAAGAACAAAACAGAGAATGAAACTAAAAACAGAGAAGAAATAGAAAACAGAGAAAAGAAGAGAAAAAAAAACAGGAAGAAGGAAAAAGGAACCGAGAGGGGTCTCGGGCAAATCTTCTCAAGGTGATTATTAATTGGGTTACAATTTACTTAAGTGTCAATTTAGATATAATCTCAGCCCTGTGCGTGTGTGTTTTAACACTAAGTGTGTGTATGGGTGCCGCGTTTGTATGTTGTGTTGCTATGAAAAAGGGGATACTTGATTTACGTGAGGGAATTTGGAAGGTGTATGTATGTTATGGTGGTAGTATGGAAGATTGGTGGGAGTATATGGGTTGTGGGGGCTGATGGTTGTCGTAGAGCTCGGCAAAGTGAACCATAACTGTGTGTGTGTCTTGACTGTGGGGGTTCAGGTATGTGGGTTTAAGAGTGGAATTGTGTATAGAAGGATTGGGATGTGTTGGTGTATGGCAGTGTGCGACGCTATGTGTGTTCCGTTGTGTGTTTTCTGGGTTATAGCAGGTTGTGTGTGTGTTCATGGCCACGACAGTGTGAGTTGATGAATTGTGTGTAAGTGTGTGTATACACGAAATCAAGGAAGGGTGATGAGTGTTTAGATGAGTAATTGTGTGTTTAAAGAAAGTAGTGTGTGCGTTTGTGAATTCGTGGGTGATGGATGAATGTGGCAGGAAGTTATTTCAGCTGAAAACTGGGGAAGATGATGACTATGTGAAAATTAGGTGTTTTAGTGTGTGTGTGTGTGTGTGAATTTGAATAGGAAGTGAAATTGTCACTAAAGAGGAAATTTATTTGGACAGTTTTTTTCTACAAATTTTCATAAATAGTTAGGGTCCAAGTTAGACAAAGTGCAAAACTATAACCCCTAATGTTTTTACAAAACCTACGCTCTGGAATGTTTTGGCAATTTTTGGAGTCCTCAAAGAGTGCTAAATTGGAGAACCGATTAAATAACTTTATCGAATTATTTAGCAAATCAAACCAAGATATTTTGATCTGAAAATTTTATTCATATCTTATTTTATAGATATGATTCATTATCTAAAAGTTTGGGCAATTCCGAGGCCGATAGGTATTTTTCGCGAAACTGGCTTTTTAGTGCTTGGTCCGGACACTAGTTCTGGATTTTTGGGCGATTTTTTTTTTAAAATACTTTTTAGGCCAGAAATAACATCAGGATGTTTAAAATAGCGGTTTAAGATATTTTTGAAAATTTTCCGGTGCTGGAACCCCAGGGGTGTTTTGGTAATTTACCACCCCGAAGGGGTATTTTGGTAATTTTACCTATAAGAGGTATTTTGAAGTAAATTTACATACAGTAGGATTATTTTAGTGACTTTGCTTATGAAAAAGTCATTTTGAGAATTAAAGTGTAACGGGGGTATTTTGGTAATTTGCCACCCCGAAGGGGGTATTTTGGTAATTTAACCTAAGAAAGGTATTTTTGCGTAAATTTACATATGAGAAGTTTATTTCAGTGATTCTACTTACGGGAAGGCCGTTTGGCTAATTTAGGTCCGAGAGGGGTATTTCGATAATTTTACACCTTAGGGGCGTTTCGATAATTTTACATACTTGGTGAGGGGAGGTTCATTTTGGGAGCATGTGTGAGTTCATATTAAGTTATACTTTTGTTCTGTAGGCTATGTTCTAATGATTCGATTATTCCGTTTAGGTTAAAGCTAAAGACTTCCGGTTAGGATAACTTAGCTGCGGATCCAGGTAAGGGATTCTATCAGAACCTTGGGTAAGGACTTCCGTCCGAACCCTTATTTTAATAACTCGTACTTGTAAGTACTCTTTTGAATTACTTATGACTAATGTTGAACTCTGAAGTATGCATTAATATCAGCATGTTTTTGTCCAGAAAACCCTAATATTGAACCTGGATCAATTATTTAGAAATCTTATGATGCTCGCCTGTTATTGTGTGCTGAGCAGATTTAACAATTGTCTGTATCCGTTCTTCCAGATTGTTGTGCTTAAAACTCGATAATTATTCGTAATCATTTTTGTTGTTTATCTGTGATTTTCTTCTAAAAGTTCTGATTTCTTCTGAAAATTCTGAATGCTGACTTATGTCAGTATGATTATTGTTATTGAAATCGGAATTGATTTCGGTGATTGAGCTTATGCTAAAGCTCACTGATATTGTTAATTTTCTGTGTTGACCTGGGTTATCTGTTCTGTTCTGAGGCGGACGTTATAAGGCTGGTCTGAATCCTGCATGGAATGCAGGCTAGTACCTGAATGAACTAGTAATTATTCTGGTACATCATGCATGTATACACTTCTGTGCTTTGCCGGAATGGCATTGCAATCACCCAGGATCAACGTTGATTTTTGATTTTCTATGTTCTGTATATTGCCGTAATTGCTACGGTCATGACTGGAAAGTATTCTCTGAAATAAATTTCTTGAGAAATTCAGTGTATTTTGAAAAGAACTATCTCAGATGATCTGTGTACGTTTCAAATATCTTGAGGAAACTCTGTTGTATTTTGAAGACGATCTTTTATTAATCGTTCTGGAACCCCCTCATGGGTATTATTGTTTATTTTGGTATCTGTTTCTGTGAATTTCGGTCATTTTGAGAATCATTGAGTTTTTTGACTGTTTGAAGTATTCTGAAAATCTTTGTCAGTTGGATTCTTGGAATCGTTTTGTAATCATGTTGGTAGTCCTTGTACGACCTTACTGAGCTATCAAAAGCTCACTCTCTGTTTGATTCCCTTCTGCAGGTGACGATAAGCTATAGCAGATTCGGGAGTGGGTTAGAGTCTATGTGAGCTTCCGGTGGGCTGCCACTTCCGTGTAATGAGACCCCTGCGTGGGTCGGTACCGTTACCTTGTTTTATAAGGACTCGAGTTTGTCAAGAATCTAGGTTTTAATAGTTTAAGTATAAGCAGTTTTGTAAGTTTGTATTTGATGAATCTGAGTTGATACTGAATTAGATGATTTGGAATATGTGTTAGTGAACAAGTCTGACAGGTGTGATGTGGTCCGGTAAGTTAACGACCCGGGAGTTCGAGGTGGCGGAGCTCCGGATTTCGGGGTCGTTACAACAACGGCGGCGTAGTCAAGGATGAGGTGGGATAGCTAGGTTGAAAGATGAGAGATAATAATAATAATAAAAAGTAGCTTGCCAACAAGGATATAGTATGACACATGGCTGCCAAACAAAGATTTTAATATGAATTGCCCCTTTTGCCTTTAAAAATCTGACATACATGAAAAAAAAAAAATTGAGAAGCATGTAATTGGAAGCGTGGAGTGTGGGAACAATAAAAGAACTTGTGAAATATTTTGAGTAAATGATCCCAAATTATGGAATTTTGTGCACATTTAATCCGGCAACAAAAAAGGTGAAATGCCTAAATTTTTTGTAAAATCTATCCCTATGTAATTTCATCCATTGTTTGTCTGCTGGAAAGTCATGAGCTAAAAAGGAAGCATCGGAAACAATAAGCTTAAAGGCGTGGGCGGCAGGATTCGAACCTGCGCGGGCAAAGCCCACATGATTTCTAGTCATGCCCGATAACCACTCCGGCACGCCCACAGTATATTCCTAGTTATTCCTTTTGATAATAAAACTCTCTTAATTACTCGCGCCAACTACTGCAGCGCGGACAAAATCTGCATTCAACAGTGAGAATGCTACTTCAAATTTACCCTTCCTAATAGATTGGCTTCCTCAGTTTTGGTCGAATATCCTACGACGCATGAGGAAAGTATTCACAAAAAGTAATTTAGTGACTTGTGACCGTAATCTTTCTCTACCAATTTTAGATTCTAGCAAAGAAGCCTTGAACCAGTAGAAAAAATGAGCAGTTAACAGCAACACTCGTATAATAAAAACATCCAAAGTTTGTCTTTCTCCCTTACAACGGGATATGCTGACTCTCTCTCTTTCTTGCTCCCACAAACATGGATGACATCCATCCTGTATTTGCCCTATTTGCTTTTTTAGAAAGCCCTTTCGATTACTAGGAGAAGCATTTGTGGTATAATATGTCTACGAATGTTTTAAATTTATATTATAGCAATTGCAGGCAACTACAGTATCATCATGGACCGTTGTTGGTACCATCATGACTCGTTACTTTATTTTTAGTGAAATAAGAAATATAAACCATCTAAAAAATGTTTACAAACGACAGTGACCAACCAAATATTTACAAACCCCACGATGAAAATAAACATAAGCAAGAGGCACTTGAGCCAAGCATGCCAAAAAACAAAACAACACAAAAGCAATGCATTAGCTCTAGCATACTTTGGGGAGGTAGAACAGGCTGAACACTAGCAAATCATTCTTATTTCAATCCATGACCTGAGTAGGAAGCCAAAAACGCCATAGACGAGAAAAGTAACAAAATACTATCAGTGCCACAAGCGATACGCTTGAAGTGCACCTCTCGACCACATTTAGAAATGTTTCGATCTCATGCGATTATCACGTCGAATCAATTTTAAAAACTAAGGCTCTGTTTGGTAACACTTTCAGTTTCAGTTTTTTTTAAAAGAAAACTGGAAAGAGTTTTGGTTTTTTTTTTCCACCAGTTAAAAAACTGGCGGACGTTTGACAGAGTTTATTTTTTCAAAAAACAGAAAAACCCCAATCGTTTGGCAAGACAGCTCTTTGGGTATAATTTTTTTTGGTTGAATAACAACCAATATTATTAGGTCAACCCCTGGCAGCCACTGGTACCCACTGTCCCCCGTTCTGTCCTTAAAGCCTTAAACACCCCCACCGCCTCGAAAATGTCAAAACTCCCACCGGAGCTAATCACTTACCTACCGCCCACGACCACGACCACTGCCTGTTGCACGCCAGGGCCACCAATTGACCACCCATCTCTGCCCTCTAACAATCGGGCCACGCACGATCGCCATCACTCGAGAATCGCCACCAGGCATACATTCGCGCCGCGGTGCTTCTCTTCCATAGCCCAATATCGCCGCCCACCCATGACCTGCAAGTGCAGACGTCCATCCACCGCCAATCACTCAACCGCTGCCAATCGCCCAATTATGTTTTCTATAATAGCATAATCGTTAAGCAGGACAGGGGAAAAAGAGAGAGGCCGAAAGGCGTTGCAAGTCGCAGTGGGATGAGGTGGAGTGGTAGAGCCGCCGATGTCCTGTGGAGACGATGGACGCGGTGGCCGGTGAGGTGATGGACTGCGGTGGCCGGTGGAGGCGACGGACACAGTGGGCTGTGGAGTTAGTTGGGAAGAGGTGCGACCGATAGAGCAAACCAAGTGAAAGAGATGACAAAAAGAAACCTAATTTAGGTGGGTTTTATACCCAGCAAAGAAAAAATGCAATTATGTTGCTAGTGAGGCTCGAAGCCAAGACCTCATTAATCCCTTCCTTAGCCTCACGAGTGAAATTGGGTTTCCAAAACAGAAAAAAGAACAAAGTGCTCTTTTTTGGAAAAGGGCTCAGTTTTTTAAACTCTTGGGCCCTTTTTAAAAAATAAAACTCAACCAAACACCCCAGTTTTGTTGGACTTTTGAAAAATTTTAAAATTAGGCCAAAAAAGAGTAAAAAAAAAAAGAGTGTCAAACAAAGCCTAAGATCGAAATCTTGAGGTTCAAGCAGGACAACGATAGACCAGCCCAAAAGAGTGCAACCTATAACGTAGGCCCAAAGAGCCTACAACGTTTCTCCATATGGATCGTATGTCCAGATTATGGGGAAAGACACAGGACTAGTTCGGTTTATGTTTCACTCTGGCGTGTCATTTGCTTGGGCTTATTCATTTTTTGTATTGTGTGTGGCCTCTGACTGGTCATATAGTTTTGATTCAGCTTAAGTATTTGGGCTTTCATTTAACTACTGGGTTTGACAAGTCACACTAAGACCAGGAGCCTATCTGCAAACATAACATAATTTAATTTTGGAAAATTTTCGGTTCTACCCAGATTATAGGAAAATAAATACAAATTCCTGTATAGTACTCCCTTCGTCCCTCAATATTCGATCACTTTAACTTTACACGCATATTAAGGATTTATGTTATATATTGTGTATTTTTCTCATTTTATTCTTTAGAGAGGGAGGGGGAGGGGAGAGTGGACCAGGTGAGAGAAAATTGGTTGGTAGAGTGTTAAATGTGGAGAGAGAATAAAATAAAAAAGTGTAAAGAGGTGAGTCAGAAAAGAGAAAATGAGTTGGTAAATAATTAAATGAAGAGATATAAATAAAATTTAAAAAATATAAAAAGGATAAATATGTAAAAATATTTACAGAATCTTTCTTAATTTGGAAGTGATCAATTTTTGTGAGACGACCCAAAAAAGAAATATGATCAAATATTAAGGGACGGATGGAGTAATAATTAACTGTTGTTATATGCTTGTTGTGACTCTTATTTAGTGACACTAAAAGAATACTGTTAAGAGGTCGTTTGAGATTGATTCTTAAAAGTAGATTTTGATTAAATCAGAATCAGTTTCTAAAATCAGCTTTAATTTATTTTAAGCATAATAGATTAAAAGTTGTTGAAGGTGTTTGGATAAAATGGGATTAAAGTAGGTTTAGTATAGCAAATTTATCATATAGTCTATTCAAACTGAAGTTAAGCATTTAATGTTGTTTATATGTAAGGATATTTTGGTAAATCTCTTGATCAAACCTGATTTTTCAAACTAATTAAATCTTAATTCAAGAAAATGAAAATTATGGATTTAATCAATTTTGAGTACATTGGAATAGATTTAATCAATTTACCTTTTTTGCAAAGCACTTCAAAATTGATTTTATCTGAATTTAATCAGGTTTAACACTTTCTAAGAATTGTTTCTGAAAGTGTTGCAGAAATGCCACTTAATTTGTCTAGCAAGTATTAGTCGTCACTATACGAGGAGTTGTATCAATCTTGCTGCTATCAGAGTAGCAGAAAAAACTTATTTTTTAATTCTTGGTTGGTGGTTGCACATGAGCCTAGAACTGCCAGTATACTGACATTAAATGATTACTAAATATGTATAGCGACATTCTGTTTAACACGTTCGACAATAATTATAAGCATCATTCTTTTGGCTTCGTTACATGAACGTCACAATCAGTACTTAGCGACAATAAGTTGTTGTTGTACGTGGATTTTACCGGGTTGGCAAGAACACTTTATTTGAGAAAAGAAACTTGGGAGATGAATTCATTGAACTGAGGTATTTTAACACTTACATTTCTTTTTCTTTTTTTTTTTGTTTATTTGTTCAAACAACTGGAAACGTTCCATATAAAGCTTTGCAACGCTGAAAAGTTTTGGACAATTACTTGATTTGCACTTTCTATTGATTTGATGTCCAACAAAACTATCCATATATATATATATATATATATATATATATATATATATATATCAAATCTCCTCAAGTAGGATTCGAACCTACGAACATTCAGTACCCGAGCTACGCGCTACTCATTTAAAACTCGCAGACACTCAAACCGGGGTCTTATCCATTTAGGAAGGGTGACATTCCCCAATTTGAGACCGTTGAAGCAGAACAACCAATACGAACGTTTATTTAAGTAAGTACAGTTGGCACTTGGTGGATGCTTGGTTTTGATGGTTTGTCTAATTCTGTCCTTATTGTTCTACTAGTAAAAATTATAAAGCAGACCTCCGCTAACTGCACCCTACCGGGTTTGAAAGATTTAGAAAGTATATAGGATCTATCGCATTGAAAGTTTGATTCTTTTTCTTTGAATACACTGTGTTTGCAGATACAGCTCCAAATGTACTCAGGATCACAGAAATTTAAGTTAGATCCTCAGTCTCACATGACTTACTCGTAAATGGGAGCTGGAATGCTATCTTAATAGCATTTATGTTTTTGGAGAATACTTTTGACCTTATTAAAGCTATCATCTTCTCAAAAGAAAATTATCTGGACAAGCTTATTTAGAAACACAATCCCACGGATAACTTTTCAGTATCGTCGGCAAATTGTGAATTTTGATCTCCAAAGAGATGGAAAAAATAGAGATTCTACAACCATAACAAAATTCCTGAAAAAACATGGCTTAAAAAGATAAATAGAGATTCTACAATCATAAAAAATTCCTAAAAAGACATGGCTTAAAAAAGTACGGAGTCTCTTTGAAAACTTTCAATCCTACACAAAATCCAAAATTTTCAATGGCAATTGGTACCGAACCGCCTTCTTTTGAAATAGAGACTTGCAAATATTTTATCAGCAAGTGAAACAGAATTAGAGATGTCAAATGGGCCAGGCGGCCTGCGTGCTGGCCTGGCCTGACCCGAAAAAAAGCCCGGGCTGGCCCGGTTCTCTGATGAACAGTGTAGGCTCTAAAATAAAGGGCTTTGGACCTGGGTTTGGACCAGGCCGAGGTTTCACCTAAAACGGCCCAGGCCAGGCCTGGCCCGAAAAAGCCTAAAAAAAGTCCAGCCCGAAAAAGCCCCGAAATTGGCCCGCGTGGGGCCTGGTTTTGGCCCTATTTTGGGCCCGGAATTCGGCCCTTTTCTGGCCCTAACGTGGGCTAGTCCACTTATTTTCAAATTTTATTTTCCCTCCCTTTTTCGCCCCAACGGCCATATTCCCTAATAATTTCAAAAATTTCACTTTTACCTCCCAACAACTATGTAACGGTTAGTTTGGGGGTTATTTTGGTCTAAGTTAATTTTTTCAAATCTTTTAAGATTTTTTTACACTTTTACTCTCCCAACAACTATAAAGGGCTAGTTGTGAGGGGGCATTTTGGTCTTTTGTGGACTTTGAAAAATCTATAAATTCACACCATTCATTTCTAATTTTTTACACAAATCTTCTTACTCTCTCTTGTCTAAATATTCTATATTTTTACAAGTTTTGCTACTATTTTTCTCTCCAATTGCCACTCTTACTAATTACTATTCTTGTTTACATTACTATTCTTGCTACTATTTCCATATCCAATTAGTATTCTTGCTACTATTTTCCTCTCCAATTAGTATTCTTGCTAAATTCTAATTACTAGTTACTCCCCTTATTCATTTGTTCTCTCTAATTATTTTGTTTACTAATTAGTTTTTAGTGAATTCTAATTTATTAATTACTATTACCAATTTTTTTAATTACTAACTCTCTCCAATTCTGAATCACTAATTATTCTTATTCATTTGTTACTCTTTAGTTCTTTTTAATTGTTATTTCTAATTATCTATTACTGTCTAATTTTATTTTTCAATCCAATAAAAAAAGTTTAGCGTCAAATATGACTGGAATACTGAAGAAATTAAAGTGTGGATCATCATCGCGAAAAACACGGCCCGATGCACAAGCACCACCATCACGGCCATCATAAATACCAATCCAAGCACCACTACAACCATTCGTTCCTGGACAAATGAGTACATGCAGTATGATAGATATACTCAAGTTAATTGGGAGTTCAACCAAATATTCCAGATTTTGAATACACGTCTTCACAAGATAACTCGCATTTTAATTAAGGACGCAGTTCGGTTGGCGAAGTTACTATTCCGTGGTATAATATTAACTCAATCAATGGTCATGATGGAGAAGGGTCGAGCAGTCCTTTCGATAGTTAGCCAGAAGTCCAAAAGATGAAAAAAAAGAAAGTCAAGTGTTGGAATCATTATGAAGAAATTGGGGTGGACGGCGTCCGAAAAGCTCGATGTAAGTATTGCGCTAAATTATTTTTTACTGGTAGTGGTAATGGACATCTTAACAGACATTACCCCCAGTATGCACCTCGACAAGGCCACGTCGAATTTACCCAAACGCAGTTATCTTTTGACGGTAAGTTATTTGTTTATAATTACTGAGAGCAAAGAGACGGTCTCACTGAATTTGTTATTTATGATGAACAAGCCTTTAGTTTTGCCGATAATCCTAAGCACTCTAGATATATGAATACCTACGTACAGCCTTTGTACAAAAAGGTTCATAGAAATACCACTAAATCCGATGCACTCCTGCAGTATTATGCTGCTAAAGCACGTTTGATTGATTATTTCAATTATTTTGACGGTAGAGTTAGTCTTACTTCTGATATTTGGCAATCTGCCTGTACAAGCCTCCACGGTTGCTTCAGAGTCGACATTTTCAGCGAGCGAGAGGGTTTTGGATGACAAGAGGAGTCGTCTTAACCCCCTAGTCGTTCGAGCTATGTGTATGTTAGAAGGATTATCTTGATGCGAAATATCGAGAGTAATATAAACCGATTAATGATAAGAAGAGCAGTGACTCGGACGTTAAAATACTTGGGGATGATTAAGTAATTTCTTTTTATTTTTGACTTTTAGAATAAAAATTTTCACATATATATATATATATATATATATATATATATATATATATATATATATATATATATATATATATATATATATATATATATAGAATAAGTTTTTACAAGCAAGATAGATATTTTTTCATTGATATAAAAAAATAGATAACTTTGCTTGTTTGTTTACAAGCAGCGGTCCCAAGCCCGGATAAAAGAAGGAGGACCTATGAATAAATTTATCTTCAATTTAACTCCATCAGTTTGAATATTTGAATGCTAAAAATATTTATTGTATACACACATATTACTACATATATGTGTGCGTGTCTAGAAAATTTTAGCTATTTTATTTACTTGTATACACAAAAAAGTGGTAATATGTATACATATATTACTATATGTGGTAATATGTATATTGTATATATTCATTATTATATTACAATTTGCTTACATAATTACAAAAAATTAAAGTATTTATCATGAATAACAAAAGTTTTTTTTTTTTTTAAAAAGAAGAGAGATTGGGCTCGGGCCTGACCCAAGCCCTGCCCTAAAGATAGGGCCTAGGGCCAGGGCTTGGACTGTACCTAGATATTCTATTATTTTGATCCGGTTTGCTCTGCATCTGGCCTGACCCCTGTCCTTTTTTGCCTTTGGCCCGCTGGGCGAGGGGTGGGCCGGCCCAAGCCCTGCTCTTTGACATCACTAGAATGTCCTTTTTGCCACAGAAGTACGAAAAAACCTAGAACATTTATTTTTGAATGTCTTGTTGTTCGGACTATTTGATTAGGCATAGATTTACGTTTTGTATAGGTCACATGAGATTCTTATTTTTGTTGAGAGGTTTATAGCCTGGATCCCGTGATATAAAGAACATATAACACGCACACAGTGCATAAACGAAAGGAAGAAAGGCAACCCTAGATTCCATCGACAATGCAGCCGCAGAAGACCTCGCCGGAATCCGACTTTCCGCCGCTCGCCGCCATCAAGGTCAAGTCCTCCTCTCCGCGTTTCCCCCCTCCCACCGCCACCCCTCACGGCCCCACCGAGACCCCCACCGCCGGTGCCCAGCGCAGGATCGGGATCGCCGTCGACCTCAGCGACGAGAGCGCCTTCGCAGTCAAGTGGGCCGTCCACCAATACCTCCGCCCCGGCGACGCCGTCATCCTGCTCCACGTCCGCCCCACGTCCGTCCTCTACGGCGCCGACTGGGGCTCCGTCGACCTCTCCATAGTCGACGCCGACGATTCCGAGTCGCAGCAGAAGCTCGAGAGCGATTTCGACACCTTCACCACCACAAAGGCTGCCGATTTGGCGCAGCCCTTAGTCGATGCTCACATTCCGTTCAAGATCCATATTGTGAAGGACCACGACATGCGCGAGAGGCTGTGCTTGGAGGTGGAGAGGCTGGGGCTGAGCGCGGTGATTATGGGGAGCCGAGGGTTCGGTGCGACTAAGAGGGCCGGGAACGGGAGGCTGGGGAGTGTGAGTGACTACTGTGTGCGCCACTGTGTGTGTCCCGTGGTGGTGGTTAGGTATGCCGATGAGAAGGATGGTGATGGCGCGGCCGAAACAGAGGTGTCAATGGCCGCGGCAGAGGAGGAGGACGAGGAGGCGGAGTATCATGATGCCACTGATGATCGCAAAGGTTAGGGTTTGGACTTGCACTTGTACTTCCTAATTATTTCAATTTATATGTTGTGTGTGCATTTCAGCAATTTCTTGGGATTAATTAGTGGTAATGATTGACAGTTTAGCTAATTTATGTCAGTAGGGGACTAACGTTCCTCGAATCAAGCATCAATGCAGGGCTTGGCTGTTAAGTGCCCCAAACTAATGGAGAGGGAGACTGGTGATATGTGAATTTGAGGGTTGGATGTGTTTAGGACATTGAATAAGCGCGTGGGTTATGCATAGTTCTCTACTTCCAGTGCTTCTCATCTATTTGTTTCAGAGTACTTGTGAATAGGTTCAAGGAATTAAGTTGGGGAAATGTATTGATTTGTTTATGCACTGTGTGGCTGTTTGGTTGTTGTAAATGTGTGCTAGTTATAGCATTCTGCTTTCGATTTGTGACCACTGTAGATCTGTCTGATCGTTGGCGCTTGATATACGTTGTCTCTGGCTCAAATCGTGTAAGCATCCGACGCTTGTATGGACCAGTTTTGTTGTGGATGTGTGAAGACTTGATGGTGGAAGAGTTCCATCTCAATGATACATGGAAGTCTACGATTACAGTATTCTTTGATCAGTTTTGATGAGCATTTGTTTAGGTGAAGCCGTGAAGGCATAAAATGTCACAAATTTTACCGATCATAAGAAATTTTCTTTTAAAAACTTCAGATTTGGGATGAATCTCCTGAGATTAATTGTAGTCATGGACAAGGAAAGAAGGATATAACAGTGACTGTTAACGTCAGGCATCTGGCAGAAGAGCTTACGCACAATTCGCACATGTTTGATGCAGTTGGTCAACATTTTGTGAACACTGTGGGTATATTTCGACATAGGAGTTTGCACAAGCACATGTATTGCATAATATTAGTTAAGGAAGTTAGTTTGAGATGAAATCACGCGAAACAAATTGTTGCATGAGGATCGAAGTTCTCAGTTCCAATTATACGGCATGTAATATAGGTGGTGATTTTGGTTTCAAACTGCAATTGCTAAGTATATAATATTATGATCTCAGACATACTCAAACCCTAGCTTCCATAGGTTTTCCTAGTTGTAATTGGGGATCTTTATTAGGAAATCATGTCTGCTATAGGCCTGCAAGTGGTGCACTGTGCCTTTTACTGTGCTATTTCTTGGTTAAAGGATCTAGTACCATACACAACTAGTAAATCGTCAGTTGTGAACAAACTTTTGATATCTGTTACAGAAAGCAGTATTGTGCAATCACTTTCTGCTACCGAGCCTTTTACTAGTTATGTATGACCATACTAGTGTGGTGCAGCATGTCAAGCTCTTAAGTTTTAGCTAGCATGAAATGGACTGTAGCCAATGCATGCCGGCCTGAAGATCTAAAGCTAGCTTGCTTTTGTATAATTTGAAAATTGTCTTGAAGGCTTGTACGATATGCAGGAGTCCATCATGTAATCCAATCCTTGATTTCCAAACCTATGTTCCCGTGATGCTAGTGTGAATCCACACTTTTTTTATTGTATTGTAATCTAACAAATAAGTGATAAGGGGAGCGCATACAGGGTGTAAAGTTTGACAGCTTATCTCCCAAAGACCAATAAGTCCATTACTTGTCCTCATGGATACCAAATTTTTTTGGAACAAGGCTACATAAACAAGTCCGAGAACTATGAGGATCTTTGTGATGCTACTTTGGCGTGATAAGAAGGACAAAGGTTATTGTTCTCATGTCTTAGCGTCACTACTTACCACCCCTATTCTGTTAGTTGTGAGTTTAATCCCGTGTGTTTAATTTAAATCTCAGGGATAGAGCAATAGAAGGATCTTTAACAGGGGTTGGCTCTTTTTTCCTAGCTGATACGAGTGTTAAACAACTATCTTATACTAAGTTGGTGGTGTGGCTAAGTTCTGGAGTTGTAGCTGAACTTTCATGAATAGCTTATGATTTTGCCATGAAGTCTTGTATGTGGTTGCATCTTTTGCAATATGGGGATGAGCTGATCTGGAGAAACAGGAAATGGAAGAGATACAATAGGGCTTTGAGCGGATGCAGATTACGTGATGTTCTGGTGAAAAGATTATTTACCATGCAAATGGTTTATGATGGTCCAATATTTATATGAAGGGAATGTGAAAGGAAGAGGCTGGGAGGATAGAATGCCACATGGCAATTTTGGCCACTGCTAGTTTCCACCCTATGTATCGTCTATAAATTGGAAAGACTTGCCTCAGTTTCTCACTCGGTGTTTGACAATTGGTATATAATGCTCCATTTCAATGGAAGGAATGTGAAAGGAAGAGGCTGAGAGGATAGAATGCCACATGTAAGTTTTGGTCACAGTTAGTTTCCCTTCTATGTAATGTCTATGAAGTGGAAAGACTTGCATCAGTTTCCCACTATGCGTTTGATATTTGGTATATAATGCTCCATTTCAACGAAGGGAATGTGAAAGGAAGAGGCTGGTAGGATAGAGTGCCACATGGCAATTTTGGTCACAGCTAGTTTTTAATCTATGTAACGTCTATGGAGGGGAAAGACTTGCCTAAATTTCCCACCCAACCCTATGTTTGATAATTGATTCATAACATCAGATTCTGATCTTATTAGCTGTCAATGTCTTTGAAAGGTATCAGTATGGAGTTATGGACATATGTTACTTTTGATTGACTTATTTTGGTTGGAACCCCACCCAGTATGCTAGTTTTTTTACTTCCCTTATTCCTGATACATGTTGCTTGTTTTGTGGCAGATCCTTAGCTGATACTTGGGTCATGGTGCTATTATCGATACCGAAGGTATGCATTTTTTGCGCCGGAAATCTTTCTTCTCTTCTTGGAGAATTTGCTGCCTTGTATTATGGGAAGAAATAATTACAACGCACAAAGTTGCTCATCAGCCTTTTGTTAAATACTGGTTTTTATTTTTCCCTCCAAATGCTTTCCAGGGCCTGATGTTGCGTCAATTTTTCTTCTTATTGCTGTAGAAAGTGTAGAATGTCCTTGCAGCCTACAACCTTGATCGAGTTGTTCCAGGAACCAATTTGATGTTTTTGATGGGTAGATCTGTGTCATGTATACGACTGGTTGCTCTTTCTACGTCTTCGCCTTCAACTGCTTCTCATGTGTAAACTAAAAGAGTCGTATGGTTGTTGAATTTAATGTGGCTTTCTAAGTAAGGTACTTTATTGCGTTATGTGCTTTGTTTCATGGTCCAACTTATGCAGTTATATCTTAATTGCTGCTGTTTATGGGTTCCTGACTTCCCTAGAAGTAGATGATCTATTATGTATATGGGCATTTTGCACTCTATTCATGTTTCCAAATTTGCAAGTAATGATAGTAAATTCCTGCTACCTCGTGTAACCACAGGTAGTAAAAAACCTTGTTGAACTGGATTATTCGCGGAAAAGTAATATGCCACACATTTATATCTGGACGAAACTGGGTAACTCATGCATCCTATTCAGAAGGCTTAGAAAACTGTCTATACTTGGAAACTGTAATAACTTTTTGGAGCTTGTCTGGGAGGGGGAAACCTTTGACACAGTGTGGTTTTGGGGTTTGACCCTCCTTCCTTTAGGGCGTTTAGACCTCACTGGTTTCACATTTCAAACGAGTAAATGACCATATAATTTGTTAGAGGTGCGTGCGGTTAATGTGAAATTTTGCCACATGGAGTGACGCCTTGTCATTGTGTGAATTGATATATGAGCGAAATGCATTGATTGCTTTCAGCAGCAAGAATTTATAGTTCATAAATTGTCAAATTACAACTATGTACAGCTCAACTTCATCTCAGGATCCTCTTTATTTTTCCCCTCATCCCTTTTCTTTTCCCGAGTGATATTGTGTCAAAGTCAAGAAGACATTTTAGAACCCACCTCCAATTGCCGCATGGTTGATACTCTCTTTTCTCTGTTTCAAAGTTGCTAATGCTCTCAAAAGCCAATAATTGAGATCATGTTCGTAGTGCTCAGAGATTGGATATGCTGTTCATGTAGACGTTGCACATATTACTGGATTGGGATGTTGAAAATATAGGCAACCTTCTTGCGGTTAGTGAACTTAGCACAGTTTAGAGAAGAGAAGCAAGTTGCTAGTTTCCTCCACTTGGCCCCGTTTGTTTCACAGAAAATGTTTGACGGAAAACGTTTTTTGAAAAATACTTTCTTGAAAATAGCAGCCTCCTAAAAACGTGTTCATGAATTTTGTTTTCCATTGTTTGGATGACACCTCGAAAAATAATAGAACATAAATCAAAATATCTATCAGTACGACAACACAGTAATTTGGACCAACACCGGTGGTCAAACATCCCGTCCTCATCCAAAACCTGCAAGTTCATTATCAGAACCACACCTTCCACGCTACTAGTTAAGATCATCACCGGTGATCAAACACCCACCATTGATCTCTAATCCAGGAACTCCAATTCCATCACCAAAACCAACACCACACCACTAATTAGGACCACCAACGATCACCCACACACTGCCACTGTACCAACCAAGATCGGCACTGAAGGAACACACGAAACCACCGATCGACTAAAAAACCAACCATAATTCTACGCCAAACATCGCAACAGTCGCCCGTTGTTACAGTCCCCGCCGTACCCAAAACCGGCGAATTGGCATCACCTCCAGCAGTAAATGTCAGCATCCACCCACCACAACCATCGATCACCCCAAAACCTAATTTCATAAACCAAAGCCATCCAATTAAAATCAATGAGAAGCAGGAAGCATAAGACCCAACAATGAGCAATAGTCTATGCGATTGAAGTTGATGCTTCCGTTGCATGTCTAGTGACGACTGATTTTGAGAGGATGCAGATGGGCCATGGGGGAGGAGAAAGTTGCGCTAGCAGTGGTGGTGCAGTGGCGGTGGTTATCAGAATCAGAGAGAAGGGTGAGAAAAAGAGAGAGAAGGGCGAGAGAAAGAGAAAGTGACCGGTTTCGGGGAGGGAGGGAGGGAGGGAGAGAGAGATGGGTTTCGGAAAACGACCTTCCGTCTAAATTTCTGTAAAACGTTTTCCAAAAATATTGTCTTCCCTTTTGGTGAACCGTAAACATTTTCGGGAAGCCGTTTTCTGATAAATAAAACGCCAAACACCGGAAAATGCATAAAACGTTTTCCGGAAAATGTTTTACATGAAACAAACAAGGCCTTAATAGTAGTAAGCAGCGACTAGGATGACCATAATTTTTCAGAGTACAATGGAAAGATTTCAAGGCAACAATGTCTGGATAGCCTATTGACGATAGAGAACTATTAGAAAAAAAAGAAATTGCTAGCGCAAAGTATGGATCGTATGTTTTATACAAGGTACTGTAATATGATATAACAGTCTGGAAGGGCACGGGGGTCGTCAATACATTACGGTGAGTTATGGAAATGAAAGGAAACAGAGGATCCAGAATGAGAACAAATTTTTGCTATTTTTTCTTTGACAAATATCACTATTGACGGTTCGAAAGCACGGGTAGGCCAAGGTCTACTGGCATGAGAAGTGACGGTTAAACTTAGCCAACTCATCAGGCTATTGTGATCGGAGAAAGGGTCTCTTCAAGAATCTCTGCTCAGTTTGCAGAACTTGAGGATTGTCGTGGAGATGTGGTTCTCACCCGCTATCATGCTCTGCTCAAAGCTAGCCAGCGTGTTTACAATTGTCACTGCCCTCGGTTCTGCTTCCCCACTCTCTTGAATTTCATGGAATCCAAATGCTTGGTTTGTTCTTTGCAACTTAACTGGTCTGTTGGATCTCACTGAAGTGACTTCGTCATCATCCTCCTGGCTTGTGATTGCTGTTGATCGAGTGTTGCTGTTCGTGTCTCGTTGCAAAGAAGAACAGCTAATGTCGTCCTGAAACAAAGGCAATTGGAAATATTAACTTACTGCTTGTCAAAACACAAAGATCAGGTAAGCCATACTCTTGCAAGTGTGTCAACGAAATGCGTTGCGATTGCAATTGAACGTAGAAACGAAAACAGCTAGGCAGAGAGACGAACTTGGGACATGAAATCAAGACTTTCTCGGATTCGCTTCGCTGGGGAAGCACCTGCGGCTTCTCCATCCGTGAATCGTATAGGAGTTACTTCTGCGCTACCCGGAGGTGAAACAGGTGGAGGCAATGGGGTTGCGGACCATGGTACTACTTGATTATCTCCATCATCCTCCTCCTCCTCCTCGTCACTGTCACTGTACTCCTCGTCTTCGTCCTCTTCCTGGCTGTCACCCTCTTGTTCAACACCTCTCTCGGAATTTGCGCTACAGTGGTCGACACAAGAATCGCAAACGGATACGATGTGCCCAAGCTTAGGTCCGGAAGCCGTCCATGGCGTCGGAATTTGACAGACGTGGCAGAGAAGGCTTCTCGGATGCTTGGCAACGAGGAAGTTTGCGGCGTGGACCTTCTCGTCGCAGTCCCAGCAGAGGCTCGCTTGATCCGAGCCGCAGTACATCCTCGCCGGTAATCCACAGAGCTCGCACCCCTTCATTCGCCTCTCTCTCTTTTCCTTCCAGTATGCTCCTTTTTTTTTTTTCCTTTCAGTATGGTTGGACGACTTTCCCTTGTCTGACCTTTATGTTTGCTCTCGCGCCACCAGCTGGTGCAACTGGATGCGATGAAATAGGTAGGGTCAGGCAGACTGGACCAATCTATTGAAACCAGATTGGTAGCTTGTCCACAGAATTTCTTGGGTGGTTTTCATGTTTGTTGATGACTTGCTACTGAGGTCAATTAATTTTGAGCATCATTTTGGTTGTTAAGGGGCAGTGGGCCATTTAGGTTAAGATTGAACATTATGTGTAGGACCGGTAGGTGTTACTCACTAACATTTTCTCAAGAAAGCTGCCAATATTCTTGGACTTCGTTCTGAAAAGATGTTGCATCTTTTGAAACTTGGATCACATCGACGCTTGAATTTGGTACAAAAACTTGGGAAAATGTTGCGATTGGAGATGAGAATGTAATTAATGATATAATAATCACACTCACCCACTTCTAAATTTACATAATCTTGATTAGAACTTTGTGGGCCGCCATCCGATAATGTGATGTAGTCGTGTCCCCCATGTTTTTTCTGCTTACATGGCTAGTTTTGGTTCACAAAACATTGAGACCCATGTGACATTCAGCTTGGGAGCCTAGTGTATCAACTCTAGCCAACTCCCTTGGCTCTAGTCGTCCCATCCACTCCTTTAGCATATGCATCTTGTGGGTTTTTGACTACTTTAAGAGCATAGTTTATTCGGATGTAAGCTGTCACCATTGGGAACAAGATGAATCACTCCATACATACATGGGATACCCACGTGAACCCCATCCTACATGGCACTCCCCACTTCTGTTCTGGTGAATCTGAATTGCTCGCGTGGCTGCAATTTATAGTCAAAGCATGCTGACATGGAGAGAGAGAGAGAGAGAACTTGTGGGCGCATGGGGAGGAAGAAGGGCAGGATAAGACGGGAGAGGAGGTTCTCTGAATCAAGACTGGACTGGGGGGTTTGGGGCCAAGAGGAGGTGCATGTTGTTTTGGTGGCTTCCAGGGGGAAGAGGTGACTTTCTCACTGATGGGGGCGTGGGCCCACGTTATCGTATCATCACTCATGCTGGTGGAAAAGGAGATGGAACAAGAAGAGGCAACTTACGAATGGTTTGAGTTTCAAAAGGCTATTAACTTCTTGTGCTATTATTATTATTATTATTATTATTATTAATAACAACGTGTGGTGTGGAAATGTTTCTTCCAGAGCAAAGCAAGGCATTCGAAGGGTACACAGAGCATGGGTTGGTCTGGAGGTGTTGCCTCGACATTAAAGTCTGGATTGGATGCGTCACCTACATTTGTTTAGATTAAGTTGTCGGTAACAATTTATGAAGACAATTTAAGTCGGAGAATTTATCTTATTACTCGAATATAATTAAGTGAAAGATTATGTTCTTTGAAATTCAGAGCGTTCTCTCACAATTCTAGGAACTTCTTGTGATAGCTGAAGCATGATAATTTATGCTCTTGATCTCTAAGATTAGAAGTGGGCATTTAAACTGTCCAAACCATACAAGTTTTTTTTTTATAATTTTAATCTTATCTTAATTACTATATATTTTTGTCATACTTATGATTTAATCACTAATGTTTTACGCAAACTACACCCTAATATTATTAGTCAGATTCAAAAACTTGTGATCACGTATATAGTAAAGGCTCAATAGTTAATGGATAGGATCAAACAAGTTAAAAAATGACTACAAGTCCAAACTAGTTAAATTAGTCCGTTTGATCTATCCAAATCATTTCAACCGAACCCTTCAATAACCATATATATCTTAGATGCATGTATGCAACCTTAGGTTTCAAAATTTTGAATTACTGTTTCGTTTAACCTGTAATTCGGTCCTAATGAAAATCATAACGCATCAACTGTTTCATTTTTGGCCATAATAACGTTGTTATCTATATCTGTTCCTTCCTTGTTTTCCCTTTCTTCTCGTTTGAAGGTTTCTTTTCAGTTTCTCAGTTGGCGAATTCTCTGACCAATAAGCCGTATACCAAGCTGTAACTTGGCTCCATACTTCGACTATGGAGGCAAATATTGGCATGCTTGGAGGTGGTTTCTTTCCCTTCTCTTTGCATGGTAAGGAGAAACCTAGTTCTTAGAACTTTTGGGCGATTTTAACTGACTTATAGGGGTGCCGCATGTAGTTTCTTGCTAAAAAACGGCCTCAATGTTAGATCGGTGAATGTGATTTTCAACTTGTTGGTTGAAAAAATTTGATGATAGTCGCGCTGACAAGTGATACTAATTATGTTGTCGTCTAAACGAGACAAAATGTCACAAATGGTCGTAACCTGCAGTAGAGCTACTATTCTCCACATTTTCTCTTCACTGAATTTTATTGTGCGAAAAGTTCTAAAATATACCGAGAATTACTAAAAACCAATGACAAGTCAAATAGATAATAAATTTATGGACAGAATCAACTTTTATTAGATGTACTAAATTTATTGTAAAAATTTGTAAAAGTGAAATGAAAAAGGTCGTGCGCCAAAATGGAAACCTCTGTGAGAAGAGGCCTCCAAGTGACATCTTTATATTTCAAAGAGGCTACTTGTAAGTTCTCTCTCGAAGCGTTCTATAACATCTTCTAACTAATAAAAATGAAAAGTTTACTTGTATTGTTTAATTTTTCTGTTGACACTACCGCTAAAAATTACTCGTAATATTTAGTCACGAGTGCACTTTTAACTAAAAGTCGAGGCCCCGATAAGCACGAGACTGTAAAAATAATCATTCTTCACCATAAAAATCTGATTGGAAGTTGAGAAAAGTTCCATGCCGAACCCCAATTTCCCTTTCAAATCTCTTGACAAACCAATTTAAAGGAAATCACTTATTCACTTTGCTATGAGTTTCGCTGGGAAAAGGCGCTGGAATTTCGGTTTCTCTGCTCAATACCGATACAAGTAACCCAATCCTCACAATTACAGTTGAACCAGTAAAAAATGATACTGTTCCAGGTACTTGGCATTACCTTTTTGTGATGGCATTACCTAGTGTTTTGTTGCCAAATATCACATTATTTGTTCGGATTTAATTTTGAACTTTTTGGTACACAATATCAGTAAGTTTCTGCTGTAAGATTCTACTATACTGTAAGATGATCAAAGTCATGAGGTATTGGAGAAAAATGGAGGAATAGCAAAACTGGAAAAAGATGGAAAAGTTGGAGTCCAGAAAATCACTTGAAAAACGAACTTAGCCGAATTTGGGCATTTGCGCGGGACGGATGCTAGTAAGGTGATACCACAACGCCATACTACCTGCCTTGCACACGCGACGCATGTACAATCTACACAAAAATTTTGTTATGAAATGTCTTATAATATCATCATAGTACACAACGGATTGAAGGGTTGCAAAAAAGGTCTTAAGAAAATAAATTCCCATGGTGGATACCTCCACAAGAAACAAAAATAAAAGTAAATATTGATGAGTTCCATCGGAACTAATGAGGTCCCATGCAAATTGTCGAACTTAATTACAAATTTGTCCCCTACCAAGCTTACGGATTTTGCACACTACGCATCGCTCAATCTGCAGAAAAATTAATGAAAAAAGTTATTTAAAGTTGACACGTTATTAATAATATTATTGAAGTACGCCAAAATTGATGCGACGAACGTACCTCGATGCTAACACGGTCATTGACGGCATGATCAGCTGTAACTATATTTGGATCAGCTCTATAATTATGCAGCAACCAAGCTGTAATTGTGTTTGGATCGACTCTATATTCATGCAGCAACCAGGGAGTCTGTTCTCCTTCCGGCCCCTCCCCTCTGTAAAAGACTAGAGTTTTTCTGAACCCAACAATGTTTTGATTAGAGTCAAATATTTTGACATCCTGCCCCCAAGCCTTCCAGTAGCCACCCTCAAAAGATAAACCTAGTTTTGTATGCGTGAAAAAGTATGCTTCGTTCTTCCTTCCGTGGCTATAAGCTCCTGGAAATTAAAGCAACATATCAACAAATCTTTTGAAGCCGGTATTTATAGGTTGGTGGGCTTCTCGTTTTCTGGAGCATGCTTTTGAATTAGACGTGAGACTTTAACAAAAACACACTATTAAAAGTTGCTAAGTTACCATTGGTTCTAAATGATTAAGTTACTAAAAAATAGCTAGACTCGACAATTTCAACAACATACATCATGTTTTATAACACACTCCGTCATGTGCGACCTCCTGATTGCATGTGAAGATACAAATCAAGGTGTATTATCACAACTAGTTGCACAAATAGAGTGCAAATTGCACTATAATAAAAAGGTACCAAGTATGCTGGAAAGAAAATCAAATCCAAGACCCTGTTAAAAATCGCTCTGATACCATCCTAAGGTTGCCATCTACTCTAAAAACATTATATATTATACTTTATAAAAAAAGTAGATTAAGATAAAATCCAAAAAGTTATAGCAAAACTAGCTTCGAGATCTAAACATATTGTCACCAAGTCGCAATGAATTAAGTTTAATGTAAGAAAAAGGCTACAGTAGTATTGCTTAAAACAAAAGAAACAACAATGTTAACCTACTGATGGCAGGAAGCTTCTCGGGATCACGCTCGTACAAGTATGCATTGTGCTCTATTGTATTGGGCGGAAGCTCTTGACCCACAATCTTTGTAAGCAAATAGCGTATCAACTCAAAGTCAGTTGGAACGAAGTGATACCCTGATGGGTATTTCTGCTCTCCAGACAATCTACCTCCATGAACAGATGAAGTAATCGGTAGATTCTTCTCGCCTTCTTTCTCCTTCTCTTCAGCATGGGAGGAGGAGGTTGAACAAGTAACCATTGTTCCGAAGGCTGCCATGACCACCAGGCAATACAAGTTCTTATTCTTAATCTCGATGCATGTTTGAGAGCTCAATGTCGTCTATATATAGTGCAGCGGAATTCCGTGCAGCTCTTGACAGACACCTGTTATGGCAACGTCCAGTTCGGTTGATGCAGTGCTTATTGGCAAGTTTTGACTCCACTGTAAGTTGAATATAGAAAGTGATGATGATTGATGCATGTTACCGTTGGGGAATCAGGAAAAGGATAATGGTTTGATTTCCGAATTTCTTGTCTTCTCGATTTTGGGAAGTGAATACCGCGTGACCAAAAAATCAAACGTGATTTTAGTCGTGTCTATGTATCATTGATATGTTAAAAACAATTACTATTTGATTGATGTCATTACATTACATTATATATATATATATATATATATATATATATATATATATATATATATATATATATATATATATATATATATATACTGAAACTTTCGCTTAAAATTGTGATAAGCAGGATTTTTTGAATTTTATCTTTGCGACACGTATGATTTTTTAAGTAATTTCTCCTTCTGTTACGTAAGCTTTAACTTTGCATATGATAATTCCCTAACTTGATTGGTCTCTTTATTTAGAGTCCAACTTTTTTAAATTGGATATATACAATACCAGAATTCTATTTGTTTTGGAGTCTTTTTTTCTTTTCAACCCTATTTAACTCTTTCGTTCGATTTATTATTAAAAAAATCGTTGGTATTATTTTCCCTATATTTGTAAATTTTATAAAATTAAGAAGCCAATCATACACTTTATAAAACTCTACGTAATCATTATACCTATATATTTGGCCATAATTTTGATTATTAACACTTTATATGATTCAAGAATCCTATTTGTTTTGGTATTCTTTTCTTTTTTCACCTTTGTTTTGGTGTTCATTTATTTTCTTATCTTATTATTTAATTATTTCCTATCATTTATTATTAAAAAATTTGTAGGCATAATTTATTCGATATTTTTTAACTTTATAAAACTAAGAAGCCAATCATACATCTTATAGAACTCTACCTAATCACTACACTTATACATTAGGCCCTAATTTTGATTGTTAACACCTCAAAAGCACTTTAAAATAACATGATTTTTAAAACTCTATCTTTGCGCCACGTAAAATTTTTTAGGAATCTTCTCCTTCTGACATGTAAGATTCAACTTTGCATGTGGTAGTTCCACAACTTAATTGGTCTGTTCATTTAGAATCCAACTTTTTTAAATTGGATATAGAAAATCGAAGAATCCTATTTGTTTTGGTATTCTTTTCTTTTTAACTCTTTTCCATGATTTATTATTAAAAATTTTGTAGGTATAATTTGCTCTATATTTGTAAACTTTATAAAACTAAGAAACCAATTATACACCTCATAAAGACTCATCTAATCATTATACTTATATGTTAGGCCTTAGTTTTGATTATTAACACTTCAAAAGTACTTTAAAATATAACAATAAAAAATCTCAAAAATATAAAATACGAAATCTTCCCTACTTTTCTAACTCTTTATTATGACTTTATTATTGAATAATTTATAAGTATTATTGGTTACTACACGCAAGATTTGTGACACGTAGGATTTGTTGAGCTCTTATATTTTAGACAAGTAAGATTTTTAGAACTATTGATCAGTAATTACATTAGAAATTTCAAGAGAATTATATATTTTTTGTGATCGCTAAAGGTAAGTTTGAAAGGAATCTAATTTTTTTTATAGGTTATACTGTTAAAGTTTAACGTGTTATACGTACTCAGTTTTAACTAAGAACATATATGTATTTAGAAGAAAATAACCTCTGGCAAGTTAAGATTGAGTTAGAAGAAAATAAAAGTATTTTTTTCCAGATAACAATGACCAATTATGATAGTTAAGGTAATGGTACTGGGGAGACTTCGGCGGTAGATCTCACAGTATGGTAGTAATGAAAACTAAAAATGTGACAATGATTATGAATGTGACAGTGATAATTCTTGTGGTGGTAGTTTTAGCACTATTGAGATTTGTAATAATTCTGACAAGTCATGGTTGCAACGATACATGTAGTTCTCGAGATGATTGTGGTGGTGGTAATCTTAGCAGTAGGATTATAGTGATGACAGGGTGATGGTAGTGGTATTAATTAGTAAGTTGTAATTTTAAGGTGATTAAATGTAGCATTAATATAATGGTGGTTGACAAGTTATGCTCTAATATGCCTTGGGACAAGTGATAAGGTGTTCACAGTGGTAGTTCTAAATATGCTCATTTACAGTGGTAGCACAAAGGTGTTTCGAGGTAGTATCAACGTAGTAGTGGTGCATGACTTATACTCGGAATTTGGATTGGACAACCCGAAGAAAATACATAGTGATGCTTCGATTAATCTTTGATAATTTGAAGATATATATAGAACATACTTTGAGTACTATATTTTCTTTTCATTATGCACCGAACAAAAGATATGCGAAGTGTTTTGCATAAAGAAATATATCAGATGACTCAATTAGCATTTATACTTGTAGGAAGTTTGAGCTTCATATACATCATCCCTATAGAGGGATAATTGTAATTCTTTACTAGATTGTGTTAACAAAAACAAACAGAATTATAAAAATGGGCATATGAATGGTGATTTTCTTCTTTCACAATATCTTTGGAGATAAGATTACTTTAACCAGATGATTAGAACATTGATGCTTGACTATTAAGTTAAAAAGTATCGATCTACGACTATATATTAATACGAGATTGTTACTTATAATTTGTAACTAAATGTCAAAAGTATTGCTTATGAAAAAACATTCTTCGATGATACCATAATTATTTTTATTGTAACATTCACATCTGATTTGTAAGTAAAAGTATGCATCAAAACCTTTCAAAAAAGTGTTTTCAAGATGTGATCTTATACTTTAATTTATATATTTGCCGGCAGTTAATAAGAGTTGTACGTAACATATCAATAATTAAGTGTTTTAACCAATATTTCAACACCTTACTTTCGTGCTTTGAAATCTCTCTCATGCATCTTCCTACTTTATCAAAGAAGTTAGGATTGTTGAGTATAACTTTGTGCGTATATAACATGCATGAACTACATAGGCTACAAGAGACATATGGATGTATATTACATGTTTGTTAGAAATTTCAATAGTATGACTTAATACATGTTTGTTTTACCTCTTAAAATTAGAAGGAAGACAGTTTTTTAAACCTATCCCGTACATTTGCATGGGTCCATTAGCTAGTAATACAACCCTTATACGTGTATATACTTATATAAAATAATTATGTGGGCTTCTTTAGGGGTGAGCATTAAATTGTTCAAATCAATCCAAACGAATTAAACTCATCAAAGTAAACCATTCAAAAACTTTTATGGTTCGGTTTCACATTTTTTAAACCGACCTTGGTTGGGTTTGATTCACAATTTTTTCTAAACTGATCACAAACAGAACCGAATTATCCTACGACATATTAATCAATTTTTAATTGATTATACTTATAAACTAGGTACTAGACAAAGCCAAATAAATAAAATCCTGAAAGTTAAAAAGAAAAAAAAGAGATCACTTACATCCACAAAAGTCTGAGGACTAATTTCTCCTGTTATCTCTCGTATATAAATGACAAAGGCATACTTGAATTTTTATTGTATTTATATTTAAAATAACAATTACATCTTATATTACACATGAGCACTTTAATATTGAATGTAGCGAGATCCATTTAGATAGGCTATAACTTCAAAGTTTAAAAAATATTCGAATCGAATAATAGATGCACAAAAGGATAATCTTTTCAGATAGGCACAAGCTGATCAATACTTACTCAACCAAAACGTTCAAACAGGCTAAACCGAACCATCTGAACCGGTGGTACTTGATTCGATTCGGTTCAAAAAATTTCAAACTGATGCGTAATAGTTGGTTTATGGTTGACCCTCAAACCGTACCAAACCAAACCTTGCTCACCCCTTCCCTAGGCTTCTCATAGTCCCCTACCTCCACACCATTGTCCACCACCACCATTCCACATCCATAACCGAGGCCACCACCACTACCCACCACTCTATTGCTCTGCCCAAAAACCCTATCGCCACCAAAGCCACCTTTCCACGTTAATTACCAGTTAGCCTGCCTATTTGGAATGACAGGCAACGACCGCCATCGATCTAATCAACCTCCTGCGCTCCAACACCACTAAAACAGACCCGCCATGACCACCTGTAAATTTACTGCAAAGATGAAGCTGAATTGCCAAAAACTACGATAGTTTTGTGCCGCTCTCGCACTAGATCTAAAATTTTAAAAAATGGGCATGGTGGTCTGACGTGTCATCGGGTCTCAACAATCTCATTTCCTTCAACCGTGTTGTTGGTGCGCTTGAAGGTGGCTGGGCTAGGTTAATAGGCGAAATATGATGGTTTTTATGGTTGACGTTTTTTTGCAACTGAAGGTAGGTAAATGTAAATGGGATGGAAAATGGTAGTTCTAGTTTCTGAAATAGCTTTTCATGTCAAGGGCATTCGAGCCATTTTTGTTGGCCAACATATATCACTGGTACTCCTCGTAACTGATAGACTTTTATGTAATTATACCCTAACCTCAAGAACATAGTTGTAATTATCCCTTTAGATTAAGGTATCTTTATCTGCTATAAGCTTCACGAAACTATCATATGGAAGTTAGGATTCCCGGTAGTCTCAAGTTCAACTGTGCAGTTAGTTGCTAAAGAGTTATATAAGGGATTAATTTACGTTACACCTCATACTTAGGGGTCAGTTGCACTCAGCACCTCATGGTTCCAATTTAGTACCCAACACCAAAATTTTAAAAATCTTAGTTTTCAATACCAAATGACTGTCAAAAGGCATTTTGACAACACGTCTGTTAGTTTTAAAAGGGCAAACATGTCTTTTTGCTTGTTAATTCTCTTTCCATATGAACATATCAAAATCCCTAATTCCCATCTTCCCTAACCCTATCCCCGGACCTGTAATAAAACACCCTCGATCCTATCAATCCCCATATGGTCTTTCCCTCTAACAGCCCCATCTTCTCTCTCCGCAAGCTGTCACCGTGGATTCTGACTTCATGGTTATCTCCCTTTTCTGCTTGCTAATCTGCATCATCGTGGTGGCTCCCTCGGCAATGATGAAACCCAGAGTTGAAGGCTAGATAGAGCTCTGGTGGTGGTGGCACATATTCAGACAGGAAAGCGGAGGATGTGTGGCATTCAACTGGACAAAACGATGGCGATGATGTTAAATAAGTTCTGCCACTGGTGGTGTATGGACTGGTTGTGGTTTTATTGCAAACATCGAGCAATAGTGGTGGTGCTGTGCCGACTAGCGCTATTGCCAGTTGCGGTTGTGATGACACCAATTGGCGTTGCGTTAATCGCCATGGCGATGGCACTGATTGGTGCTGTGCTAATTGATGTGGTTGTTCCAATCAAAAGTACGTCTTAATTTGGTTGTTGGAATTACAAAAAAATTGGTGTTGGGTTGTTCACCTACGGTGGTGGGTCAACTGGTGGTTGTGGATCTAGCGGCACCGCTCCCGCCTAGTACTCTTTTTTTTGGTAGCAGGGGGGGTGGTGAAACTCTACGGCGAACTTTCCATGAGAATCCCATGGTAGTGGGCCCATGGGCATTTTCTACGGTGATGACATTGAATGCCGATGTGGCTCCTCTTTGGTGGCTAACTTTGGTTGGCATGGCTAGCTCATGGTCTTCGGCGACAAATTTGGTGATAAAAGAAGGAGTTGATTGCTACTGCAGCAACAATGGCTGGCTGGTTGCTATGTGCAGGGTCATCCCTACTGGCAGTTAAGCTTTTACGAGCAAAAGACCATTTTGCCCTTGAAAAACTAACAAACGTCTGGTCAACATGCATTTTGACAGTCATTTAATGATGGAAGTCAAGTTTTTTGAACTTTTGGTGTTGGGTGCCAATTTTAAAACACTGGAGTGCTGGGAGTAACTGACCCCTAAGTATAGGATTAGCGTAAAATTAATCCTTATATAGGGACAAAAAACGTAAAGTTTTGTTACTACAACAATAATATCGGGTGTTTTGTCGCTATAAACATCTTTAGCAACCAACTGAATACCACAAGTTGAGTTCCCTAGCATCTAAGCATCTAGATCAATCGAATGATTTAAGGAATTATATGACGGTAGAGTTATATACGTCATATTAATATATGACAAAAGAGAGTAAAATTTTGTTGCAACAACAATGATACCGGGTCTTTAGTCACATAAACTTCCTTAGAAACCAACTCACATCGCTATCTGACACTGCTGACGAGATTCTGGACACGGTGGCCCCCATCCTGTTCTACTTTTGTAATATTCTACTAGATTTTCACTCCTTTTGTGTAGATAGAGTGTCATCTGGCCTACTCAACGAAGCTTCCCTGTTGTCGGCTTTTGCTTTCGCCCGCATAGAGGTACATCAAGACTTGATCAGTGAAACCTTTTTGTAATCCCAGTCTATTAATTAATGAGTTATATATATATATATATATATATATATATATATATATATATATATATATATATATATATATAAATATTTATGGGTTTATGGTACTTGTGAAATATTATGTGTAGTGTAATGCAAATTTATAAGTCATGGAGATATCATGACAGGGAGACTAAGTATGTAATAGATATTTTATATTAATGTCATTCTCTCATTTTTTTTTTAAAAAGAAAAAGTTGAACTCCCTAGCCTCTAGGGATCTGGATCAATCTAATAATTGAAGGAAATATATATGTAGTGGTAACCATTATGTTCTTTAGTTTGGGAAGCCTGAAGATCTTCAACAGAAGGACACAAAAAGGAATGAAAAAAGCAAGGGGAATACATATTCTTAGTTAGTGCATATTATTACAATCTCCTTCTCGATGAGTAGATTTTGCTTCTAGTAGTCTAATGATTCTAAAGCTCTGAAACCATAAATCTAATATGAAGTTTCTTAAAGGACGAATTTGAATGGATGTAGGAATATGCATCTTCGTAAGGGTAAAAAGTTCTAAAATGAGTTAAACATAAAGCCAGGGTTTTATTTCAATTACATCAAAAGTTTTCTTACAAGCAGTGAGAGAAGAAAACACATTCAAGATGACATGCAGGGCAATGGTAGTATTTAGGGTTCTAAAATGTAATAACACCCATCTCTTCCATCCATCTTTCAGAACCGTCCATTATGCCAGGGCTCAATCTGAACATAAGAATGCAAAACTCCATTTGATTCAGAACTCCATCTCCATCCAAGTCTCCTTCAAGCAACATGCATACGATCTCATCGTCCCTTAGGTCCTCCAACCCTAAGAAAACTGTGTTCCTCTTCAAGCTTTCAAACGTGATGACTCCCTTGTTCACATCCATCAACAAGGCAAACCCATTACACAACTCTCCCATAAACCCATCAGAACCCAATCTTTGGATCATCGACGGAAAGTAATCCTCAAAAACAGCAAAATCATCAAATGCAGCTTCCATTACTGTGGAAAGAAAGCTAATAATGAACTAATATGCGAGAGAAATGATATATAAGGAGTATTCAAAGGTTATCATACGATGACAGGCACTGTTTCCAATCAGTGAATAGGTATATTTATAGATGAGGACTGGGGCTGTGTTTGTGAGCTCGTCCTCAAGTTTTTTTCGTTGGCTATAAGAGGACGTTCTCCTTCCTGGAAGTTGCATGGTTCGAGGATCTTTCGTACGACACAAGGGTATAGAATAGAATGTAAGTTCTTAGAAGAAATCAAAACAAGAATTATTGAGTTGTGCAATTTTATTCATTTTATCTATTCCGCCCGAGGTCTCTTATAATTGATCTATACAATGATTATAACTACCTTTTTTTTTGGAATGTTAAATGGCATTTTCCGATCAGTTTGTGCACCAATGGAGACTAAATTTTCTATCTAAATGATTTAAAGGTGCAACGTCGCTATCGACCTGGTGCATTTAGTGTGATAAATTTTTCCCTGTGGTACCTAGAAAATCAAGTAAGAGAGCAAAATTCCTCGACTCCTTTAACCTCTTATTTTGTCAAATCTCATCTGAGTGTATTTAGTGTAAGTTACAGACAATTTTGTGTTTTTTTGGTACATCTCACGGCGTGGCAGATGCGCACAATACTTTGGTACGTCTCACCACGTCAAAATTTTACGTGATAGATCTCTGCATCAAAAAATTTCTTTTAGCTATATGTTGTCCCAAACTTTTACAAGTGTGGCTCCCAACACATTCCGTCCAAATTCCAACTAAATCCTAGACAAAAAAAAAAAAAAATAATCGGCTGAACTTAGGGGGGGGGGGGGGGGATAGTTGAAATGTCAAATGAATGGAAACCCAAATCTCAATCACTCCCACAGAAACCCTAATCTCTATTACACCTTGCGCTGCCACCCCTCCTTCAGCATCTCATGCCGGTGCCCTACTGTCTGCCTGCAGCGCCCCTCCCCCTCGTTGGTGACGTGACCCCTTCTTTCTTCCTTCTTCTTCTCCCCCTGCCCCCCGCTACCACAATAGCCCCTTGCCCCGCTGCCCCTCCTTCGGCATCTCACGCCCGCACCCCACTCTTCGCCAACAACGCCCCTTCCTCCCATCGGTGACACAGACCCCTCCATCTTTCTTCCGTCTTCTCCTATTTCCCAACCCCCCGGCGGCAACAACCCCCTGCCCATCCTTCGGCATCTCACACCGGTGCCCCACTCTCCATCGGCAGTGTCCCTCCCCTTGTTGGCGATGCCGACCCTCTCTTCCTTTCTCTTCTCCCCCTCACCCCCTAGCGACCGCAATAGCCCCGCGCTGCCGCCTGCCAAATCCATTACAATCTTCTCTCCCTTTTTTAATCGTTCTAACCAAAATGCCCTACTTGTTTGAGTTAAATTACTTCTCCGGCGATGTTGTTGGCCGAAAAATGGACGGAGGGTGTTGAGCGCTACACTTATGAAAGTTTGACGTGGTAGATAGCTAAAAAAGACTTTGTGGTGCCAAACACAATCACATGAAAATTTGGGAGGTACTGAATGCAATTGATCCTATTCAAAATCGTGACAGAAATGGACAATCTATTTTACATCACTAGCCATGTCTTCCTAATAAATTCCGAAAGCCAAAAAAAATTCCAGAAGTTTATGCCAATAATTTTACATTCAACAATATGGGCAAAGCCTCCTAACAACGTGCTCGTTTGTAGCGTGGTTGTCCCCCGCAACCACGCATTCATTACTACCCTGACAAAATAGTCTGCACAAGGAGCGTTGTCTTCTCAAATAACTAGGGCCAAGGCTAAAGGCAAATTTGTAGTTCGTTGGAATAACCCTTAAGCTTGGCCCTTGTGAGTACCCATTGGAATTATGTTAGGACGACTAGCTAGGACAATTGCACTAGGGAATTGTTGGCGTCGTGCAGATTCGTGGCTGCTTCGTGATGCAACCGTGGAAGGGCACGTAAAAAGAATCGATTTCCATTATTGCCATGCGCAAAGTCCATAGTAGCAACTTTGTTTTCAATCTCAAGTGGACTTGTTTGTGTTGGTGAAGTCACAATTTGCAGCAACATGGTCATCACTCATGAGACAAAGGAAACTTCAGTGCAGCTTCCTTATTACACTATGGATGCTCATATGATATCATCATTTGTTCACGTTAGTTACAGATCAACTCTTTCTAAAGGTATAGAAAATAATTAAAGGTCTGACGTGGTAACTAAATGCCTGAGCCAGTTGAGGCCTTTGAGACTAGTATATAAAGCTGGGCAGCATCGTCATGTTGGTCACTGTTACTTACACTAGCATACATGCTTTATTACTGCCTTGCGTTATTACGCAAGTCCTACACATGTACCATCGGTTGTTCTCTAAGAAGTGCACGGACACGTCTTATGGACACGTCTTCTGGGTTGATGTATTGTATCCGACACCTGCCGCCACGCGGACACCCCTCAAACACCTTTAGCTTGACACCTCTGGGCAATATCGAAATGCAATTCTGTTTACCTTGTAGTTATCGAATGCTTTATGTTGCACTTGCAAGTAATGCAAAGCTGTCCGTTACCTAGGGGACATGATACCTAGGGGACATGATTGCAATGTTTCAAACTTGATTTGAGGGTCATAATGGAGTAGCAGGGGAAGCAGGGGGCATTTATATAAATTGAAGGTTGGGGCAAACCCTAGTAGTAGATTATATTCTTACATTTTGTTTCGATTAAACTTTTGTGTAACTGAGAGAGATGGGGCTCTTCGACGAAGACAGTCTGACGAAGGGGACGAATCTCTCACTTGATGAACGCGTGTAGGAAGAAGTTGATGTTGGAGGTCTAGAAGGTAATAAATATGATCGTGACGAGGCAATTGATGTTGTTTGAATCTTGGTGGATGAGGAAGGGAATGAAAGCCGTTTCTATTTTCCTTTTGGTTTGCTTTCTTGGGATCTTGTAAACTAGATCCCAAAATGTTTATAACTTTTAATAACAATAAAGAAATTGTTACTAATGATTTTTGTCACTAAAATGTTTATAGCATATATACGTGTCCTTTTATATCAAAGTGAGAAGCGCTGGACACACATGTTCTTGTGGCCCGTAACGAGTTGGTTTTTTTTGCTTGATTGTTTTTATTTAGTCTTTATCTTGTTTTAGGCTATAATTATTCTGTTTAGATTTATCGCTTCTTATTTTTAGTTGGTTAGTTGGTTACTGCATATATACTACTCCTTCCATCTCATAAAAATCGATCATATTTTCCTTTTAGGTCATCCATAAAAATTGCTCACCCATATCAAGAAAGATTTTGTAAGTATTCTTACATATTTATCATTTTTACACTTTTTTTACTTTATTTCTTTCCACATTTAACTTTTCAACCTACTTTCTTGCACTTTTTGATACTATTTCTCTCTGTATATTTAACACTCCACTACCTATTCTCTCTCTCTCTCTCTCTCTCTCTCTCTCTCGACCAAGTTTCTTCCTCACTCTCTCTAAAGGTAACATGAGAAACACACAATATAGGATTTAAATCACTAATCTGCGTGCCAAAAAAGAAAGTGATCAATTTATGCGAAGGGAGGGAGTATTATTTTGTACTTAATTTTGTTAGTGTTTTTGTCGACTTTTATTTTACTATAATTTCTAGCAGATAGGTATGTCATACGCGTGTTATCTTTAATGTCAACAGTGATAAGATTCTCATTCCTTTAGGTAGGGAGGGAGGGAGGGAGTGTGAAGCGCCACTTCCAACTTTCAACACACACACACACACATATATATATATATATATATATATATATATATATATATATATATATATATATCAGTTCGATGACTTTCAATGCATTCCCCCTCTAACGCAAAATGAAAAATTCCTGAGTAGAAGGGATGTTAAGATTTATGCTCTTGCCTAACTCTAATCATACTTACAGCTCAAATGTGCAGAAAACCATCGGTTAGACATGTTGAATAAGATGGAAAAGCTTAACAACATATTCTTTACTCTGATGGCACGTGGTCCTAAAGGTATATTTCATTTGAAGTTTATTACGTTCGCTTCAGGCCCAAATGCTTTCCATGAAGATGGATTAATTTCTAAAATGATTCTTTTTGGGAAGTACGTCCACCAGAATGATGAAATGGTCAAATTGCAATTGTCATGGAGACCGGCACTAGAACACTTTCTTCAAGAAACTTGGAGTACCTTACTCCATGAAAACTGTGTTACAGAAGAATTTGTTATCAAAAAATAGGTAAACCTGCGACAGGGATGACGTTGGTGTGTGATGGCCGTAAATCTCAAAGGCTATTTGCAAACGGACGACCGTTGAGCACGGACGACAGTTGACGATGGCCAACGATGGAAGGTAGGTGGTCTACGACAGAGATGGTGGTGTGTGATGGTGGCGTTGGCTTGCTAGGACCTGCTACAGGGAGAAGAAAAAGAGAGAAAAGTGGGAGAAAGGAGAGAAAGAAAATGATTAAAAAAATCACGAGATTTATTTTAACAAAATTATGCCGTTTTCATCGCTAGCCTTGTTACGTGAGGCTAGTCTTGTATTCACTTTCTCCATATATATATATATATGTATGTATATATCACACACACGTACACACACGCACGCATACATGCGTCGTCGTGAACAAAAGCTTCTGTAAACTAATGCAGCGCTTGCGAGTCTTTCAACTTACTGCCAACTCATTTAGCTGACGAGTTTAAAAAGTCAGTCTGCTCGCTTTCGGGGATCTGATTTGATACGGACATGGCAACGGAAGTTCTGCGATGAATGAAGTCAAAGAAACAAGTCCTTGGACCAGCCCACGCGTCAGCATTTGAACGGTGCGTACTTGATCTTCTTATCCAACAAGTCCTTTGTGCAGATGTCAAACTCTGTCCCAGGTATTCCACCTTTAAATTCAAAAAGGATACTTCTACCTGTAAGAAGCTACAGAGATGGTGATACCTACCGGCTCACCTCCTTGGACCAGAGAACAGTTACCATTTAACCATATTGAACGCAAGAACCAGATATAGACTGAATCAATCATTTGATGATAGATGATATTGGCTACGAACCACAAACTGGTTAAACCTTCCGACGCTGCAAATTTAGCACTGAAGCTTACCCGGCTGCTGCAAACCTTGCAGCGGTATACGTAGCAAGTTTTTCATTCCTGCTCTGGAAGATGTAAATGGAGTGCCTACCACTCTTCATCTTCTTCTCTGCTTTGATATTTTCCTCAACCTTCTTGAATTTCTCCATGGCAGCAGATACACTCGCTCCAAACCAATCGCCTACTGATGGGCAAACACTCGTTTCCTTAGGCCAGAAGTTTGAGCTGGGCTTCTTCTATCCTGGCAGCTCCAAAAACAGGTACTTGGGGATATGGTACAGAACTATCCCGGATACGGTTCTGTGGATTGCAAACAGAAATGAACCACTTGTCGATTCGCAAGGAAACTTGAGGATCAGCAGCAATGGAACCCTTGTTCTTATCAGTGGGAACCAAAGCATTATTTGGTCTTCCAAACTATCAGAAGTGGCAGCACATCCAGTAGCCCAGCTCTTAGATACTGGAAATCTTGTTATTGTTGACCAGGCAAGAAAGAGTTCTGACCAGTATATATGGCAGAGCTTTGATTACCCATGTGACACAAGGTTTCCAGGCATGAGGTTGGAGGACAACTTGGGCACTGCTGCAGATCGATATTTGACATCCTGGAAAAGCGCTGATGACCCATCTCCTGGAGACTTCTCATATAGAATCGAGAACCATGGGTTGCCTCAACTGGTTATCATGATGGGATCAGTAAAGAAGCACCGCAGTGGTCCATGGAATGGAGTTCGATTCAGTGGTCTTCCAGCATTCACCAATCCAGCATTTAAACCAATACTGAATTTTGATGGCAATCAGTTAATTTCTACCTATGATCCTTACAGCGATGCAGTAATGTCAAGATTGACTTTGAATGAGTCTGGCTTGCTCCAAAGGTTCGTGACGAACGAGAAGAACACTGAATGGTCTCTTATGTATACGGTCCCAAATGAACAGTGTGACATTTATGGGCAGTGTGGACCTAATGGCATTTGCAGAATCAACAAATCGCCAATATGTGAGTGCTTGATGGGGTTTACTCCAAAATCACAACAGCAATGGCTAATGCTTGATTGGTCTAGTGGTTGCGTGAGAAGCGTGCCATTAGATTGTCAGAGAGGAGAAGGGTTTGTGAAGCGAGCTGGAGTCAAGTTGCCTGACCTGTTGCAATCCGTAGTAAACACAAGTACGAGCTTGAATGAATGCGAGACTGAGTGCTTGAAGAATTGTTCTTGTACAGCTTATGCTAACGCATATATTACTGGAGGAAGTGGTTGCTTGATGTGGTTTGGGGATTTGATTGACACCAGAGAGTACATAGCAGAAAATACTGAGCAAGATGTCTATATCCGCTTATCGGCTTCAGAACTAGGTATGTGCTGCTGGATGAAGTTGCTTGCAAAAATATACTTAATCTTTCCTAGTTCGGCCATAATTTTTGTACAGTATGACTCGCAACAGTAAGTTGAATGGTTAGATATTTAAACAAGCAGGAGGATGAATGAATCTAATTTGTGTTACAAATGTAACCTAGGATACTTTAAACAATTGATAAAATCTTAAACTTCTCTTTTTCTAGAATCAATCAGGAATTCACATAAGATGGACAAAGCAGTTGTGAAGATCCTCATATCGGCCGCTTCAGGAATGCTTCTCTTGGGTTTGCTATGTGGGTTTATAATCATAAGGATTAGAAGAAAGAGAAGAGGTGAGCATGGTTATTCTCCTGATTTCTCTGATTAAGTACTCTTCTAGCATAATTTTACAATGGAACAGACCATAATAAAATAGTTTATCCTGATAATCAGATCTGGAAAGGAAAAAGGAAGACATGGAGTTACCTATATTTAGTCTCGGAACCATTTCTGCTGCTACAAACAACTTCTCTCAGGCAAACATGATAGGACAAGGTGGCTTTGGTCCTGTTTACAAGGTAGCATCAGTTGAGTTCAATCATGTGATTAACAACATTTTCTCATATCATTGATCTAACATAGAGGCTATACAGGGCAAGTTATCAATGGACCAAGAAATAGCAGTCAAGAGGCTGTTAAGAGGTTCTGGACAGGGTCTTGAAGAGTTTCGAAATGAAGCTGTTTCAATTGCTAAACTTCAACACAGGAATCTGGTCCGGCTCCTGGGATGCTGCATTGAGGGCGAAGAAAGGATGTTGATCTACGAGTACATGCAGAACAAAAGCTTGGATTACTTTATTTTTGGTTTGAGCTTCATATTCCCCATTCTATATTTGCTCAACCACCTAAACATTCCTTACTTGAATCTTACTGTAAATGCTCACCCATCAATGCATCTAAATATAATCCACTGCCGTGCAGATCAGTGTAGGAGTACATTTTTGACTTGGCAAAAGCGCTTTGACATTGCTAAGGGCATAGCAAGAGGACTTCTCTATCTCCATCAAGATTCCAGACTACGAATAATTCACAGAGATCTGAAAGCTAGCAATATACTACTGGACAGCGACTTGATTCCAAAAATTTCTGACTTTGGCCTGGCAAGAATTTTCAGTGGGAATCAAGTATACGAAAAAACTAAAAGAGTTATTGGAACATAGTAAGTTCTATGCGCTTAAATAAAATTATGCATTCAACTTTAGAAGACCTTATGGTGATAATTTCATGTAGCGGCTATATGTCGCCAGAGTATGCCATAGACGGGAAGTTCTCAGTGAAATCAGATGTGTTCAGCTTCGGTGTGCTTTTAATAGAGTTGGTGAGTGGCAAAAAGAACAGGGGTTTTTATCATCCTGATCACCATCACAATCTCTTGGGACATGTGAGTACTACAGATGACCTTCTACCTCTCTCCCTCATTGTTTCCTTGTGCATAACTGATGTTCTTCACTGCCTGCTGCCATGAAATCTTACCAGGCATGGCTGCTATGGAATGAAAACAGGGTTTTGGAACTCATGGATGAATATTTAAAGGATTCATGCGTTCAGCTTCATGCACAGAGGTGTATCCAAGTGGGCTTATTATGTGTCCAGAAACTCCCAGAGGACAGACCAGCGATGTCATATGTACTTTTCATGTTAGAAAATGAGGAAGGAACATTACCTCGACCAAAGCAGCCTGGCTTTTTTGTGGAAAGGAGTGCCATTGAAACAAACACCGCATTAGGGAGTGAAGAGTTTGGTGTCGTGACTATTACAACATTGGAAGCCAGATAAAGAGAAGGGACAGTGAGATATGGTATCAAGAACTGAAGAATTCCATAAAGATGATCAATAGCAGTACCGTGGTCATGATGTGTACCTTATGATACAATCTGCTTATAGACATAGAACAGTACAAAGTAACATAAACAGTTGCCATTGTATATGTATATCCCTAGACCCAAAATGACACGTGAGATGTAGATACTGTCGAGTCCCACATCAATCATACATGTGGTTTGCGATTGGTGGTTTGGGATTGGTTCTCATACCTAGTGGGCCTTCTACTACTCTAGAACATGCTTTTCCGTCGGATACCAGGCTTCAATATGTATCAGAACAAGGTCCATGTCGCCCCATTCAGGTCACTTTCTCGCCTCTTCTTTTGACTCGACGGGATCACATCTTATTTCACGCTACGCGCAGGGGAGTGTCAAGTCCCACAGCGGCCATACATGGGATTTGAAATTAGTTCTTATATCTGATGGGCTTTTCCTACTCTTGAGCATACCTTTGGGTTAAAAACTAGGCTGAGCTAGGCCCATGCTGCCTCTTTCAGTCGATGTGGTATTTGATGGCTACGTTACCACAACATCACCTGATGAATCTTTTCTTTTAATGGCTTTTCACTTTTGAAATTCATGTCATTTATAACTGTAGTTCTGCTTGCTAGAGATCTTTCCCAGTAATGCCACTTGCCAAGATCTCTGTTAGTAAATAGTCAGTTAATAGCTCCTACATTTCCTATTTTCTGTTTTGAGTACCAAAAGTTTCCTGTTTCTAATCAAACAATTGTCATTCCTTTAATTTCTCTTAACAGCTCTAGACATTCGGCATATGATTGTCTTTTTGACAATCGAGGGCAAGGGGCAGAGAAGCGATGACCATTTCTGAAATGGATTCCTGCAGTGGAGTATATTCCCCTTTACATTAAAGAGCAACATTATAGAATTAGCCGCAACTTTTTTTCTAACAGAAACCACAAAATCCAACAAAAAGGGGATAAAGGTGATATACTAAGCCTTGCCAAGTTTACCAAGTTAGAAAGCGAAACTTTATTAATGAGGACTGAGATGAAAAAGGGAAAATAGGAAAGGGAAAAGGTTAGAACAATGCATTAGTTAGTTTGAGATGAAAAGAACGGCGGTGATGCATATTTAAGTGCTTCTGCTGATGAAATACATTGACAAGAAGAGATCTTGACCGAAATTCAGTTATTCCCCGTAAGTTCTGATTTCTGGGTTTCGCGACGCACGAAAATTAGAGGAAAACAAAAAAAAATTGCATAAGAAAGCAAGACATTTCCTTATGAGAGCGTTGATTTCAACCAAGAGGGTTCCAAATCACCATCGCGCTAAGAGTCTACGGCTGTATCTTCTCTTCTTTTCCCCAGTTCCATTCTGAACCAAACTTGCATCCCAGAACGTGTATTCTATTTGTCAAATCGCATGTAAAATCAGTCATTTCTACCTTAATTTATAAGTATCCAAAAAGGAGAAAATGACAATGTACCTCAAGTTCCAAAGAAACCTATATTTCTAATAACTAATTCTGAAAGAACAATTGAAGAAAAAAGGAACAAAAACTTCCAGAGAAGCTGCCAGTTGATTCTTGACTGGCAGCTTGTTTCTTGACTGCCAATCAAGAACAAGAAGAAACTTCCAGAGAAGCTGCCGACCAAGAAGAAACTTTTCATACTTAATTCAATCATGTATGTGGAACATGTGAAAAGCTTCGAGCGCATCGAAAGTGAATGGATTGTAAAGCGCAAAGGCAAAACTAAACAAATCATAGACTTCAACATCAAGAAACTGCATTTCAATCAGAAATTCTGCACAGCGGCATTTCCGCAAACATCTCTAGTGCAAACGTGGCACATATAGGTGTTGGCATCTATATTATCACAAATACCACTTATACAATTGCGTACCTTGGCATATGCAGGTTAAAAATATGCCCACACGCGCATAAACCTGCATTTCAAAAGGAAGGAAGGAAGACACGAACCTGATGACTGATGTTGCGGGACTGAAGACTCTGGTAATTTTACCCTTTGAGTGTGTCCTTTGTACCCGCAAAACCTACATTTGCTTAGAAAATCTTTATACAGACATAACGTGGTGGCGTAACTGACTAATGAGACGAGAGAAGTTACACTGAACCATTTTTCTACATTTGCAGCTCTTGTTCTAACGGGATAACGGTATATTTAGTTTCTCGCCCCATCTTTGCCCATGTATCTCTAGTCGGGTTCTACGTACTTGATTTTTGCGTGCGAAAAGGTTAAAAATTTGACACCCGTATAAACATCAAACAAAATTTAAATTAATATTTTATGACAATTCAAATCACGCAAAAACAATATGCAAAATGAATGTTTACATACTTGAATTTTATTGCAAAAATTTGTAAAAATTGAAAGATACAAGAATTTGTGAATTACGAAACAATAGAATATCGTCGAACATACGCTACTCTTTAATGTGCGAGTTTTTCTTGCTTCTCAAATTTGTGTTCCCAATCTAGCAACTGCCAAGTAAACTTTTGTCTTTCCTCTCCCGGTGCCACATAAGGCACCAAAGTCAAAAGTCTAGTTAGGTGTGCTTTGACGTTTCATTAAGTTAGATGCGTGCACCCATTGGGATTACGAGACATTTCCGCTTTGTGTTTCCGTTGCCGGTCAGGGTTAATTGATCTTGACCTGATGCACAAGGGATTTGACCAGCCTAATTGAATATTTAGCATTTACGTGAGCAGGTCAAGTTCGGTCCCCATTGATTATGTTACGTACCCTCTTGTGGCTGTATCCTTCTTCTGTTGACTGCTTCTAACTAAAACTAGCCATGTCTGAAAGAAAAATGTCAACAACCGCTTTATCTTTCAAATTAACACCACCTTAGGAACTCTAGACACTAGGCCAACTCTGCAAACCGGAAACCTACAATCTTGAATGGTCATCATGATCATTGGTTAACATCAAAATCTCACATATATCAGCTGTTTCTCGTATTAAGAGATTACAATGAACAACCTCACTTTCTTATTCTGTTTTTACTCTCTGATTCTCGCGTTATCGATTTTAGGATCCTCCACAGCAACTCTTCTTCTTATAGATTCAAACCACTCTCTTGCTGATGGTGAAGTTTTGGTATCCCCAGGCCAAAGCTTTGAACTAGGCTTCTTTTCGCCAAATGGTTCAAGTAACCGGTATCTGGGAATATGGTACAAGAAATTTCCACAAATCTTTGTGTGGACTGCAAACAGGGTGAATCCAATAACAGATTCAAATGGGGTTCTAGCTATCAGTAGCAACGGCAATCTTGTTCTCCTCAATGGTTTGAAGAGTGTTATGTGGTCATCAAATTCGTCGACTTCTGTGCACAACTCAGTTGCACAGCTATTAGATTCTGGGAACCTTGTTCTCAGAGAGAATAGTAGCAATGTGAATACAGAAAGTTATTTATGGCAGAGTTTTGATTATCCAGCGCACACACTTTTACCTGGCATGAAGATGGGATGGAACCTGGCCAATGGCCTAAATCGTTACTTGACATCATGGAAAGATGCCAATGACCCGTCTCCTGGAGACTTCACCTACAAGCTTGATATTCTCGGATTGCCTCAAGTTGTTCTTCGTAAAGGATCAGAGAAGAAGTTCCGAACAGGGGCGTGGAATGGAATTCGGTTTAGTGGTATTTCTTCACTGTCATCCTCTGTGTTCAAATCCATTTTGTTTAGTAGCACTAATGAGTTGTACTATATGATCGAGTTTAGTGACAATTCCATCATCACAAGGCTCACAGTGAATGAGTCAGGCGTGATCCAACGGTCTGTGCTGAATGAAGGAAGCTCTGACTGGACCGTTATGTATACATCACCTAATAACATGTGTGACGATTATGGACGGTGTGGTGCCAATGGTATATGCAGAATTTATGGAAAAACGATTTGTGATTGTTTGCAAGGATTCATTCCAAAGTCACAAACACAGTGGGCTGTTCTTGATTGGTCCAGCGGATGTGTTAGGAGGACTCTGTTGGATTGTCAGAAGGGAGAAGGATTTGTGAAGCTTAAAAATGTGAAGTTGCCTGATCTCTTAGAGTTTTCGCTTCACAAGAACATGAATCTCAAGCAATGTCAGGCCGAGTGTTTGAAAAATTGTTCTTGTACGGCTTTTGCAAATTCAGATGTTAGGGAAGGACAGAGTGGCTGTTTAATGTGGTTTAGTGATCTGATTGATATTCGAGAATTTTCGGAACAAGATAGTGAGCAAGATCTGTTTGTCCGTATGCCAGCCTCGGAACTAGGTAAGTTTATATCCTGCCACATAGGAGGATGAATACTTTTTGTGCATTTCTTGAGTTCAGTCCTTCCAAGCCTTGTCCATCAAGTTTACCACCATCCCTACATTATGCTCCTCTTTCTTTAGAGGACATAGAGCTAAGTTTCAAAGAAAGCCAGTAGTAGGTGCTTATATAATACTTTGAAGTTAAGAAGATATGAAACTACTAGAATTCACGTGATGGGAATTTATATCGCTATTTTCTTCATAAACAGCTGACAAATACTGCGGTTCACAACTAGTAATGAGCTAACATGTGAATTTTACAGACCATATTCCGAAGGTGAAAAGGCTGGTTCTGAAATCAGTCATACCAACAGTTTCAGGGATTCTCATCCTTAGCTTGTTAACCTGGTGTATCATTTCAAGGAGGAAAAGTAAAGGAGGTGAAAACTTGTCCACTCTCGTACTATTAATCTTTCATCAGCCTGGATTACCATTGCTTGATCTGTTTAGAATTTCAGAATCATAAGTAAAATGTAGTTGCAAATATCATAAATCCCACCAGTTTCTCTTTTTGCAATTTCAGAATCAAACAACGAAGACATAGAGTTACCATTGTTCGATCTGGCCACTGTAACAACTGCCACTAGGAACTTCTCTGACGCAAATATCATCGGCGAGGGTGGTTTTGGTCCTGTCTACAAGGTAAAAAATTTCTTTGGTTAGTAACTCAAAATTAATATCAGAAATGTGACTGCTGTATCAATTCTAGGGTAAGCTATCAACGGGACAAGAGATTGCAGTGAAGAGGCTCTCAAAGAATTCAGGACAAGGTGTTAACGAGTTCAAGAATGAAATTATTTTGATATCCAAACTTCAGCACCGAAATCTTGTCAGGATTTTAGGATGTTGTCTTGAAGGAGAAGAGAGGATGCTGGTTTATGAGTATATGCCCAACAAAAGCTTGGACTATTTCTTATTTGGTCTGAATTTAATTATCGTTTACCTGTTATTCTCTTAATGAATATGCATTCTTAATCCTTATCTGCACCTCACACAGGTCATGATGGAGGGTCACTCAAGTGGCAAAGTCGATTTGAAATTGCTATGGGCATCGCTAAGGGACTTCTTTACCTTCATCAGGACTCCAGATTAAGAATCATTCATAGGGATCTTAAAGCCAGCAATGTTTTACTGGATAATTTGCTAAACCCCAGGATTTCAGATTTTGGCATTGCAAGAACCTTTGGGGGAGATCAAATTGAAGCCAAAACTAAGCACGTAATCGGAACCTAGTAAGTGCAGTTTACTACAATAGGATTGAAATATAATAGACATGTCTGATACTTGAGAATTTTCTTGAATCTCTTAATTTCATGTAGTGGTTATATGTCCCCGGAGTATGCAATTGATGGGAACTTTTCAGTCAAGTCTGATGTCTTCAGCTTTGGCGTGATTTTGATCGAGATAGTGAGTGGGAAAAGAAACACAAAATATCAGCATCCAGATCACTATCATAGTCTTTTGGGACATGTAAGCATATACATTATCTTTCTCTCTTTCTTGCTTTTGAAATGGCTTACTAGATTGCAACCTTTGTAGGCTTGGTTGTTGTGGACTCAAGGGAAGGCCTTGGAACTAATGGATACATGTTTGAGGGATACATATGTTGAATCTCAAGTGCTAAGATTCATTCAAGTCGGTCTACTGTGCGTCCAGAAATTGCCAAAAGACAGGCCAACGATGTCATCTGTGATTTTCATGTTGAGCAATGAGGGTGTCACTTTACCTCAACCTATGCAGCCTGGTTTCTTTGTAGAAAGAAGTTCTGTCGAAACCGATACATTAACAGGTCAGGATAGGTGCCCCTCTGAGTCTGCAACATCGATAACACTGCCAGAAGCTAGATAGAGCATGTAGCATCACTGAGGATTTAGGTGCAATGTATATTGAGAAAGTACTAGTTAAAAGAAGTGACAGGTGGTCTTATTTAAAGAGAAAAGAAAAAAGAAATCATTTCTCAGTTGCTGTCAGTTCTTCACTCTTCTTCTTGCAATTTTTTAGCCATGTCCAATTTATGTTAGCATATCTTTTGTGTTAGAACTAATTCATCTTCTTGCCTCCAATATTGGAACCCTGATTATTTTTAGTCCAGCCCTGAAGACAGAATTGAAGTACAGCCTTCATTGTCATGCATATGAAAGCTCACTAATGACTAATGATGTCCTTTGTGAACAATACCCAGCAAAGTTGTCAATCCTCAAAGTCACATTGGGTGTGCTTTGAAATTTCCATGGACTTATTTGTGCAGTCTATTGCTTCACAAGGGAACCTTCCTCTTAACAACTCGAAACTAGAGCAAAATAATTTCGACTAATAGTTGACTCTTTAAATCTTCTGTTCAATGCAAATCAGCCTGGTTGCATGTCTACATTCAAGCTAAGGTGAGACATCTCCTCCTTTGGACTGAGAACTTGATTCTGCCAAATACTAGAGCTCTTCCGAGCGACGACAATGCAGCCTTTTACTATCAGAATTCTTATCTACTCACTTTTCATTCCATTCTCAGTCTTTGAGTTTTGCAAGGCTGCTGATAGAATAACGTCAGATGAATCCATCAGAGTGGCGAGACTTTGGATTCCTCGGGCAAAATCTTTGAATTAGGCTTCTTCTCTCCTTGTGGTTCTAACTCCACCAGCCGTTATTTAGGAATATGGTACAAGAAATTCCCAAAAATAGTTGTATGGACCGCAAACAGGGAAGTTCCTCTAAGAGGGTCAAATGGAGTTCTAAGTATTAGCACTGATGGAAACCTGGTTCTACTCGATTGCATGACAAACACTGTTGTCTGGTCATCAAATTCTTCAGCAACTGTGCAAAGTTCAATAGCACAGATACTAGACTCTGGGAATCTTGTTCTCAGAGAGAACAGCAACATGAGTGTTGGAAGCTAAATATGGCAAAGCTTTGACTTCCCATCAGATACACTCTTGCCAGGCTTGAATTTGGGTGGAACCTGACCAGTGGCCAAAATCAATATTTGACATCATGGAAAGATACCAGTGATCCATCTCCTGGGGACTTCACTTGCAGAATTGATAACCTGGGATTGCCTCAAGTTGTACTCCGCAAGGGTTCAGAGAAAAAGTTGCGTACTGGGCCATGGAATGGACTTCGATACAGTGGTACTTATTCTTTGAGAAGCCCTGTGGTTCAATTTAGGTCTGTTTTCAACTCTGATGAGCACTACCATATGATCAAGTTTAGTTCTGAAGTTATGATTAGAGTAACGGTGAAACGGTCAGGCGTGATCCAACACTTGGTTTTGAATGAAGGGAGCTCTGACTGGACTATTATGAAAACATCACCAAATAATTTGTGATAACTATGGATGGTGTGGTGCTAATGGCATTTGCGGGAGTAACAACAACTCGATTTGCGGTTGCTTGGAAGGATTCATACCAAAGTCACAACGTCAATGGGATGTTCTTGATTGGTCTAGTGGTTGTGTTAGGAAGATGCCATTGGATTGCCAGAAAGGTGAAGGATTTGTAAAGCTAAAGAATGTCAAGTTGCCAGACCTCTTAGAGTTCCGGCTGAACGAGGGCATGGACCTTAATCAATGTGAGGCTGAGTGTTTGAAGAATTGTGCTTGTACAGCTTTTGCAAATTCAGATATTAGGGGAGGAGGCACTGGTTGCTTAAATTGGTTTGGTGATCTGATTGATATTAGAGAATTTTCTGAGCAAGGAAGTGAGCTAGATATCTATATACGAATGCCTGCTTCAGAGCTAGGTAAATATATCAATTTGGCTACATGATATGACCACTATTTGCTATTATACTTTCTCATACTTATCTACTCTAGAATCAGTTGCCTAGCAACAGTCATCGAGTTTGCATCATCTTTTGTCATTGATATCAAGTCTATATGCCTCTAAAGGGTTGCCAGATGCGATGGTTCCAGATAAATGAACTAACGCTTGTTTTCTTCAGACAACAGTCAGAAGGAGAAAAGACTGATGCTACTGATGGCATCCATATCAACTGCTTCAGCAGTGCTTGTCCTCAGCTTGTTAACCTGGCATATCACGAGAAGGAGAAAAAAGAAGATGGGTAAAAAACACTTGTCCACCCATGGTCAAATATTTGTTTGTGCAAAAGGTCTTCGTGGGAAGGATGTAATAACATTTCTAGCGATGTGACACTCATATGCTTTTCGAACAGTTTATGCACTCCTATGACTTGTATTGACCATAAATTTGCGTTTTATGTACTGTGTTAGTCGAACTTATTTTGCAATCAAGAATGGAGTTGCATTGGCGGTATGTAACTAATTTCCATCTTGTTCAGTTACCGACAAGGCAGATCTAGAGCTTCTTGTCAGAAAAAACAACGAAGACACAGAGTTGCCGCAGTTTGATAAGGCTACAGTAACTGCTGCCACTGATAAATTCTCTTCCACAAATCTGATAGGGAAAGGTGGTTTTGGTCCCGTGTACAAGGTAACACAGATTTTGAACGATTCTAGAGTTGAGCAAAGAGTAAAATCCATATTAGCTATCATCGTGTTTTCGTAGGGTACATTGTCAATGGGACAAGACGTGGCAATCAAGAGGCTTTCAAAGGATTCAGTACAAGGTGTTCAAGAGTTTAAGAACGAAATTATCTTGAACTCCAAGCTTCAACATCGAAATCTTATCAGAACTTTGGGGTGTTGCCTTGAGGGAGAAGAGAGGATGCTAGTCTACGAGTATATGCCAAACAAAAGCTTGGACTTTTTCTTCTTTGGTGTGATTTTGCTCATCTTTCTCCTGATAAGAAAAAGACTCATGTTAGTTTCTGCATCTTTGCAGAACTATCACCTGATTAAGTTGAGAACTGACTTAGATCCCATCTGGGTCAAGATTTTATGCAGATGAGAGTCAAAGTGTGTTACTCACGTGGCAAAGCCGCTTTGAAATTGCTATTGGCATAGCAAAGGGTCTTCTCTACCTTCACCAGGACTCAAGACTAAATATAATTCACAGGGATCTCAAAGCCAGTAATATTTTACTAGACAGTAGGCTAAACCCAAAAATCTCAGATTTTGGGATTCCAAGGAGTTTTGGAGGGGATCAAGACGAAGCCAACACAAAGCGTGTAGTTGGAGCATAGTAAGTGGCACCATCAAAGCTACACAACTCATAATCATTCTTCTGTTTCCTTGTTAAACCTTGTACTTCCTTGCAGTAGCTATATGTCTCCTGAGTATGCAATTGCTGGAAAGTTCTCTGTGAAGTCCGACGTCTTCAGTTTTGGTGTGCTTGTAATGGAAATAGTGAGTGGAAAAAGAAACACGAGATATCATGATCATCCAGATCATTATCATAGTCTTTTGGGACATGTACGTATGAACAAATATGTAACTTGATGCTTTATTGCTTTGGCTAACCTTTTATATAATCAACTTATCGCCTGGACTATTTTTCTTAGGCCTAGCTGTTGTGAAGGCAAAGCATTGGAGCTTCTGGATTCCTGTCTGAAAGATTCATATGTTGAATCTCAAGTGCTGAGATGTGTCCAAGTTGGTCTATTGTGTGTTCAAAAATTTCCAAAAGAAAGGTCAACAATGTCATCAGTACTTTTCATGTTGGTCAACGAGGGTGTGAGGTTGGCTCAACCTAAGCAGCCTGGGTTCTTTGGAGAAAGAAGCTACGATGAAATAAAAACATTAAGAGGTGACTCTGGATGCCATTCCAGAAGTGCGGTGACAGTAACAATGCCAGAAGCAAGATAATAGTTTGTAGGTGATGGATATTTGAAACTTCTTATTTCAAAGAAAGAGAAGATTATATGTACATTAATCTTTGTTACCTAGTGAGGCATTTATGCTAGGAGAGATTTTTTTTCTTTTGCTTCTCTCCAGGGAATAAAATATCGTAATAGAGCATGAGCTATCTTTGTTTTCTTCTGGGAATTCTGACTCACAAAGTGCTAATCTTTTGTTTGTTTTATTTAAGTTTTGTGCACAGGGTTGGGCCGTGTTCTCCTAGTCATGTCTGTTTTGGTTTTTCTTCCCCCAGCTTGTGTCTCTCACGTTAGGGATTTGCCTTTCCTTATCCTTCGTGTTTAAAATATGTTGTTCTGCATAAGAGGGTATGTTTGTGCATTCTTTAAGATTTCATTTTGTCCCTAACACATCACATCCTAGATTTATATTTCAAATTATAAGGGCCGCCTGATATTGCTACAAATTTTTTGACAGTGTGCGGGTTGAACTTCCTGACCTCAAAAATCTAACAATAATGGCAAAGAAGGAAGAACGGATTTCAGCTGTCGTGGTTGTAAATTCTTATATTCATAAGGAACTCATAAATGACTTGGGGTAAGCTGACTATAATTTCGCGAGTTCCTATTTTATTAGGCCAGGTTATGGCATCTTTATTGAAAGCTGCCGGACAGCAGCGTACCTTTCAAGTTCTTCCTACTAACCCTTGCTTCAGGCAGCCAGGTAGCTAGGGAACACAACTAGAATTTCCAACTCTGGATTTAAATTGTTTGACACAGCAATACAAGAAAGTGTTGTCTATTTACTTCATTATTCCCTAATGCCCTATAGTATGGAAAATGAATGAAGCCTCTAGAAAGTGTTTTAATTCACCAATCTCTGTTTAGCAGCCTCTTGGAGTTGGGAAAGGTGTATTTTTGCCCTCCAATGAATGTGAAAGTATTCAGTAAATTCAGTTCTATAAGTAGAGAGATCTGATGATCCATATGTTTTATAATTAATGTTGATTAGTACATGGTAACTTCTGAATTAAATGTATCCGCGGGACTCGTTTCTTCGTAGGAACATCCACGAATTTGATCAATTACCCTTCGCGCTCGTGGGATTGACGTGAGGGGGGCAGGGATGGCTATAGGCTTTCTACATATGCATCGTCTAAACAAATCTTTGATGATTCCATCATCTATGATTGAGTTGCGAAAACTTCTGGATAGGTTTCCTACATCTGAACTCTTTCCAATATTCAAATCAAGAAAGATTGGAAGAAAGAGAGCCAACACGGCTGCAATTAGTTATTCAAATTGCTGTACACAGCGCTACTTTTAAAGACCACCATGAAAGCAACAAACGCACACAAAACTCAAAAGTTCGAACCTTATTTGAGATTGTCAAATAACTAATTGCATTACTCAAAAGTACAATCTTAAATTCACATTGCCTGACTAACGAATTTCTTCACTATCAAGTGATTCTTGATAACGCTTAGGTGATTATCGTGACTTTTCAAGACAGCCACTTGAAATATTTTCTAATCCTGAGCGTTTGACCTGCTTGGTCCTGCTAGTCTACTAACTATTCCTACAATATGTTTTTAGGTCAAAGGTGATTGCATGTGTTCCAAATATTGCTGTATACTTTCTTTCCTTTTCCTTGATAAATGTCAATGAAGGCCTTCCCTTCAGTTTTTCTCTTTTGCGAGCTGAAAATCTCATTCTCAGGCCTACAATTTTGCAGTGCTGCTAATTCCATAACCTTAAGTGGATCCATCACCATTGGTGCCACCAAAGCTTTGAACTAGGCTTTTTGGGAATATGGTACAAATTTTTTCCACAAATAGTCCTACGGATTGCAAATAGGGGAACATCCAGTAACAGATTTATAGATGTGTCTTAACCATCAGCAGTGATGGAGACCTAGTCCTCCCCAATCGTAAAAAGGGTGTTATCTGATCATCTAATTCTTCAAGAGCCACAGAAAACTCATCAGCTGCACGGATACTAGATTCAGGTAACCTTGTCCTTCTGGAGAGCAACAATATGGATACAGAAAGCTACATATGGCAAAGTTTTGACTTCCCATCGGACACACTTTACCTGGGAGGAAGTTGGGGTGGAACCTTACTTCGGGCCTAAACTGGTATTTAACATGATGGAAGAGTGCCAGTGATTTTATCTCCTGGAAACATCACCCAGAAAATTTGTATTAAAGGATTACCTCTAGTTCTAAAAAATCGATATTAATGGATTGCCTCAAGTTGTCCTACAGGGCTATGGAATGGTGTGTGATTTAGTGGTACTTCGGTGATGTCAAACCGAGTGTTCAACACAAATTTGTTACCAGCCCCGGTGAGTTGTACTAATTTTTGAAGTACGGAGAGGATTCAAGAACTACAAGGCTTAAGGTGGAACCAAGGTTGCTCCCCTACGCACTGGATGAAGGACAGTGGGATTGCTATTATGTACGTGGCCCCAACAGATGATTGAGATAAGTGTGGATACTGTGGTGCTAATGGCATTTGCAGAACCGACGGGAACCCAATTTGTGAGTGCTTATAGGGATCTGCTCCAAAGTCGCAAAGGCAGCGGGAATTTCTGGACACTACTGGTGGGGGCTTGAGGAGGACACTATTGGATTGCCAAAAGGTAGAAGGATTGTAGAGCCAAAAAATGTCAAGTTGCCAGACCTGGTGTTCTTTTTGCTGGACAAGAAAACGAGCTGCAGGGATCGTAAGTAAGAGTGCTTGAAAAATTGTTCTGTACTGCATATGCAAATTCGGATATTAGAAGAAGATGTAGGGACTGTTTGATTTGGTTCGGTAACCTAATTTACATTCGAGAAGTTTCAGAGGATAAGTGAACAGGTTATCTACATATGAATCTCTTGCTTCAGAAATAGGTATGTGAACACATACATCAACTATGTTAGCAACATGATTTTTCAAGCTCTTTGTGCAGCAAGAAGTTTCTTTCTAAGGATAAGTGTATTGTTGCCATAGCCACTTGAAGAAAAAAGACACTGCCTTGAAAGCAATGCCAACATGTTAGGATTAAAGTAATGATGAACTAAATTATGGTCTCCGCAGATCACAATCAGAATGGGCAAAAGGCTGGTGCTGATTGTAGTCTTATCACTAGTTTCAGGGATGCTTGCCTTCGGCTTGTTTACATGGTGTGGGGTGCTTCAGCATAGAAAAACAACTTGCTGACCTAAAGGCAAACCCTTCTGCAATACCCCGTGCCTGTTTCAAACGGTCTTCCTGACATAGAAAGTTTTTACACTTCACGGCTGAAAAGGTCATTTTCAAATGTTATGCATTTTGTGAAGGCTCTTTATCTACTGATACAACATTCTCGATTGTACTCTTTCAGAGGAAAACGTGGAGGATATTGAGTAACCATTCTTTGATCTTGCTACTGTAGCAACTTCCACAGATATGAGGAAAAGGTGGTTTTGGTCCTGTTTACAAAGTTTTGGTCCTCTTTCTTTAGCGGACATAGAGCTGAGTTTCAACGAAAACCAGTATTAGGTGCTTATATAATTGCACTCTGCAGTTAAGAAGAGATGAAACTATTAGAATTCACGTAATGGAATTTATATAGCTAGTTTCTTCATAAATAGCTGACAAATACTGAGGTTCAGAATTAGTAATGAGCTAACATGTGAATTTTACAGACCATATTCCAAAGGTGAAAAGGCTAATTCTGATCTCAGTCATACCAACAGTTTCAAGGATTCTCATCCTTAGCATGTTAACCTGGTGGAAAAGTAAAGGAGGCAAAAACTTGTCCACTCTCGTACTATTAATCTTTCATTAGCCTGGATTATCATTGTTTAATCTGTTTACAATTTTAGAATCATAATTAACTAAGGGATTCTCATCCTTATTCCTTAATAATGCAGTTGCGAATATCATACATCCCACCAGTTTCTCTGTTTACAATATCAGAATCAAACAACGAAGACATAGAGTTACCATTGTTTGATCTGGACACTGTAACAACTGCCAGTAGGAACTTCTTTTACAAAAATATCATTGGCGAGGGTGGTTTTGGTCCTGTCTACAAGGTAAAAATGTTCTTTGGTTACTAATTCAAAATGAATATCAGAAATGTGATTGCTGTATCAATTCTAGGGTAAGCTATCGATGGGACAAGAGATTGCAGTGAAGAGGCTTCAAAGAATTCAGGATGAAATTATTTTGATATCCAAACTTCAGCACCGAAATCTTGTCAGGATTCTGGGATGTTGTCTTGAAGGAGAAGAGAGGATGCTGGTTTATGAGTACTAGCTGATGTGCCCGTGCAAAATGCACGGGACGCAATATAATTTGTTTTGAATGCTAATAACATATTTTAATATAACTTACTCAGTTCAGAGTTTCAAAAAAACAAAGAAACATACTCTGTAATTCTTTTTAAAGACAAATGGGCTAATTCATTTATACATCTTGAACGGAATAGTTGACATTACTCAATGGTACATAAGTTTCTCCAATACATTAATATACTGCCTGCCTACTGAATTATAGTAAGTTTCTCCATTTGGGTCTTGGCTTATCAATTGTTTGCAGAAGATGCTACTTATAGTCAATAACTTAATGTAGTAAAATTTCTTAATAACTTTAAAGATTACATTTACCTTACTATATATATCTGGATTTTATGAAAATGTGAGGTATATCTACGCAATGTTTTCCAAAATTCATTTATCCACGACTATGTCAGAAAAGGTGTGTGTTCAATTTGATCGCTTACTGAAATGTTGTGAAGACATGAGGTGTGTGTTCAATTTGATCGCTTACTGAAATGTTGTGAAGACATGAGCTACGGGTTCTGGATATAAGAAGGATTAATTAGAACTATGGCAATGGCAAATAGTTCAGAATGGTCATGCAATCAGAGAGCTGGTCAAACAGCTTGTTAGGGAGATACATGGATGAAAAGTACAAATGCAATGCAAAAATCCTTCAAATAGCTAAATCTAACCTTGACCCCAAAGTCTAGAATAAATGATTTTTTGATTTGTTCTCTTTTTGAATGAATCTTTTTTTTTCCCTTACGCTGATACATTGGACACCAATTAGATCATCCGATGAAAATGTCAACATCTAATGCCAATAAGAGGTGATTAGGACCTATTCCAGCAGCTTGCCTTTAGAGAGAAAATAATTGCAAGCCAGGCGAAAGAAGATAGAGGTATAATACTCTAATACAAATGAAAAAGAAAGGAAATTCTGGGCTAATGTATGTACCTGTAGAGTACACTGCTAAGATTTTCCTTACACATTACTGCAAAAAATGCAACTACTCTGTCACAGATCAACAAAAAATTCAGCTGTGTTTAGTTATAGGTATTTGTCAAAGGAGGGCCATCTATATCATTTGTATTCTTTTATGTTGATTGTACAGGAGGCAACAACAAAAGGAAGTACTCGAAATCTACAAAAGTTCAACTGAGATAAACGAAAACAATCAAGCATATAAGCACCTTCCATCTCGTGGATGCAGTAGTTGATATCCTTGGCACAACCGTCACAATGCAAGAAAATTTTAAGCACAACTTCCACCACCTTTGGCTACAGAAACAGAATGAACATATCAAACATAAAGACCAGGAAACCCCTTGGTGTATACATGGAAAGCTCTACCAATTCTTAAGTAGTGTGAATATACATTACAGACCTCTGGCTTCTTCTCTTCTTTTTTAGGCAGAATCGGGGAGATAAGGTCCATGTGCTTGTCCATCTTCCTTTGGAGCCTTTCCGCAACCTTGGTTGGATCCGGATTTTTGCCCCTCACGATCACCTTATGAGCCTTGGTATTGGTCTCAACTACTTCAACACCTCTATATTAGCAATCAAACAGTAACTGGACAGCGAAGGCTCTACATTTGCATCTGGATCATGTGAAATTGCCCCTCGCTCGAGGATCCCGATGGCAATAACACAACAATGGATGCTAATGAAAAAATCTAAAAATATGCATCATATGCCGTCGAAGCATCTCAGGCATGTGACGACCCGTTTGGCACATCCTTCATAGTGCATGTAGACTCCTAACAATATCACTCCATTCGGGTTTTGCTTGTTCCCAGCGTCGTTTCCTTCATTGTTCAGTTCTTCAGCTTGTTGTTGCGGCTTGTTCTTTCTCTGGGTAGAACATACTACTCTTAGCTGCTACAACACATAAACACATGCATTAAAATTTCATTAATGAATTCCATTTAGAATTCATTCGCTACTGGATGCTGCTTTTCAATTAGACCATCGGTTTCATAATGTCGAGACCTTTCCACAATTTTGTTTTACTAAATACATGGAGGAGAGCGAGTATAAGATAGCTTTTCTGATAAAAAAAATCAACCCACCTATGGCTGCAAGTGAAAGGAACTTAATGAATTGGACAGAATCCTTTAAACAGTGGTACAGAGTATAACATCAATTCATGCATGCAATTGTATGTTTTGCTTAAAGGAAAAGGGCTACCTGGTATAGAGACACAAAGGTGAGGTGGATGAAGAAAGGATTGCTGGATCGAAGGAGACTTCTCTGTTAACTCGGAGCATTCTTTGTTTGATTAAAATTGCTATAAACCAAAATCTAGTAGAATCCAGGCAGCACGGGACGGTAATTCGGTTTGATTATAATAGCTTCAAACCAAAATCTGGTATGTCGATGGAGGAAGAGGAGATTGACGGCTTGAAGGAGGATTCTCTATTGGATAGAACTCTAGGTAGGGAGTTGCTTGCTTGGTTGCTGACGTGTGTGTGGAAGAGTTTTGTTTGAGAAGGAGACTCTCGGAATGAAAGTTCAATCCTATATGACAAGCAACAATGAGTTTTATATGGTGTAATTATAGAGCTTCTGAAATATTATGTGTCGTAATTATAAACGAAGGTTTCAGCTTTTATATATAATAATATAGATAGTTATGCCCAACAAAAGCTTGGACTATTTCTTATTTGGTCTGAATTTAATTATCGTTTACTTGTTATTCTCTTAATGAACTTTATGCATTCTTAATCCTTATCTACACCTCACACAGGTCATGATGGAGGGCTACTCAAGTAGCAAAGTCAATTTCATATTGCTATGGGCATCGCGAAGGGACTTTTTAGAGTCATTCATAGGGATCTTAAAGCCAGTAATGTCTTACTGGATAATTTGCTTAACCCCAGGATTTCATATTTTGGCATTGCAAGAATCTTTGGTTGGAGATCAAATCGAAGCCAAAACTAAGCACATAGTGGGAACCTAGTAAGTACAGTTTACTACAATACGAGTGAAATATAATAGACATGTCTTATACTTGGGAGTTTTCTTGAACTTCTTAATTTCATGCAATGGTTATATGTCTCCGGAGTATGGAATTGAAGGGAACTTCTCAGTGATGTTCGATGTCTTCAGCTTTGGTGTGATTTATCGAGATAGTGAGTGGGAAAATAAACACAAAATACCCGCATCCAAATCACTATCAGAGTCTTTTGGGACATGTAAGCATATACACTCTCTTTCTCTCTTTCTTGCTTTTGAAATGGCTAAGTATCTGGATTGCAACCTTTGTAGGCTTGGTTGTTGTGGACTGAAAGGAAGGCCTTGGAACAAATGGATACATGTTTGAGGGATACATATGTTGAATCTCACGTGCTAAGATTTATTCAAGTCGGTCTACTGTGCGTTTAGAAATTGCCAAAAGACAGGCCAACAATGTCATCAGTAATTTTAATGTTGGGCAACGAGGGTGTGACGTTACCTCAACCTGTGCAGTCTGGATTCTTTGTAGAAGGAAGTTCAATTTAAGCCGATGCATTAACTGGTCAGGATAGATGCCCCTCTGAGTGTGCAATACCAATAACAATTCCAGAAGCTAGATAGAGCATGCAGCATCACTGAGAATTTAGGTGCAATGTAAATTGAGAAAGTACTAGTTCAAAGAAGTCAGATTGTTTTTGTTGATAAATGATCTTACTTTGAAGAGAAAGGAAAGAGAAAGTATTTTTCAATTGCCATCTGTTATTTACTACTCTTCTTGCAGCTTTTTAGCCACATGTCCTGTTTATGTAGCATATCATTTGTGCCAAAAACTAATTCATCTTCTTGGTCCAACTTGTTTGAAAGCACAAGATACCCTGGTTATTTTAAGTCCAACCCTGGAGACAGAAGAAACAGCCTTCATTGTCACGCTTATCAAAGCGATGACTGATTATGTCCGTTAATAAATTGGGTCAGTGGACCCATTATCCGCCCACTAACAGATAATGTGTATTTGTTAGTTTGGATAAATACAATTATTTAGATAATATTTATCTCTTAAGTGTTTGAGATAAATACAATCTTTATCTCCTAAGAGTTGGAGGTAAAGCCAGTCTCTAATTGTATCCTATATAAAGGTTAGAGATATCCCAATAAATCACAAGTCAATAGTAATAACCCTATCTCTATAGCACTCTCTCTAGAGCAATCACCAAGCTCTAGGATTTGGTTCGTGGACGAAGAACTCGACTCTAGTAGCCGTTTTCGTACCTGCGAAAAAGATCAAGCGTGTTGGAGGCTCGTAACAACAAGGATCCTACGTCGGAATATTCAGAGACTTCATACGGTATGTTTCCGAACCCACTACGTGTTACGTGGTAGCGCAATAATTGTTGTAATCGTTTCAACATTGGTATCAGAGCATGATTACTTGTTGATTCGCCTTTAACATGCTAGAATAAATAATGTGCATGTTGCGATTTTTTCCGGATACATGAACGAGACCCATTACAAAAATTCAAAATTTATTGAGCATGTTTTCTGAAAAATAATTATATTTTTTTGTTCTCATATGGTTGAGGATGAACTCCGTAAAATTTCGTGATTATTGGATGCATGATTTGTGAGAAATCACGATTTTATTTTTCAAGAAAACTGTGGTTTTTTTTGAGTTTTGGGACTCAAATTCGGAGCATGATATTCAGTTTTTATCATGATCGGTTGGTACATAATTAATCTATGTCGCATAAGCTTTCTAACGATATATCATACGCATTATTTGACTTAAAAACAAAAGAGATATGGCCTTTGGAAGTTGGCATCGCGGCATGGCAGCGGCCGGAAAATTAGGGTTTTTAAAGAAGAAGATGAACAATGGTCCCACGCGCGCCACGCGCGAAGTCAGACGCGCATGAGACACCCGCGTCAAGTCCTGCCGCCACGCGCCAGCCGAGGCTGCTGACAGACGCGCCCACGCGCCAGCAAGTCTCCCTACGCGCGCGCGTGTACACACGCGCCAGTTAAAAAAAAACTAGACGCTGCCCCACGTGCATGGTGGCGCGTGGGGGCGTGTGAGGTCTATTTTTTGGGCCGTTTTTCTCACCGCCGGCGAGTGAAGCTCCACCATGGCCCGCTGATTTTTTCTATGTGGTGTTGAATTACCTTTATACCCTCTGTGTGTGTTCCGTTTAATTTTTAAATGACTTTTCTAAAGTAATTAGCTTTAAAATTTTGTTTTATACACACAGAATTTTTTCTTTAATTTCGGAGGGTATAGTAAGGTTAAATTCACTGTTTGTCAATTTTTTAAAAATTTATCTCTCATTTTTGGGCTATTTGGGAATATTTTTGTGGTACTTTTTGTGTTCTCAAAAATACGAATAATGCACAAATATTATTTTTTTTGCACTTCGTGGGCATAAATAAATATTTTTTGAGAGCTATATGACATAGATAAATTATGTTTTATTTATTTGCCTTGATTAGTGTTATGGTTTAAATATATTTTTTTGTTGATATATTTGTTGGACTTTTGGCAAGCCCACACCTCTTTAAACCCAATTTCAAGGCATTTACGCCCGTTTTCCTTGGAAGGAGAATGTGGCATATTCATCCATTTAAATTACCCTTTAACTTATTATTTGAGCATGCTGGTTTTAGGTTAAATGGATGGATATTAGATTGGCATTCTAAAGAAACTTATGTTTATGTGTTTACTATTGTTTTAAGAAAATTCTTTTGAGAATAATGTGCTGTGCGGCATCTCCATTTGTTTTATTGGAGTAGTTTGTAGTAGGATTCTCAAAGATGTTGTATTCTACTATTTCCCTGTATAGTTCTAGAAAGTCTTGTACGGGGATGTAATTTCGCACGCACATTATTCAAGTCAGAATTTTCTTAGCATAAGTTATTAGAATGCCAATGGGGCTCAATGGAGTCCTTGCACACTTTATTGCATGGTGCAATTTTTATATTGTTCTAAATCATCATGTGGATGATTTATTATATTGTGGCTTATATAATGATGAAATTTATTGCGAAAAATTACTTGAAAAATATTTTTCCCAACTCACATACATGGGAGATGATTACGAGCTTAGCAAATTTTCGATTTCATGATGTGAGGAAGGATTATGTTTTTCATTTGAATTTTTTGAAATAAATAGAAGGATGTATAATTAATGTCTTTTCCTTGCGTAATCTAATGTAGTGAATATAATGGCCACCAAGAATGTCATTGCTCGTTAAGGGTGAGAAACTTAACGGAGATAATTATGACGTTTGGTGAGAAACTTACGGAGATTCGTAGTGCGCGCTACACCTTGTTGAGCAGCTTGCAAAATGATCTAATCGGGCAGTATGATGAACTTCCAACTTGCAAAGCTTTATGGGAGCAGCTCAAGTTCTCTTTTGGTGGAACCTCAACTACGCGGCTTCGTAGCCTTGTGATTAAGTTTGAGGAGTACACAAAAGACCCTAAACATACCATGAGTGAACATCTAAGGATGATGTCCAATATGATTGGTAAGCTGAGGGATGCTGGCCATGCGCTCACAGATGAGCAGCAAGTCAGAGCTGTCATAAGGTCCCTTCCTGCCTCATGGGCCAATATGAAACAGATATTGACCCACAGTGAAAACATCAAGAACTTTTCTGATGTTTCACAGCATGTCATCCTTGAGGACGAGACTCGAGATGCTGACAAGACCCTTGCTTATGTCACCTAAGGGGGATCGCGCAATGCAAATGGCAAAGCGCGGAAGACAAAGTAAGAAAGGCGAGGCTAGCACTTCTGTGCCAAAGGAAGGGAAAAATGAAGAAATGCAAGGGGGTTCGCGCAATGCAAACGGCAAGCGCTGATGTTTTCTCTTATTTTTAAGGGTAATAAGTTGGACATCTTTTTGGATGATGTTTTGTTCGGACATGGTTTTCGCATGAATAGTCTTTTTCAATTGGATTTAATTAATTCTCAGTCCTCTTATTCTTATATGGTGAATGATAATGTTATGAATGATTCTACCACCTGGCATGCAAGACTGGGCCACATAGGCCAAGATAGAATGACTCGTTTGGCTAGAGAAGGCCTTTTGGGCCCACTCGCAAGAGTCAATCTACAAACATGTGAGGCTTGTTTGGCCGGTAAAGCATGCAGGAAGCCTTTTGGAAAGGCTGTGAGTGCAACTCAACCACTTGAGCTAGTTCACTCTGACATATGCGGACCTATGAGTGTAAAGGCACGCCATGGCGCCTTTTATTTCCTTACACTGATAGACGATTATACGCGATATGGTTATGTGTATCTGATATCTCACCGCTATGAAGCTTTGGACTGTTTCAAACGCTTTGTAGCTGAGGTTGAGAATCAGAAAGAGAAGAATTTAAAAACTCTTCGCACTGACCGAGGACGCGAATATTTGTCAGATCACTTCAAGAAGTTTTGTGAGGAAATTAAGTCTATGATGGCGCAAGCAAACCTCCCAATATCTTTTTAGGGGATGCTCTTTTGACTGCAGCCTATATACTTAATCGAGTGCCTTCACAATCAGTCAAGTCCACCCCATATGAGCTTTGGAATGGCCAAAAGCCAAATTTGGATAACTTGCGCCCATGGGGCTCAGCAGGTTATGTTCACAGTACTTCTCATAAGTATGGGAAACAAGGGCCTAGAGCTAAAAAGAGTATCCTCTTGAGGTATTCTGAAAACTCTAAAGGCTATGTGATGTATGGTGAACATCCAAATGGTGGAAAGACTGAAATAGAGTCTCGTGATGTCGATTTCATAGAGAATGATTTTCCTAGCATTGGAGCCACAAGTAAGAATCTTGACCTCTATGAGTTAGAGGAAGTTGAAGCCACTTTACCATCTCCAAGCGAAGGTGGGGATTAGTTCCTCATCCTGTTGTCGCTGAAGATAGTATAAGTGATCTTCAACCTAGTGGGAGCATCCTAGACAGTGGGAGCACACCATCAGGTCAACAAGATTCTCAACTGCATAGAGGTGCACGAGGAAGAGTTCCACGTCGTCGTTTTGAGATTGACGGTGAAATTCTTATGTGCACTCCAACTGATGAAGATGAGCCCACTTCTGTGGAAGAAGCCTTATCTTCACCTACTAGTAATGAGTGGATGGCTGCAATGAAGGATGAGTTGAGCTCAATGGAAAAGAATCAGTGCCAGGGCGCAAGACTGTTGGAAACAAGTGGGTTTTAAAAGTCAAGCGCAAGGCAGATGGGTCAATTGACAAGTATAAGGCACGTCTTGTGGCGAAAGGCTATACCCAACTGCGAGGTGTGGACTATGAAGACACTATCTCCCCAGTGGTGAGATTTGCTTCAATTCGCCTGATCCTAGCTATTGTCGCCCAGCAGGATTTAGAACTTTTTCATATGGATGTTTAGACTGCGTTTCTCAATGGAGAACTAGACGAAGAGATTTATATGGCTCAACCTGAGGGTTTTGAAGTCAAGGGACATGAGTGCAAAGTTTGCCGGCTCAAACGTTCTATATATGGTCTCAAACAATCGTCTAGGCAGTGGTACTTTAGGTTTCATCATGCCATTACCTCTATAGGTTTTGAAATGATTGAACAAGACCATTGCGTTTACGTAAAACGATCCAAGAAAAATATTCTGATCCTTTCTTTGTATGTGGATGACATTCTTTTAGCTGGGAATGACATGAGTTCCATTGTCGCCACTAAGCAGTGGCTGTCCTCAACTTTTGAGATGAAGGACATGGGAGAAGCTAATTATGTGCTCGGGGTTAAAATCATACGTGATCGTCCAAAGAGACTTCTCGGTTTGTCTCAAGAGACATATATCAAGAAGGTCATTGAACGATTTCGTATGCATAACTCAAAACCCATAGACACTCCAATGGACAAGGCGTGTACTTTAAGTACAGACCAATGCCCAAAGAATGATGAGGAAAAGAATCGGATGTCCAAAGTGCCTTACGCGGCTGCAGTTGGGAGTCTGATGTACGCTATGTTGTGTACGCGTCCAGACATCTGCTTTGCCGTTGGAATGGTGAGTCGTTATCAGAGTAATCCTGGACCCGCTCATTGGAATGCGGTGAAGAGGATCCTTCGATACCTGCGTGGAACCGCTGATCTCGTCCTGTGTTATCATGGTGGAGACTTGAGACTGAGAGGATACAGCGATGCTGATTGGGGCGCTGATAGAGATGAGCGCATATCCACTTCAGGTGGAGCTATCTCTTGGTACAGCAAGAAAAAGTCTTGCATCGCCCTATCCACGATGGAGTCGGAGTATGTTGCTTGTTCAGCAGCAGTCCAGGAAACTGTTTGGTTGAGGTCATTTTTACAGTCTTTAGGGGTTACAGCTCATGCAGACGAGTCTGTCACTGTTCACTGTGACAATACAGCTGCCCTAGATTTTGTAAAGGACCCCAAATATCATGGGAAGGCCAAACACATAGGCCTTCGTTATCACTTCATTAGAACTTTAGTTGCGCAAGGAGAGGTGACCATGAAGCATATACCTACTGGCAGAATGGTGGCTGATCCTTTGACCAAGCCTATTGCTAGAGATGTTTTCCTTTCTCACATTAGGAGTATGGGACTACGTAGGTTTGATATGTTTATGGCATCTTATGTACTTGACATTATTTATTACATTAAATTTTCATTCCTTGATTTGAGTTTATTTTGGAATGAATGGATAATCTTTGTGATTACATATACATCCTTGTTGAGAGTGTCACCAGGCTTGAATTGACCCACTCACACGGGTAATTCACCTTGGCGCTAAGATAGCGAGCAAGATGAGACATAATTGTCTTAGGCGCCAAGAGGGCGAATAAGATGATACAGCTTGTAAAGCAAACATGTCGCCTTAGTTGGAGCTAAGATGAGACCTATAAAGTTAGGTCGATCATAGAGTATCTCCACAACTCTATGTAGCCTGCTTACAGCCGAATGTGAGATTTCAGGCAGGCACTATGAGAGTGACTGGGCTGAAAAACTCAGGTTAGGCGCTTGTACAGCGACTAGACCCAGATTCGTATGGCGTATTTTATTATACATTTATGTGACACGCCCTTGCGGGTTACGCCATAGCATGCAAATCATACTGCATGTGCTAAATGCAGACCGACAGTGGGAGTGACGAATGAATCCCTGCTTCGTCACTGTGTGAGCCACTTGGATCGAAATTTTTGATCCTATATGGTACCCTTTTCACCTTAGACTATGTCATGAAGAGGATACTCAATGTCGCTACTTTAGCATGTACCCTTGGATCATGGATGATGCGGTCTCGCGGGGCATGTCTAGGAAAGCGGTTGGGTCTAATTGGAATGACATGAGGGCTTTGGGAAGAAAGTTCAATATTACATCATGTTGTGTGATTCATAGCCCGGGCGACTTTGTCGATTTTCGTTTCGATATGAGTCATGAATACATAACATATGAGAGGTTTAACACTGCTCACTATGAGGGATTTGAGAGTGTTTAATCTGGTGTAGTTGAACTATCTGGGGTACATACGAGATTTTTTGGAGTGATGTATTGTGTTAGTTTGGTGATAACTTAATACAATACTCCTCAACTGGACATCCTTTCTCGTAGGTCGCACGTTCCATTTCCTGTATGAGGAGATGAGTGGACGAGAGATAAAGAGGGACTGTACGATTTATTTGCCCTGTGTGTGGGCGAGTGGGAGCTGTTAATAAATTGGGTCAGTGGACCCATTATCCGCCCACTAACAGATAATGTGTATTTGTTAGTTTGGATAAATACAGTTATTTAGAGAATATTTATCTCTTAAGTGTTTGAGATAAATACAATCTTTATCTCCTAAGAGTTGGAGGTAAAGCCAGTCTCTAATTGTATCTCTATATAAAGGCTAGAGATATCCCAATAAATAACAAGTCAATAGTAATAACCCTCTCTCTATAGCACTCTCTCTAGAGCAATCACCAAGCTCTAGGATTTGGTTCGTGGACGAAGAACTCGACTCTAGTAGCCGTTTTCGTACCTGCGAAAAAGATCAAGCGTGTTGGAGGCTCGTAACAATAAGGATCCTACGTCGGAATATTCCGAACCCACTACGTGTTACGTGGTAGCGCAATAATTATTGTAATCGTTTCAACAATGTCATTTGTGACTAATACTCAGCAAAGTAGTCAATCTTCAAAGTCATATCGGGTGTGCTTCGACATTTCCATTTACTTATTTGCAAGGAACCTTCTTCTTAACAACTCAGACTATAGCATAGTAATTTCAACTAATCGTTACCTTTGTGCCAAAAGAAAGAAGAAAACTCTTTTAACCTTCTCTCGATTGCAAGTCAGCCTGGTTGCATGGCTGCATTGAAGATAAGGTGAGATCCTCTCCTCCTTTGGATGGAGAATTTTGGAACTGCCAAATATTAGAGCTCTTCTGAGAGACGACAATGCAGCCTTCTATTATCAGAATTCTTTTCTACTCACTTTTCATTCCATTCTTAGTCTTAGAGTTCTGCAAGGCTGCTGATAGAATAACGTCAGGTGAATCCATCAGAGATGGTGAGACTTTGATTTCGAAAGGCAAAATCTTTGAATTAGGCTTCTTCTCTCCTGGTGGTTCTAAGTCAACCAGCCGGTATTTAGGAATATGGTACAAGAAGTTCCCAAAAATAGTTGTATGGATCGCAAACAGGGAAATTCCGGTAACAGGGTCAAATGGAGTTCTAACTATTAGCACTGATGGCAACCTGGTTATACTCAATTGCATGACAAACAGAGTTGTCTGGTCATCAAATTCTTCAGCAACTGTGCAAAGTTCAAGAGCACAGATATTAGACTCGGGGAATCTTGTTCTCAGAGAGAACAGCAACACGAGTTTTGGAAGCCACATATGGCAAAGCTTTGACTTCCCATCAGATACACTCTTACCGGGCATGAAATTGGGCTGGAATCTGACCAGTGACCAAAATCGATATTTGACATCATGGAAAGATACCAGTGATCCATCTCCTGGGGACTTCACTTGCAGAATTGATAACCTGGGATTGCCTCAATTTGTACTCCGTCAGGGCTCAGAGAAAAAATTCCGTACTGGGCCGTGGATTGGACTTCGATACAGTGGTACTTATTCTTTGAGAAGCCCAGTGTTAAAATTTAGTTTTGTTTCCAACTCCGATGAGCTCTACCAAATGTTCGAGTTCAGTTCTGATTCTGTTTTGACAAGAGTTACGTTGAAACAGCCGGGCGTGATCCAACACTCGGTTTTGAGTGAAGGGAACCCTGACTGGACTATTATGTACACATCACCAAATAATTTGTGTGATAACTATGGATGGTGTGGTGCTAATGGCATTTGCAGGATTAACAACAACCCGATTTGCGGTTGCTTGGAAGGATTCATACCAAAGTCACAACGTCAATGGGATGTTCTTGATTGGTCTAGTGGTTGTGCTAGGAAGATGCCATTAGATTGCCAGAAAGGTGAAGGATTTGAAAAGCTAAAGAATGTCAAGTTGCCAGACCTCTTAGAGTTCCGGCTGAACGAGGGCATGGACCTTAATCAATGTGAGGCCGAGTGTTTGAAGAATTGTTCTTGTACAGCTTTTGCAAATTCAGATATTAGGGGAGGAGGCACTGGTTGCTTAAATTGGTTTGGTGATCTGATTGATATTAGAGAATTTTCTGAAGAAGGAAGTGAGCTAGATATCTACATACGAATGCCTGCTTCGGAGCTAGGTTAAGTATATCAATTTGGCTATATGATATGACCACTATTTGCTGTTATACTTTCTCATACTTATCTACTCTAGAATTTTGTAGCTTAGCGACAATCATCGAGTTTGTATCATCTTTTGCAAGAAATGAATTTCATCAGAATTCATGTCACTGATATCAAGTCTATATGCCTCTAAAGGGTTGCCACATGTGATGGTTCCGGATATATGACTAACGCTTCTTTTCTTCAGCCAATAGTCAGAAGGAGAAAAGACTGATACTATTGATGGCATCCATATCAACTGCTTCCGGAATGCTTGTTCTCAGCTTTTTGACCTGGCATATGAGGCGGATGAGGAAAAAGAAGATAGGTAAACAAACTTGTCCACCCATGGTGAAATATTTGTTTGTGCAGAAGGTCTTCATGGGAAGGACGTAACATTACTAGCGATGTGAAGGTCATATGCTGTTCTAACAGTTTATGCACTCCCATGACTTGTATTGACAATAAATTTGCGTTTTATGTACTGCATTAGTCGAATTTATTTTTCCATCAAGAATGGAGTTGCATTGGCGGTGTGTAACGAATTTCCATCTTGTTCAGTAACCGACAAGGGAGACCTAGAGTTTCTTATGAGAAAAAACAAGGACGACAGAGAGTTGCCGCAGTTTGATATGGCTACAATAACTGCTGCCACTGATAACTTCTCTTCCACAAATCTGGTAGGGAAAGGTGGTTTTGGTCCTGTGTACAAGGTAATGCAGATTTTGAACCATTCTAGAGTTGAGCAAAGAGTGAATGCCATATTAGATATCATCTTGTTTTGTAGGGTACGTTGTCAATGGGACAAGAGGTGGCAATCAAGAGGCTTTCAAAGGATTCAGGACAAGGTGTACAAGAGCTTAAGAACGAAATTATCTTGATCTCCAAGCTTCAACATCGAAATCTTATCAGAATTCTGGGCTGTTGCCTTGAAGGAGAAGAGAGGATGCTAGTCTACGAGTATATGCCAAACAAAAGCTTGGACTTTTTCATCTTTGGTATGATTTTGCTCATCGTTCTCCTGATAAAAAATATTCTCATGTTAGTTTCTGCGTCTTTGCAGAACTATCACTTAATTAAAGTTGAGAACTGACATAGATCCCATCTGGGTGGAGATTTTATGCAGATGAGAGTCTAAGTGTGTTACTCACGTGGCAAAACCGCTTTGGAATTGTTATTGGCATAGCAAAGGGTCTTCTCTACCTTCACCAGGACTCGAGATTGACTATAATTCACAGGGATCTCAAAGCCAGTAATATTTTGCTAGATAATAGGCTAAACCCGAAAATCTCTGATTTTGGGATTGCAAGGATTTTTGGAGGCGATCAAGACGAAGCCAAAACAAAGCGTGTAGTTGGAACATAGTAAGTGGCACCCCCAAAGCTACAAAACTCATAATCATTCTTCCGTGTCTTTGTTAAACCTGTACTTCCTCTGCAGTGGCTATATGTCTCCTGAGTATGCAATTGCTGGAAAGTTCTCTGTGAAGTCCGACGTCTTCAGTTTTGGTGTGCTTTTACTTGAAATAATGAGTGGAAAAAGGAACACGGGATACCATGATCATCCAGCGCATTATCATAGTCTTTTGGGACATGTACGTATCCATAAATATGTAACTTGATGCTTTATTGCTTTAACAAACCTTTTATATAATCAACTTATTGCCTGGACTATTTTTCTTAGGCCTGGCTGCTGTGGAGTGAAGGCAAGGCATTGGAGCTTCTGGATTCCTGTCTGAAAGATTCATATGTCGAATCTCAAGTGCTGAGATGTATCCAAGTTGGTCTATTGTGCGTTCAAAAATCTCCAAAAGAAAGGCCAACAATGTCATCAGTACTCTTCATGTTGATCAACGAGGGTGTGAGGTTAGCTCAACCTAAGCAGCCTGGGTTCTTTGCAGAAAGAAGCTCCGATGAGATAGAAACATTAAGAGGTGACTCTAGATGCCATTCCAAAAATGCGGTGACAATAACAATGCCAGAAGCAAGATAATAGTTTGTAGGTGATGCATATTAGAAACTTCTTATTTCAATAAAATAGAAGATTATATGTAAATTAATTCTTGTTACCTATGTGAGGGATTTATGCTTGGATACTCCGTAGTATTTTTCTATTACTATGGAAATAGAGCATGAGCAATCTTTGTTTTCGTCTGGGAATTCTGACTCACAAAGTGCTAGTCTTTTGTTTGTTTTGCTTAAGTTTTGTGCATAGGTTTGGGCTACGTTTTCCTTGTCATATCTGTTATGTTTTCCCAGCTCGTGTCTCATCCTTTCTGTTTCAAATGCGTTGTTCTGCGTAAGAGGGTAAGTTTCTGCATCTTTTAAGATTTCGTTTTGTCCTTACACATCACATCCTGGACTTAAAGTTTCAAATTTGAAGGCTTGCCTGTTATTGCTGTCAAAACATATTGACAGCGTGCTAGTTGAACTTCCGGACCTAAAAAATCTAACAATAACGGACAACGAAGTAAGCATGTATTTCAGCTTTCACGGTTGTAAATTCTTATGTAAGGAACTCATAAATGACTTGGGATGAGCCAACTAAAATGTCGCGAGATCTGGTTTTGTTAGGCCAGGTTATTGCATATTTATTAAAGCACAGTGTTCCTTCCAAATTTCTTCCTGCTACCCCTTTGCCTCAGGCAGCCAGGTAGCTAGGAAATTCACAAATCTCATCCCTGAGTAGGCAGGCGTTCGCCAAATTGATTTGGCTTTCTATAGATGAAGAGTTTCCTATCCAATCCATATGAACACAAGTGACTAGGTCTTCTACCACCATAGATGATTAACCATCAATGAGTAAAACACCACCATTTATAACTAATCTACTTGCCACCATATATGCTGGCAAAAAGAGGGCCTGATCCTGCCTCAGCAACCTAAAGAGCCTGTTCTTTGTTGGTAAACATCGTTTGTTTTCCTTGTTGATTTCTGGGAAGTCCCTTGCAACTAGTGATTTGGACTCTGGCTTCGGGGAGAGGTTAGATTTGTACAGCATCATTAATGAAAGCTTTATCGATTTGGCAAATCCTGCTTTTGCTGAAAATACTCAGTAATGCGAATTGATTATGCATAATGACAGATACCAAGCCTCATAGAGAACCAGCAGAAGCAATGGGAACTGATTGGCTCTGGTATCAATTTTTGACCAAAAAGGCCCCCATGTATACGGTAACGTCTCAATATTTATTAAGTAGTTCAAATAAGTATTTCGACATGGAATAAATCCGTCATGGTCTTCCCCTAGATTGGGATGCATTGCTTGACAGCATGTCCCCTTCTGCAATGGAACATCATTCCTTACGCTCAAGGATCGGAAGTGTAAGCTGGTTTCTAATTATTATTATATGGCGTGACTCCAAATGTTGTGCTAATAATTTAAAAAAAAAACTAAATCATCTCTCAATAATGAGGTTCTATCCTTCTTGAAACAACGAGAAGAGATCTTAACGGAGTTGTCACATTTGAAACTGAGCAAGACTTTCGCAAAGAAATAGCACGCGGATCAAGAATGCACAATCTTTTGTTTCTCCTTGTCGATTACGTTTAATTTTTTTTTGTCACATTTGAAACTGTGCAAAGAAATAGCACGCGAATCAAGAATGCACAATCTTTTGTTTACGGGGGTAAATAATTTTTATTTTTCTTTTTTTTGGATACGTTTCCGATGGCACTTTCATAAGTTTTATTTATCTTTTCTTGGTTCATGGTATCTAATGGTTCACGTAATCCTGCCATATGGATTGCCTTGAAACTAAAGCCCAAACCAACTCAAGTTATGTCTTTTCTTCTTCAATTGGTTGCCGGAGCCCGGAGATAGTACTACAAGGGTGTGGGGAGGCCTCTGAAAGAATAAGATTGGATTGGATCGAGTATTAGGGTCAGATTTGAACAGCTGTGGATTCTACCCTTTGGGTTTTCTTCTTTTTCTTTTTTCTTATAAATATTAATATAATTCGGTGAAACCCTTTTAATTTTGGTCACAACAAGCACTAATATAGTTCCTCCCTGGGATGAGAGCGCAATTATCTTGATTGGATAGTGTCAATTTGAACCAATTGTGTGTTTATTTGCTTTTTTGATTCACCCGTAAAGGCCATTTCCAATATAACGCTTAAGATCAAAATAATTATTATTCTCTAATCTTATTCACCAGTTATCTTTTGTCATCCTTGCATTGCATGCCACCTTATGCTTAGCCCACAATCGGGATAAGTTTTGGCTCGAACCTAAGTTGTAGGAAGAAACCTACGACCTTCATATGATACTAACTAGCTAAAGAGCTCGTACAAATACACATGTTTGAATGTAACTTGATTCTCGTTAGTTATATATTTTATCATAGTCAATTACGTTTCAAATGAAAAATTAACAATAATACTATGAAACTCAAAGACATGAGAGTCAGAATTAATTATTTAGGAACAATGAACATTGTTAATTAGCAAGTAAAAGCATTACCAGATAAAACTATTTTAATGTAGGTTCATAATAAAAGTAAACACTTATAGTTACATAATGCCTTCAAATTATACATTGTGTGCGACATCATCTTGACACTCAAAACTTCAACCCTGGATAAACTTAAATCAATCTCATCGCAATCCTATTATGCGTGATGAAGTCCGTAAAATTGTCGCTATTATTATCTTTCTAACGAAAGACACGGAAGTAAGTTACGACCTAACTAAACTCGCTTATAACCCCAATTATGAACTTGGGGTTGCATCAATAAAGTTGATAATCAGTTTTTAAATATTCATGGGCCATACTCTAGCAGAAAGACTATGCAAAAGCTGAGGTCAACATGAGAGCCTACTTAGTGCACCAGAAACGATACCAATCACAAATAAGCAGCCATATAAAGCCAATTTCCTAGAAAGATCGCCCACCAAAATCTAACACTCAACCTAACTCTTCTCAGCAGGGTGTGAGTCTAGTACACTGTCTTTCTTTTTTGCTATGTATATCAAGCCCAACTGTTATTTAGCAAATTCTATAAGTGTCTCTAAAGTCGCCTCATATCTTTCTTCATGAGAAGTATTTTATCTCTTGTGTTTCTTGCGTTTTGTAAGTTTTTATGTATGTTTAGAGTATTAAAGTTATACATAACTAGTGAAGGTTGTTATTGAAAAATTATTTAGCCCATTCTCATTTGGGTTTGTACCAAAGGGAACTTCTTGATTAGCGTATGTGGATGCAAAAACATGATCCCCATTAATGTTACAAACCATCATTGCTGATGTTATCTCTCGAGTTGCCACCACCACCACCATATTAGAGTTACTATGGCCACCCACCATCACCACCATAGCGCTATCGAAAATCTACGGCATTGTCAACCAGCAGCAGCTCAACTATAACTACCACCATCACCACCACCATTATCACTACAACAACTATTATTTGTAGGTGCACCTTTACTGCCTCCTTTATTGTCACCATCACTTACCAGCTACTACTGTATCTGCCCTTATCTGCTTGCTGTCACGGTTACCATAAACATAACCGTAGACTGACCGCAAGTTTCCAGCACCACATTTGTTCGACTTATAACATATATACTTATAATTAAAGCAAAAGTTGTCTTAGACCGCATTTACCTTTCTATTTTTCTTCTTCAAACTCATTCTCAACTTTTTTAGGAATCATTTCCAACTCCCTCTTGTAAATTAGAATCGAAAGTACTTGGTTCTATACAGTAACATGTTACTTAGTGCGTACGACTAACTTAGATTAAAAAGTAATATTCCCAAAATTCCAACCATGAATTTTGTTATTCTCTTTCCTTTTCATGTTAGTGTACTATGTAAAAACTAACAGTATCTTTTTTCCAATCTCATGTTGCCCTTCTTTTTTAGGGTTATCCGATTTAACATTTTACTAATTACAATTTTACTTTCATTTTGAATCCAGGGATTGACTACTGCACCTAACCTTTTACCAATTTAATGTGTTCTTTGTAGTTGTATGCTAATTCAATATTATATATAATTGCTAATAAGATAATTCATGTTTTGCACAATGTAGTGCTGCACAAACAAATTAACTAATATACCAACTTAATGGGGAAATTGGCATATATTTTTCTAAGGTTACCTTTTCTTTGATTGACTTAAATTTCCCTAAACGGAAGCATTACGACTAATTTCATTTTTTTTTGTATATATGTTGTTGCCGACATGATAGCATACATAAGTGATACATCGAGGGATGACTATTTCTATCTTTCTTTTTTTATTTGCTACTAAAAAATTATTGCAGTGATGAAAGTAAATATACCAAAATAAGGAGTGAAATACCTACCTAACAACATGTATACAACAACAATTCAAGATTTAAGTTGTTAGAATGTTCTAATATAAAACATAGCGCATATGCAAGAATTATATGGATTAACGCATATTGCTTATTATTCACATTTATACATCATTGTCTAGAATATTTTCTTTGTACTATACACCTACTCATCCTATAAGAAGGCTTTACAAATATACATCTTTTAGCCATATTAAATATAACTAAAATTTGAAATTACTCAATGGTATAGTTTATATGGATAGTAGCTTGTGAAGGAAAAGAAAGAAGAAAGAAAGTCCAAGGACTTAAAGAAAACATTTAATGACTAACTTGGAAAATATGAAATAGTTATTTTGTAATAGGCATACATAAAAAAAAATTGCATGTCAAGTATAATTTTGGCCTGAGACTAATACTCCCGACCATCAGGGATCGTTGGATATATATATATATATATATATATATATATATATATATATATATATATATATACCCTCTCATTCATATCGAAATAAAAACTAAATGTGAGTCAAATTTGTTATGTTGGATATATAAGAGAACAACCATCTCACTCATAGCGAATACAAAACTAAAAGTGAGTCGAATTTGTTACAACGTAAGCCTACCTTTTCGCTTCGTATTATCTTCTGTATTTCTAACATAGGCCCTTTGCATTTCAAGCTCAACTCCAACCAACTTTTCTCCAAAGACTATAATCAAGCCTTTGCTAATTACATTGCAAAGAGCAAACAATGTTATCGGGAAATTATGGACAAATATACGACAAACAGGATGATAATTATAGCAAAACCTATTTCTTAAAAGAACCAAGAGCAAAACAAACAAATAGATACATTTGTTGGCAAATTCGATTATATGATTCGTGATGGTATAGAAGTTGTTGGATGCGTACCAGAATATCAATGACCTGTAGCAGTGTTGTGGTGGCATCTGCGACAACATAGCTGCTTGAGTACTCAATGTAATTCATGGATGTAATGCACGTTATTGCTCAGGAGACTAATTGTTGTTGTGATCCAAAAACTTTTTTATCTGACCATGAGAAAATAACCAGCAGTTACCTACAAAGCACGTGTAATGGCAGCATTTCATTCCCATTTCCTTTCTAATATCTTGCTCTTGCTAACTTGATTGATGTTATTATGCTATAAATTGCGTGCTCAGCTCTTTCCAATGTTCCTTCTAACACCTGCTCCACCCCACCACGGTCATTTTTAGCAACCCACAAAGAAATAATTCTTGTCCAACCCAAGTTCAAACATAAGCTGACTGTTAGAAGCAGAAATAGTTCAATGACTCGTAGGATGACTCTTAGAAGTAGAAAGAGAGTACATGAACAAAAATGCAGCAATGACAAATATTATATCGGTAAAGAACGCCCAAATCCAATTTCAGAATATTGGAACTTAATTTACAAAACGTAAGACATTTTCATACATATATGTAAAGATATTTCTTCCCCAAGTTTAGTAGCAAATCTGGTCTAGAAAGTGAACGATAACAAAATTCTGTTGAATACTGCAAAAGGAAGCAAATATATTTCAATAGTAGGATATATTGTTAAGAAATAGCAGTCTCTTTAGGGAAAGGCGTCATCTTGGAAGCTTGCCTCAAACCTTCTGTTTGAGTAAGGACAATAAAGACCACCTCCTCATTGAAGCAAGAAAGGCCCTTTACCCCACCCGCAGGCCTAATTCTTATCAATTTGATTTAGCAAGGTCCTTCAGAGTGATTTACCAACATTGAATCCAAACCCGCAAAGCACACACTAAAACAACTCACTACACCTAACACTGTGTGCCTTCCTCTGTCTCACTGCATTTCCTAAATCTGTTTATCACTCTAACATTGACCGATTTAGAGTTGGCATAGGTTTCTCTCTAGAACAATTAATGTCCATATTAATGATAAGTGGATTAGAGGTCTACTTTCATTGTAACAATAGTATAAGTTCAGATTCAAGGTAAAATAAGTGAATTAAAAGTTCATATTAATTGTAACAGTAGTAAAAAGTTGACATTAAAAGTTTACATTCAAGGTATAATAAGTGCATTAGAAGCTCATAACTCAAAAGATTATATGTTTAAATTCAAAGTAAGCTTAAACTTCACCAGAGAGCTGAGAATTTCATAGACGAACTCGTCTTGTAAATATTTATATTGATATTGATAAATGGCTACTTACAACAATTACTGGCATTGTTTGTTTAAACTTTTAGTTACAGTCCTGACAATATTTTAGGCTAAACTATACCGAGGTCTTTGAAGTTAAGATAAAATTACAGTAAAAAAGATATAACGTTTGAAAAGATAACAGATCATGATCAACAAATTTAAAAAGATATCAATTGTATTCATCCCTCGTTGACCTATTAAAAAACTGCCTATATTACCTTGTATAATTACAATGCACGTATCATACATAATTTTTAAACCCTAATTTTTTTCGTTTCCCTATTTTTCAAATCCTAATTTTCAAATCTTTTCTTGATATCAGCCATCAGCACCCACCAATACTGCCACCCCAACCAAGACTGGCAGATTGGAGTTTGGTGGTGGTGGTGTTGTACTGATTTTGGAGATGAAATCTAGGTGGGGTTAGTGGTGGCTATCAATGTAGAGGTGGTAGTGGTCGGTACGGCTACTGTGCAGAGGTGCCGGCAGGTAGATTAGAGTTTGGTGGGTGATGGTGTATTAACTTTAGAGAAAAAGTCTGGGTGGTGGTGGATGATGTCACGAGAGAAAATATGGAAAAGGGGGAGAAGGATGGTGGCGTTGGCGCCGTGCTGGTGGTGCTGCAATGACGGATTCTTGAAGAGGGGAGGAGAGACAAAAGAATGGCATTTGAAGTTACCTTCCAACTTAATCATGTTGTTAAACTGTTATGAATTTTGTAATTTGTTTTATCAACGGACATTACTGCTATTTATCCAAACTTATAGACATGCGTGTAATTCTATCCAAACTTCAGGATTCTAAGTGTAATTAGCCCTTACTTTTGACATTTGTAACAAGAACTATCAGTTTTGGCTTGTATGTAAAATGTTGCTGCCAAAATTGTTGCGCCAAGTCATTTTGTTAAAATAAGGTAAATTGTACTTATCGCCTAAAGGTTTACATTCTTTTCCTACTTATAATCTTATATTTTCAATCGCATCCTTGACATTTAAATTCTTTGCAACTGAATCTAAAATTTTCTCTCCGTTAGGAAAAAAAAAAAAAAAAGGTGGATGATTGTTCACATTGAGGAGCAAAAATGTCTTTTCAAGACAAACACACGCACAAGTACCCCACCACAAAATTGCCCCTTTTCATTTGTATGACTTTTTCTATATAAGAAAGACAGAAATTTTACAAGTATTTCTAAGAGAAGACAATTTGCCTATTCTTATTTAGTTTCTTCTTTATTGCTCAATGATGCCTCATTTTGGGATACAATATAAATACAGCCCTGGACCCTGATGATTTAATCCCCAAAGTCACCTGTTGAAATTGTCAACCATGATAGGCATTTACTTGTATGATTTTCTTCTCTCTCTCTCTCTCTCTCTCTCTCTCTTTTCCCCTTTCAACACAATTTGAACAATGCACTTCAAATTTATAACAGCATAGGCAAAGCAAAGACGGAGGTGCAATGCAGGCCAGCATAACATCGACTCGGTCAAATCCAAATTGTTGGTGTACTTTAGCAAGTGGGCATATGATATGTTTAGAAGATGAGATCCGGACACTATGATAGTTTTCTTTGTGTTTTTTGTGGTATTATAGTCCTGGCTGATTTGGTGATTTGACGAATTAGTTCCGACCTGGTTTTTGTCCAAGTCTATGTAATTTCGCAAGGGAAAGCATACGGGGTCTTTGCCGATGGACGAATTATCCCCTTATATCCTGATCCTTTTGACTGGAAATAGAGTGAGATTGATAATAACAGCTGAACAGATGGATGGGAAGTCTACACTTCTTGGGGTTTCGCTTATTGACTAGGTTAATGATTGTCATACAAGTGATGTTGTTTACAACAAAGAATGACAGCACTTCTTACTAAGAAACAACACACAGTTTTATGTTAGCAACTTCCCTTCCGACTGCAGAGGAAGAGAACGAGAGTTGCCAATGGAGGGCTTTTCCTGGCTTGTCTTCTCCTTCAATTTGATCGTGCTTTTGTCTAGAATCGCGATTGCGGCCGACACTTTGACATACGGCAGTTCTCATATTGACGGCCAGACCTTGGTTTCGGCCAGCCAAGTGTTTGAACTAGGCTTTTTCAGTCCTGGTATTTCCAAGTCGCGTTACCTTGGCATTTGGTACAAAAATATTTCGTTTACAGCTGCATGGGTAGCAAACAGAGGTAATCCTATTCCAGATTTATCTGGAACCCTGATTATTATCAACAAAAGTGGAATACTTGGTCTAAGCAACAGAAATGGCACTGTTTTCTGGTCTTCAAAATCTGGAGGAGGAGCTTTTAGTCTTGTTGCACAGATACTGGATAATGGCAATCTTGTATTAAGGCAAGCAAACGTTACTAGCCCAGATAGCTATATATGGCAGAGCTTTGACTTTCCAACTGATACACTGTTACCAGGCATGAAGCAGGGATGGAATCTGAAGACTGGTTTAAATCGAAATCTTACTTCATGGAAAAGCTCAGACGATCCTTGAAACGGCAGTTTCTCATATGGCATGGAACTTTATGGACTTCCTCAATTAGTTCTGCGAATGGGATCCAACGAGTTGTATCGCAGCAGATTGGGCTACCAAAATCGATTCGTTGGAAGTCCTGATCTATCGGCAAACTCTGTGTTTGAACCTGTTTTTGTTTCGAATTCTGATGAAGTATATTACATGTATGAAAGTACAGACCCCTCTTTACGTTCAAGGCTTGTTGTGGGTCAGACCGGACTTGTTCAACAGTATACATGGATTAGTAATCAAAATCAGTGGGTAGTTTTATACTCTATTATGAGAGACCAATGTGATAATTATAACCGCTGTGGACCTTTTGGTGTATGTAACATTACCGCAACACCAAATTGCAAGTGCATGACGGGATTCACGCCAAAATCGCCTCATAATTGGCAAGTATTTGATGCATCTGGCGGGTGTGTCCGGATATCGCCTTTGGACAGCAGAAAAGGAGAGGGATTTATTAAGTATACTGCAATGAAGCTGCCAGATACTGCGAATTTATGGGTTAACTTGAACATGAGCAGCAAAGAATGTGAGGCAGCATGCTTGAAGAACTGTTCTTGCACTGGTTATGCGGAAATGGATACTAGTGGCAATGGTAAAGGCTGTCTGACCTGGTCAGGGGATCTAATTGATGTTCGAGAAGCGACGAATGGAGGGCAGGATCTCTATGTGCGGCTTTCTGCTTCAGCTCTAAGTATGCTACGATTCTCTCTTCTCTTTGGAATTATTACGTTAAGCGTGTTAAATTTTATTTTTATTTTTTATTTCCTTATGGTTATTGATTCTATCTTTCAAAGATTGATCCAACTACCCATGGCCTTGTGTTTCCGTCAGTTGTCTTTTATCTTGAGCTATTAATTTTACGAACAATTGACACCCTTTGGAAAGACTATCAGAAGCCTGAGCTCGCTTCGACTTGGTTTTGGTTCAGGAAACTATGCGTAGCTAACGTGCAATATGTGAATTTATGAACTTTAAGTTCAACTGACAAAGATGAAGTATAACGGTAGCTTTCTCTCTTTGTGATTAGAGTTGATCGCGGATTCTCGTGAGAGAAGAAGGAACCTAAAGCTTGTAGTAGCCTTACCAGTATCATCAGTGCTGTTTCTTTTGGGCTTGATTCTTGGGCTCGTAACATGGAGAAAGAAGATGATGAATATACATGGAGGTAAATACGTCACATGCTTCTGATTTTCTTTTTATTTTCTGGAATCTCTTTTTTGGGAACACCAGTAATGGATGTTTCTCCTTATTGAGTTGAAGAGGATATCCAAATAAGTTGGGATTGTTGTCTTTGGAACGTGTATCATCATTCATGTGCAGTATTGAAATCTAAATTTACTGTATATGACTCAAAATCTAAAGCAATGACCTGCAATAAGCAGGACGGCAGGTCGTCGCCATTGGAAGGAATCATCCGAGAGTAAAGTTGCTTAACGCGATACAAACTTGTATAGATAAAACAAGGCGTACACAACTCAGATGGGAATTGCGCTTCAATATCATTGTGGGCATTGCTCGGGGACTTCTTTATCTTCACCGGGATTCGAGGTTGAGAATTATCCACAGTGGCCTTAAAGCCAGCAATATATTACTGGACGATGAGATGAACCCTAAAATATCAGACTTCGGCCTGGCAAGAGCTTTTGGTGGAGATGAAACTGAAGCAAGCACAAAAATCGTAGTTGGAACATAGTAAGTACTGCTGCACTCTGAAGTACTTGTGTCCTCTTTCCATTCTTTCTCTTGGTATTCATGGTCGATTTTGTGATGATACACAGTGGTTACATGTCTCCGGAATATGCTGTTGATGGCAACTTCTCAGTCAAGTCAGATGTGTTCAGCTTCGGAGTCCTTGTCCTAGAGATTGTGAGTGGCAGGAAAAACAGAGGGTTTTATGATCCCGAACACGACCTCAACCTCTTAGGGCATGTGAGTACATGAGAAGTTGAGCACATAAATCATATGGACGAAGAAAAATTAGCTTCTATCTTCTGCCCCAGATGCCTTATGTGCAGATTATTAATTTTTGACTCTTAAACTTTCTAGGCTTGGAAACTATGGGATGAAGGGAAGGCACTGGAACTCTTGGATGCATCAATGGAGGACAAGTTTTCGGCCACTGAAGCAGCAAGATGTATCCACGTTGGTCTTTTATGTGTGCAACAACGCACAGAAGACCGACCAACAATGTCATCCGTGGTTATGATGTTGGACGGAGAGGGTCCATTGTTGTCAGAACCTAAACAACCTGGATTCTTCACAGAAAGATGCCTCAGTGAAACAGATTCTTCGTCGAGGAAGAGAAAATCTGGCGTTTCAGTTGAGGTATCGATAACAATGGTTGAGGGTCGATAGGCAAAATCTTTGTAGCTGTACTTCTTATGTTTCAATTATGATTTGAGGTTTCATTCATTGTTACATTCTTGTACTTGAGATTTATGAGAATCAGTCAACCTTGTGTGTAATATGATGACCTTGTTTGTGCACGTAGGCATCTACATTGTTTTAGTACGAGTGTACCACATGTTGACTGTCCAACAGGATCATATTATAAAATGATTTCTCTGGAAATGTGAAATTCGTTGAAAGAATGCTAATAGTCTCCTCACCACTTTCATCACGCGCAGAGCATCAAAGGTGCACGTCGATTTGATGCCATGATGGCCCATCTCTCTATCGCTGTCTCACAAATGATTCTTTTGAAGTTAAAAAAAATGATGGTTAAGTTAGAATGGTAATTCATCGAACAAGAAGAACTCAATCAACTCATGGTTAGTTGGTTGTGTTTATGAACTTTATCTTACATTTATCGATGTCAGCGTCAACCGTTGTTTTGCCTCTCACAGTCATGACCTACAAATCAAATTATTCTTTCTGAACACATTAGTCTCTCAAGAAATTAAAAAAAATAAGATAACTCTTTGAGACAAATGTTTAGGTGGTCCTTGAGTTATACACATTTCGTTATTTTAGTCCCTCAACTAATTTTTTTTTTTGTCATTGTAGTCCTTTAACTTTAAACTGTTTGCCATACAAGTCATTTTCTCCGTTTCTGTCAAAGCATTATTCTTTGTGGCCCCTACAACAGGGTCACTATTTCTCAATCTCCAAGAATCAGAAGCTCCCTATGATCCCTGAACTTCTAATGCACTGCTCAATTAGTCTTTAAACTAATTCTTTCACTCTTAGTCCCTTAACATTACATTATTAACCAGCTTTATCCTTTTCATCGCTTCAGTCAGGTTTAGGACATTGATAAAGAAAGGCAATACACGCATATCCCATCAAATAAGTCACCACCATGGTCTTTTAGTACCATAATTATCGAGCTCTCTACAAGCTAGCTTCATCCTTGCTATGCATCACCAACACCCCCTCCTTTGCCACTAACACAACCAATACAACGACATCTCATCGCCGACTCTACTAGCCAGCTGCCTCAACCGCCGGCATGCCACTGCCTCCGACCATCAGTGGTCAGATGTAGCCAACCCCCTGCTACAGGCAGCCGGGCACTAGCTGACAGCAAGGAAGTGGCGGCGGGGGGTTGGGGGCTGGCGTCAGCCGACATGAGTGGTTGCAACCAGTGGTCAATGGTAGTGACTACCAAAGTGGCTACCAGATTGGATAAAGTCAATATTTTTTTGGGTCAGATTGGTTAAACCCAAAAATGCGCACTCTAACTTGCAGCCCTATAGAGAGGGTGTTATGGTGCATAATAAGGACAAAACCACATTGTAGAAGATGTGGAAATGGTACTAGAAATTATGGTCATGATAACGACTTATTTGATGGTTATAAGCTGTATTTTTTTATCAACATACAAAACCTGATTGAAGTGACTGAAAGCATGATACTGGCTAATTATATAATTTTAAAGGACCAAGAGAATAAGAATTAGTTCATGGACTAATTGAGAGGGACCATAAGGGAGCTTCAAGTTCTTGAGAATTGAGAAATGACTTTAGTGCCCCTACTGTGGGGGCCACAAAAGAGAATATTTTACCGGAAATGGAGAGAAAGGCTTTTATGGTAAACGGTTTCAAGTTAAAGGACTATTGTGGCAAGAAAATTAGTTAAGTGATTAAGATGGCGAGGCGTGTATAGTCCACAGACCACTTGAACATTTCTCCCTAATTCTTTTTAATGCAAGGAATCCATGAAACTAAGACTTAGATTGATCAATATGTTTCCACTCTTAAAGATCGAGAATGGTGGAATTCGATCACCACTTCTGCCAGATGAGGACTACTAGCTATATGATTTTTAATTCTAAATCAGTCGCTGTTATTTAAGCAAGCATGGAGGATATGGAATAAACCAGATAGTCTTTTATCCCAGGTTCTTCGAGATAAACACTTCTCACATGGGCACTTCCTTCTGGCTAGAAACTCTCGTCAAGGATCATGGATTTGAGGTAGTATCTAGGTTGGTCAAAGAATCCTTAAGCAGGGAGTTCAATGGCACATAGGCAGTGGTCACTCAATTTCTATTTGGATGAATTGGTGGGTGTCTCAATGTTCCCCTGAACACTTGTAAGCGTTTCGCACCGAGCAAAATGAGAACTGGCACATAACAGATTCATTCTTGCCTAATTCAAATAGTTGGAATCTTGAAACCTTGTTGGATACATTTCCTTTTGCTCTTGCCTTTCTCATCCTACGAACTAAGTTCCGGTCAGATGGGATGGATGTGTGGGGATAGCCTTTTGCTAAAGGAGGTTATTTTTCAATAATCAAAACATATAAGTGCTTGAGTAAATTGAGTGGACGTGAAGGCTTGTCATCTCATTCAGTACCTTCTACAGTGTGGCGTACATTATGGAAATTACTAATTCCTGAAAATTTGAAATATTTTATCTGGAAATTTTTACATCTCAGAATTGTAGTTTTCTTTGCTCTTGTCTCTGAGAAAATGCAGAATTTCTGACGTATGCCTTTCTTTGTCTTGCATGTTCAGAAACGCAGCAGCATCTCTTCATTGAATGTTGTAGCGACGTTTATAGCGTTTGGCTCCAATTCTTTGGTATTGATCATCAGATGCCTGGGATTGTCAGGTGTTTGTCTAAACCTGTCTTTTCGTAATCATTCTGACCTATCCTATCTTATAGCAGTGATTGTTTTACTAGGATTTGAATTCCCTACTGTAACCATGGTTACAACAGGAGTGTTGTCCTGTGTTGCTGAGAGAGGGGGAAGAGAAAGAGAAACATGGTTCTCTTTCTTCCCTCTCTCACAGACAGAAGGACAGCACCCCTGCTGTAACCATGGTTCCAGCAGGGGATCCAAATCCGTTTTACTATGAAATATTTGGTGTGCCAGGAGCGCGGTAGTCTTTAGAGAAGAAAGATTTTCTTTGTTGTCCATTGTGGCTCAAACTTATAGACTTTTAGATGATATATATCAAAGCTACCTCCTATTTCCAACAATGTATCCAGAAAATGAGAAACCATGTGTCTTTCTCTAGTCAGCAAAGCCTACTGTGCTATGAACATTTCTATTTTTCGATAGTTCCTATTCTTTTTTTGTACAGTTGTGTTATGTGTTATTTCTATTGTAAAAGCCAACTATTGCAGGAAATAGCACATGTGGTCTTCTGGATACAACCACAAAGTTTTCTTTTGCAATGGGGTTAACACAGTTTGGTATAGGATTCGTGTTGTTTAATGCAAAATGGAACCCCATAGGAATCTTAAGTGAAGTCCTTAGATCTTCTCGTGATTTTTGTGCGGCACAAACGGCTCTTATTAGCTATGGAGTGGTTACTGCGTCGTATGTAAGGCTGTATACGAACCGAGGTGTTTGAACTCGGTTCGTATATTTTCATATATGTTTAGGCTCGGCTCGGCTCGTTTTCTCTAAGAGCACGAATGCTGATGTTTGAACTCGGCTCGAGTTCGTCGCCACAGAACTTGGGCTCGACTCAACTCGTTCGTCTAAATATGCAAACCCAGTTCAACCTTCAAAATCCGTTCAAGAACTCAAGATGGAACACAATATACAGACCTGAAACCAATTTTGGACCACCATACTACAACCCATTCTAGAATTGACTCTGGATCGAGACCCTTTGTCGACAAAATTGGTGATATTAAACGGAATTAGAGATCCAACTTCAGATCTGTGATTTTCAATGGTTACGGCGTGGAATCGAAAGTTGTCATGGCTCTGTTGTAGATCTATAATGTGTGCTTGTGTTTGTGTGTGAAAATGAGAGATGACGAGAGCATGTTTATATGTCTCGTGGGTGACGAGAGAGAGGGGGTAAAAGGAGATAGGCATGTGTGTGTGTGTGACGAGCGAGAGAGAGAGAGAGAGAGAGAGAGAGAGAGAGAGAGAGAGTGATCAGAGGACTTGGCTTGTGTGGAGGAGCAGCTGCTATTGTGGACCTGTGGCCTGATTTGGGGTGGTCTGGCCTGCGGTGTGACCTGTGGTTTGGCCGGCGGTGTAGGCGGTGCTCTAGGGCGGCAATGTGCGTTGTGATGAGAGAGGGGGTAGAGGTTGTTTTGATTGTTCGAGTATGTGAGTAAAGAAGGCGACATGGGCGGTGATCTAGCCGGCAGCGTGGGCGATGCTCTGGCCGATGGCTTGGGCGGTGTTGATGACTACCTGAATACTGAAGTGATGAGAGAGGGGGCATGGCTTCACGGGTTTTTGGCTGTTGCGTGTCTTGACTCTTGAGTCTCTGATGAGATAAGGAGGATGAATTTTGTGATAGAGAGAAAAAGAATTTGGTGATCCACATGCTTCCACGTCCCAATACATATTTTGTGTATATATTGTATTTTTTAATGAGTAAGCGAACATATGTTATTTTATAAGGCTCGGCTCGTGTCTGACTTGTTAAGTAAACGAGCTCTCTTGTTCACGAACATTGATAAACGAACATCATCATGTTCAAAATCAAACGAGTCCTAAAATTATGTTCGTGTTCGGTTTACTTATTACATGAACGAACATGAACAAGTTTCTGAGAGAACGAACAACGAGCTGTTCGTGAATAACTCTGTTCATTTACAGCCTTAGTCGTATGTAATTACATGTTATTTTTCTAGTCGCTCATTCGGAATTACTCATGCAGATGCTAGAGCCAGATCAGAGAAATGAATCGTTCCAAGACTTTTTGTGTAAGATAGCTAATCGCGGCAAGGAGATGCATTCTTTTTCATATCGCCCAAGGCACGGACAGTTTTTTGCATTTATCATCGGCCATGGCACATTTTGCTTGCAATTCAGGTCATGGTCTTAAATAAAAGTGGTTTGAAGAACTCCAGTCGGTTTGTTTGAGTTTGCTATGGAAGATGTGGTGCCTCAGCAGTGTTTTGCTCCTTATTGTTGCTGTAGCTTGTTTATTTGCTATTTATTTTACTCGTTTGTACAGTGGATGGGCATAACATGGAAGGGAAGGGTAATTTTGTATTTGTCTTCTAATCGGTATATATTTCTTAATTATCTCCAAAAAGAAAATTACGTCCGGTACGTTTTAGAAGTCTTCACTGGGCACGTGCTCATCATCCAGCAGCGTATGACAGTGTACCTGGTGAAATATTATTATATTCTAGTCTAGGTGGCTTTATTTCTTGAATGGACGGATATGCCCCCGCAGAGCTTTCTCCGAAAATGAGAGGCAGTTGCTGGATGCACGTTGTGTCTGAGTTGTCTCCCTCTGATTTCTTCCTTCTTCCCCATGCCCCTCCTTCTTTCCTTCCTTCTTTCTTCGAAATCCCCAAAACACCGTCCACACACGCTCGCGTCCCCTCCTATATATTCACCCTCGCATCACACTTATTTTCAGAAACCCATTTTCTCCTTCTCTCTTTGATAGTAATCCATGGCAGCCACGAAGCAGTCTCAGTTTCAAGATTTCTTGCCAATCATGGCCGACAAATTGGGCGGGAACGGTCTGATTGGAGAGCTCTGCAACGGGTTCCGGTTATTGATGGACGTCGATAAAGGGGTCATCACGTTTGACAGCCTCAAGAGGAACTCTGCCCTGCTGGGCCTGCAAGACTTGACCGACGATGACCTGTTGAGTATGTTGAAAGAGGGCGATTTTGACGGAGATGGGGCTCTCAACCAGATGGAGTTTTGCGTCCTCATGTTCAGGTTGAGCCCCGATTTGATGGAGCAGTCTCAGTTTTTGTTAGAAGAAGCTCTTCAACAGCAATTGTCACACTATCCTTGATTGTGATTTTCTCTCACTCCCTTTAATGTATACAACAAGAAAGACGAATACTACTTTGAATTATAATCATTGACCGAGTTTTTCCAATTATTATTCATTACTCAAAAAGATTGTCACCGACTCTTGAATTTGAAGGGATATCGACTTTACCATTAGCAAAATAGCTGAGGGGTTACGTGAATGATGTGTCCTTTTTGTGCTGTAGAGTGTAGTTTCATTGTTGTACTCTTTGAATATAGCTCACTTCACATATTATGTGTCCAATTGCTCTTTAATGTTTTAGCTTGGTCATGTTACCAAACTAGGCATCTTTTTCCTTCTTGTTTGTGTTTGTTTACAATTATGTTAAACTCCTCTCAGTACTGTTGACATCAATCACTAGTTGGATATGTTGATGACTGTGTTACAGAGTTCACCGTTATCTTTCTATTTGTATCTGGATTTGTAGTGAGGTTTCAAAAGGGGTTTCAGTCCTTAACAAGGTGCTCAAAATTGTAGCAAAGTTGGATAAATTGATGGAATATCTGGTCAGGCTAACTAGTACAAGCCTATGGATAGATAAGTTGCATCTCCCTACTTTTGGCATAATCTGTACAGAAACTATAATGCTGTAAGCCGACTAATTCTAGGAGATTTCTTACATAATCTGACTTGTATGATTAAAGATCTAACTCAAGTATGTATGTCCTTTTTCCTTCAAACCTCCGATGCCGCTATGCCTTAACAAAAAATATTTTAGTATTTGCACGCATAATATAATACATGTATTTTTAGCCGTCCTGTAGAGGCCAATGGTTGTCTCCTTCTAGAATAATTGTGCGGAGGTCCATAGCTCATGTTTCCTAGTTCATGACTTTACCATCAACATGCTCTGTTAGAGTTAACTAGACTGTATCGGAATTTTTTGCTTTATATAGTTAGTCATATGGATGGTGTTTCTGCTGCAGACTGTCTCTTTTAACCTAATTCTGTATGCGGTTGCATGACCCAGATTATGGAAGCTTTAAAATGCGTTCTCAGGTCTGCCTTTGTCATTTCCGAGTAGTACATTCAGTCTTTGTCGCTCCGAGAACTTGTACTTTGTCATATGCTTTCAAGACATCCAATATGCGGCATTTTAGACTAACCGCTCAAAGATTTTTCTGGTACATTGATGGTAAATAGCACAGGCATGTGTACTCGGAGATGATGGTAGTATTTTTTGCTCATTTAACTCGCTGAGGAAAGTTGTTAGCTCCTTGGTTCTGGACTCTTGTCCTACAACACAAGGTAGATAATGCAGGTACTTACCTAAAACCCTCTGCTATGTTTTGAAGCGTCAGTGGCTAAAATTATTGGCGGTAACAGATATCTGTTAATCTGCAGTCAAGGATATTCCAGTTGGCTCTAAGGGTGCCTGCTTGGAAATTAGATATATTTATGCTTTTGCTCTTGTGTGAACTGGAATTATCCTTGCATCTGTTTTCTGCATAAACGACTCTGTTTTACAGAAACAGTAGAGTCCATATCAAGAAGCATTCAGTTGGATTGATTGCACACTGCAGCAGCTGCAAGTGTGAACTGGAAATTCCATTATCTGCAAGATTTTAAGGCTGGTAGTTGCTTGGTTCGTCGTGCTTACGATTCGCAATTTTAGAAAACTCGTGCACTGCGCACCCTTTTTATGTCTGACTCTTTTCAAACTTGTGAATGCAACTAATTTGTATTTGTGTTAAAACATTTGATCAATCTACTTCGTCATGCTTTACTTATATTTTAAAGTTTGTACTTCGAATCATCTAAATAGACACTTTCGACAAGGTAAGCATTGTCTTAAAGATAAGGTTGCTCCGCTGTGACCTGGAGGTCTCTAGTGCAGAACGCGGAAATAGCCTCTCTACTACTCAACTGTCACACTGGATGACCTTTAGCTAGTCAATTATAACTCCATAACGTTATATTTAGGCTGCTTATCATTAATTTTCAGTAGAGACTATGGAAACAGGGCAGGCCTTTTGTACTGTTGCAACTTAGAAGCATGCATGAAGATAATTGCAGGAGAGTTGCTATTGTCATAAGTTTGTTGAAGCATCCATTGTATTGGATTCTTGAAGCATCTTTTCTATTGGAATTGACTATAAAGACCAAGTCTTGGGCAGTATCTTCCTTTCGAAGTGAGGAAACAACACGATTGACGACGAGTAGATGCCATCATTCAATGTGAAGCATCTATCATGGGCAAACCTATGAAATAACTGTGATGCTGCTGGTATGTAGATGGATAGTGAGTGTTCAATACTTTATAGTCTATGCTATTAGATCTCATATGTCTGGGTTCAGAAGGGTAGATAGTTACAATTTGAATGTGGTTTTAATGTTGTGACGAATAGATGCCATCATTCAATGTGAAGCATCTATCATGGGCAAACCTATGAAATAATTGTGACGCTGCTGGTATGTAGATGGATAGTGAGAATGCTCAACACCCTATAGTCTATGCTATTAGATATCATATGTCTGGGTTCAGAGGGGTAGATAGTTACAATTTAAATGTGATTTTAATGTTTTTTGAGCCTAATGGTGCCTGACCTTATTCTTTGCTAGCCAAACCCAGTAAAAGAATTGAGCCTGTCAATTCTATGAATGGCATGTTCTGCCTATTAAGTTCCCCCTCCCCCCACACACACACGTACACACGCATCAATAGACTTTAGAACGTAAATAGAAGAGAGTGGAAAGACTTGGAAGATGGTTGACTGGTTGTCAAAGAAGTTGGAAGACTCTCAGTGCGTAGTGACTTGGTCTTTGGGAAGCCAAGTCTCCTCTAAAAGCAACTGGAGGTGGTTTTCTTGTAAACAACAGGTACTGCATTTCATGGTGACCCTTCAAATTGGAGCATATGAGATAATGTATGGTTCAAAAGCTCTACGTACTCGTATGTTCTAACATATTTTGTATCTCCTGGTACCAATATTGTAAGCGCGAATGTTATCTTGTAGTTTACTGCTTATTACCTTCTAGTTTACTGCTTTATGATGGCTGTTTTCCTTCCGAAGCACAGCTTGTCTTGCATTTAGAGTCGCATCATATGGTTTTCATTACATCGAGTAATAGCCTTTGATTTCATCCAGGTTCAGTCTGCAATCGAGTCAAACTGCATGAAAATATCAGGGCGTATGGTCAACATCTTCCTTTCCTCGCAAGGCAACAAGATTGAACATAATTGCAGGGGAGTTGTGTGTAGTGTTGGATTCGTGAAGCAAAAGCCAACTTTTACTCATGTCTTTGTGAGCCTTTCCCTTTGCAGTTCATGAAGGCGGGAGGAACAAGCAGGTTTTGAGGAAAGCACTTTACATACTTCTCATAAACGCTCTGAAGTTGGTCGATTATGAGGTGGTGGGTCATGGAAAAATTGAATGTTCCTGCTGGACGCTGGTTAATGGATCCCTCTCATTTGGTATTTGTTTGAAAAAATTGCCTTACCACCCTAGACTTCATCATTAACCCAACTTACTTAGTTGAGTTATTGAACATTAAAACTTGGCCTCTAGTGTCATTTTTCTGCCAAACTGCTGAATTTTTTTGTTCTTATTGAGGATGCATTAATGTTATTATAATACATGATGACTAGGGCTAACATAAATGATTTTTATCATAACAATGTTAACCTACGAGTGATTGTACCGACTGCTATATAATGCTTCGGCAGTAAACTTAAAATTATACATGCACTTCTTATTGAGGATGCATTGATGTTATTATAATACGATGACTAGGTCTAACATAAATGACTTTTATCAAAATAATGTTAAAATTGTACCGACTGCTATATAATGCTTCGGCAGTAAATTCAACTTGAAATAGTACATGCACATTAATACTTGGGCTCCCTCATTAGTATATTAAGGTTTCCAATTTATTAATTAACGGACTATATTGCTAACTACAAAATATTTTTGTCATTTTTGTTTCCCATATTTCTTTTGTTAGTAGGATTTCACAGCCATAAACTTTTGATAAATGAAATTACGGAAGAGAGACAAGTCAGGATTCCTCAACCCGTAACCACCCCCTACCAGATGCATCATTTTGACTTTTACAATGGACGTACTAATATGTATATCTAGAAGATGAGATTTAACCAACTGATTTTTAAATTGGTTGCGGTGGCAATGCAGGGAGTGTAGTATAACAAAGGTTTTGGTAGCTCTAATGAGAGGGGTGGTTGATTTATCATCAGTTTGTTCAACTTACCTTTTGGGTATCTAATTAATTTGATGGTTGCACAGAAGGAAGGGGTTGTGTGGCCTTGGTTGTATTGATGGCATAAGGGATAAATTGCCTTTTTTCCATCAATGTCTAAAATTTCACTGAACTAATCAAAAGAACAAAGCTGAATAATGATGCAATGTTAAAGGAGCAAGAATGTAAAATTAATTCATGAACTAATTTAACAACACTTTTATAATTTAAGGTCCAAAGGGAATCTTCTGCTTCTTGAGGATTAATGACTGAGGAATAATGACTCTAGTGACCTTACTAGGGGCCACCGATGACCATATTTAGACGAAACAGAAAAAAAAAAAAAGACTTATACGATTAAATGATTTTAAGATAAAGAATTATGGCAGCAAAAATTTTAGATATCGGATTAATGTAGCAAAATGGCTATAGTTCAGGGAGTGTGTCGCACATTTGTTTCCATCAAATTTGATCGTTAGATTTTGACCAAGAAGAAGATTATCATAAGTAATTATCTGTCAGCCTCCTCAAACAGTTCTCTTAATAATGAGAGCCATGCCACATCTCGTAAAAAAAATTATAAATGAATATATGTACGCATGTTTCAAACACACATCACACATTGTACGTAGATGTCAATATATGCAGAGGAGGTTAAACGGGAATCGTGCATCATAAATAATACCGCTCAAGTAATAAACCAGTAAACAAATCATAACTCTATTACTTGTAATATTACGAACACGTTCTAAATGTCAATTAAAAGTTAGAATTAAAAAAGATTTTAGTTTTTATTTTTTGGTAAAAAAATAGAACTGTATTTGTAGCAAATAAGAGTGATAAAAGGGTTAAGAGTTGCCAATATTACAGACCATAGGATATTGAACCACCAACGCGTTGCACACAAATAATACAAAAAGAAAAGATTTTAGTTATAACTCCAGGAGTAGGTAATACCGCTCAAGTATTAAACCAGTAAACAAATCATAAATCTATTGCTTGTAATATTATGAACACGTTCTAAATGTCAATCAAAAGTTAGAATAAAAAAGAAAAGATTTAAGTTTTTTTTGGGTAGAAGATAAAATTGCATTTATATCAAATAAAAGTGACAAAAGGGCTAAGAATTGTCAATATAACAGACCATAGGATAAAGAACCACCAATGCCTTGCACACAAATAATTCAAAAGAAAAAGAATATAGTTATAACTCCAATAGCAGGAATAATCTACAATACCTCTATACAATAATAATTAATTATTGTTGAAGATTGTTGTTGACATTTTCAAACATATTTTTAGAGGCAACTCTTGACACTATTTTTCTAGCATCACTGACTAAGAATTACCACGTATAAGTAATATCTAGTATTATTTATCGTTATATGAATGAGTTGCAGGTTTTTTTTTTATTATTATTATTTTCGAGATCGCAGCAAAGAGTTTCAAAAGAAGAAAAAAAAAAGTAGAGCGAAATGCAAGAATAGTAAAGCTATACAGGCCAATGATGAAAGAATGAGATTAGACCGGCATATCATCTGGAGTCGTCGTTGGCAATGAGAATGATGATGATAAGCGTGACAACAACCTATCATCATTAGCACTTCAGCTTCCCCTCCATCCGACGTCGTTTCACGCCAAGCCCCAAAATACGTGATTAATAAGCTCCTAACTGATCTGCTATGTCGCTATAAATCCAGCTCCCCTCGCTCTACTCTACACGCACACACAGAGAGAGTGCGAGACAGAAGGCAAAAAGATCAAATGGCCACCAAGGTGTACATTGTGTAAGTGCTCTCTCACTATTCACCCTCTCTCTACTTTCTCTCTCTACCTTAACTTCACTGATGCTGATCAGTAATGTCTGTGTAGCATGGCGTTTGAGGGATCGATTGGCTGTTTGATCTTAACGTAGTCTCATTGTTACGTATTTGAGATCCGGCGTTTCGATCACTCGCCAAGTGACGTTTTCTTAAGACTTAAATTGTCTGGATTGTTTGGCTGCTGTAAACTGTTGTCGATTGAGTTCGTATTGATGCGTAATTTTAGAAAGTATTTGATTGTGGAAGCTCATTGTGAGATGTCAAAGTTTTGAGGTTTTGTTGGCATGTATTAATTGGCGGAAAGTTGGAATTCAAGGAGAAACTTGAGTTCAATCAATGTATCTTCCGGTTTCAAGTTTAGTGTTAATGCTCTTGATTGTCGTAAACTCTGTTCTTTGTGATATTACGAAACCTTGACCACAAGTTGAACAGGTCGTTTCTCTAGGAAACAATGAAACTCCCTTCCTGTAGATGATTTATATACCGGTCTTTCTCTTAAGCCTGGGAGTTAACTGTTCCACTTTGAAAAGACTGGCGAAAATTCTTAAACAGAAATTGATGATATTCTTCATATTTACTTTGCTAGAACACTCTTGCACCCTATAATTTTAGACAGTTTTTGTGCTCCGAGTTGAGCCTGTTTTGCTACCGCATTATACGTTCTATTGAGAAGGCAATATGAAGAGCCGTGTGTGTTCGCATTGTATCTCTCCAAGAACTTTGAGTAATGGAGCTATAGTTATTAGTACTGAAATTGCTTGGAAATACGAATTAAACGTGGTTAAGCAGCCTCAGATCTACGAAAGACATGTTCAGCAATAAACGACATGGTATAAGTGCTTTTAATGCTAAAACACAACAAAGGAGCATTAGACTTCTATTCTATCCTTAACCGGCTTTTTAGATATTGGACAAAATGATAGATTTAGTTTCATTCAAAGATATGATGAGGTGATGGTAATGCGACATGGATCCTCTCTACTGCTCTCATGATTAGTCTTGTGCAGCAGAGGGAGTCTAGACTCCAGTGAGCTTTAAGCCAGACAAATATTAGTAAGTGAATTTTGAGATTTTGAGATAATTAATTGCTGAACATAAGGGTCGTGCCAAATTTTTCTTGGAAAAAAAGGAGACAAGAAGCCAGAACGGCGATGCATCTAATATCAGTTAATTGGAGAATTTTCTCGGAGTTAAGGCATTAGAGATGAATACATTGAATTCGAAATGACTTTCGAAGTGTCTTCTTGGACTGTTCCTGTTGTATTATCAGTTGACTACTATAGTGTTTTTCAGACATTATTTGTTGCTTTAGACATAAATCTGACGAAGAAACTATTGCAAGTTGGTTGTTTATATGTCAGTAGCATACTGAGGGCTCCTCGGTGTTGAGATCATTCCCCCCTTGACTTTCAATAAGTCCCCGTTTGTTCAGCTTTACAAGGGGGTAGGGAAAATAGATATGGGGATGATATGCCATGTGGTCAAGGTTGAAGAGAGAAAAAGAAAGTTCAGTGTTTAATTCTGGAACTCTGTCCAGTTATAGGTTCCTGTGTTACACTGTGTTGTTTTATATAATGCATTGAGTTTTCGAATATTGATGTCAGGTTTTGTTGTATTTTTGTTCCTTTTTTACCACTTTGTACAGGCATAGTGAGCATTAAGGTTCTAACAAATCGAGTTTTGTCGCATTCTTCTTTTTTGTTTTCCACCTTATCTAAGGTTGTAGGGAGGCAAGAAATGATAAGAACATTGTCTCATGCTTATTGGTAAGGAAAATGCCACGCCATATTTTCATCCGCCTTCTTGTAATTGGCAGTTCGAACTATTGGCACAGTCCAAGCAATAGCCTATCTAATTAACATGTTACGCAAACACAGTTACACACATAAGATAAATGCTGTGTTGTTTTGACGTGTTTTACACACATAAGGATCCTCATGTAGTCCTGATTAATGATGGTCAGAAACTTTCTTCGTATGACAGGTACTATTCTATGTATGGACATGTAGAGAAGCTAGCACTGGAGATAAAGAAAGGGGCTTCATCTGTTGAAGGAGTTGAAGCCAAACTGTGGCAGGTAGATGCTTTCTTATTTTATGTCTCTTAAGAAAATCCACTAGCGCAAACTTTAGGAAAGTTTGTCTTTATGATAACCTTGATCTAACTTGTTCCAACTTGCAAATTTTTTCTTTCTGGTTTTCGATCAGAGTTTAGATATTTGAGATGATTTCTGTTGAGTTATTTGAACATGCTTAATGTGTTTTTCTTTAATGATGGATTGGCATGCTGAAGCTAAAGAAAGTTGCAGCAATATTCTAAGGCAAAGTGCAATAGAACCAAAATCATTTTGTCATTGAGCAAAAACCAAAAAATTGCAATACCGCGCAAAAGTGCATGGTACGTACGATTGCAAATGATTTATTACACAGCTATAAGGGTGGTGAGGAAAGTTACCTTGTCCACATAAATTGACAGCTTATTATATAATGAAGGCATTGGCTTTTTGTGCAACCCAGAACAGTAAATGACTCCAATCTGATCCAATTCTTTCATCCTACTGTTTTGAGTTCTAGGGCAGAACTTCTCCTTGCTCAGGCATGGAACTCCAGTTTCCAGTTTTTTTTGCTCAATACAATCCATTTTTGTGTGTTAAGATTTTCTCTGGTTATTCCACGTTTTTAGCTCTTTTCGCAGTGTCCGTCATCATATCCATTCTTGTATAATACTAGTTCATTGGGACTTTCTGTCTCCTGCACAATTTGATGGCATTTCTGGAGTTTAGAGTCTCAAAAAAAATTGTCTATTTATTGTAGCTATAATATCCCCGATTCCATTTTTATATGGAGCATTGATTTGTAATTGATGGGTAGAGCTGCTGACCATCATTTTGACTTGGTTAGTTGATTAAACATGTCTACACAAATTGCGGTAACTCTTCCTAGATTCAAGAGTAGGCAATGGTTGTTAGCTGGGCAGCGGTTCTCTCCAACCTCCCCCAACCTTTTAACTGCTCTCTGAATCGCTGGAAGATAATTTTCAGCTAGAAGTTTTCGAAAGATGCATTTTGGTACAATACCTACTTCGCTTCATATTTGGAGTTTTGTTTCTCCCAAGGACAAGAGTTATTTGTACATGGACCCCTATCCTCGTTCAGCTCTTGGATAACGGTCTCTATTCTGTTACGTTTTTTTTATCATTTCTACCTTTCTATCCTCAATTCTCTTCACATCTTAGAGACCTAAACGTGAAGTTACTGCCGGAGAGGGTTGCTATTGCAGATGGTTATGGCTTAATTGTTTCTGGCGGCCTGAGAAGTTGTTCTGTATGAAACCTTGATCCCATTGTTTACCCTCATTTTTCAAGATGCTGATATTCTTAAAAGTTGAGTGGCTGTCCTATTACGAGGCTCAGGAGAAGGTATTCAGTAAGCAACCTTACCTTTGTTTCTAGAGGCACTTATTCCGGCGAATCAAATATGGAAAGTTGTGTCATAATGGGTTGCTATATTCCCTCTCCTTTCAAAGAATCACCACGCCACAGCATGTTTAACAGTTTTAGGATTATGCTGACGTCCACTCTTACTGCTTTTATTACATCATTGGAGCTAGTGTTTCTTGCTCGCCCAGAACTTGCAGCCTGAATCTTGGTATGCGCTTGCTAAATTACATGGTAATTTTTACTTGGGACAGGTCCCTGAGACACTACCAGATGACGTACTTGGGAAAATGAGTGCGCCAGCAAAAAGTGATGTACCATGCATCACAACCAATGAGCTCGCCGAGGCTGATGGGTTTGTCTTTGGCTTCCCCACAAGATTTGGTATGATGGCTGCTCAGTTCAAAGCATTTCTTGATTCAACTGGTGGCCTATGGAGAACACAGCAGCTTGCAGGCAAGCCTGCTGGGATATTCTATAGCACTGGATCCCAAGGAGGTGGACAAGAAACTACCGCGTGAGTCACCGTGTTGGATCTTCTCGATTAGTGCCATAAAAATAGACTGATCTTCAAATTTCTCACTTTCTGTGGAAATTTTGCAGTTTGACCGCCATTACTCAGCTGGTACACCACGGGATGATCTTTGTACCCATTGGATACACATTTGGAGCTGGCATGTTTGAAATGGAGAAAGTGAAAGGTGGAAGTCCTTATGGCGCTGGGACTTTTGCTGGAGATGGTTCAAGAGAGCCATCCGAGCTTGAATTGGAGCAGGCTTTCCACCAAGGGAAGTACATAGCCACCATCACCAAGAAACTCAAACTAGCTGCGTGATTTCAGTTGGATACAAAGATAATGTTTGCATTCTTACATTTCCATTTTCATTTACTCGTGACCATATAGTATCTACATCCTATTTCCCTGTGATTTCGGAAGGAAAAAAACGATATTCTTGCTTTTTAGCATACATAATTTGTATGTGCTTTATTTGGGCACAGTGTGATCTGTGTGAATGATATGTTTATCTATCTGCATATAATTGGTTATTATCATTTAGTGCGACAAACCTTTGCTCTTGTATTCATGTGGCAAAAATGTTGCATCCCGGTGCTGAAACTTGCGTCGCAATAGTAAAAATGGACCGAGTTTAGAGGCAAATGAGCTGAACTTGTGTCGCCATAAGACCAATTTTCCCTGACCACCATCAATTTGTTGTAAAACAGACTTACTGATTTTTGGTGATGATGGTTAAGTGGAGTACTTCAAATTTAGAGTGAAAATATGTACCTTTAGGTTTAGTGCTCCAAGTTGAATAAGCTGATTATTGAGAAACTTCTTTTTGGCAAACTAAATACTGATTCACAATTTGTAAACCAGAGTAAAATTAATATCACAGAAGGAAAAAAAAAAGTCGGATAGCAAAGTATAATACATAGATTTTTCCTGATCCTTGTATTCAATGGAAATTATTCCTCGACATCCTTTCAAAAAGAAATAGTTCCATATAGTGGAAAGCGCTCTGGTTCCTCATTTTAGAAATAGAACAAAAAAGGAAAGGAAAAAAGCAACACACCATAAGCTTTGCGATGGACGTAATGTAGCGGAAGCGAATGCAACAAGAATCACTGTAAACTTAGAAATTCGTCACATAAATAAGACAATTTAGAATGTACTACTTAAGAATCTCAAAATATAAAAAAACTAGATTTCATTGTCTACTTGACAAAGTTGCGTAGAGATCTTTATACGGACAATTTTGAAAAATAAACAAAAAATTGAAACAACTAACTACGAAGTTGGAATACTGTGAGACGGCTTTGAATGTTTGTTGAAAGTAAATAAAAAGCACATGTGAATGCTAAAATGGCCAAATTTTCTCTGTTATTAATGCCGCAAAATAAATCTATGAACTCTAGTCCTACATCACTATGCATGATAAAGATCCACTTCAGTCCATAGGTAAACTGACCATCAACGTTTTCTGAATCCCTCTGTTCATGCACTAATAAGAACCAGTTATCAGTGTGATAACTAGTCATGAACACTTCAACTCAGGCTTGTTTTCGGCTACATCACATGAGACCATAATTTGGTCCCAAGCAAAGGTTTTGAGAGACCAAAGGTGATTGTCTAACAGTAAAACAAAGTCTTTTTTTTTTGCAAGATTACATGTTTCAGTCTCATGAGAGGTAAAATTTTTGTATTGGGGGTATTTGCACCCAATAGTGAATTCCCAATTAATTAGGCAAAACGTTACGATTTACTCACTACGTGAATTCTTTTTTACCCCTCTTCAAGGACTTCTCTAGCAATAAAAAATTAACTTTAATTATGACTGAAAAAAAAAGTTGAATGCATTTTCAAAGACAAGATTGTTCACAAAGACGAAGAATCTTCATTTTATTCATAGATGATGAGAGTTTATAGAATACAAAGACTCACATCTAAAACCTAACTTCGCAATTGCAACCAACTGATAGCAATATCAATACATTAGCAGAAAAAGGAAAAAAAAATTTAAATCTAGGTCATGATTTGTTTCGGGTGTTGAGTTGTGTCTTTATATGCAACAAATACTTATAGAAAATGACTACGCAAAAACTTATCTTAGAAAATAACTTCCCGGGTAACTACCTTCTAAAAAATATGAACACATATTTACGAAAGTAAGTTTTTTCACATGACTTTCCAGACTTGTGTCCATCGTCGTCTCCTTTCTTTTTTTTTTGTAAATAACAACAAAAGTCTTTAGGTCATTCAGTAGTATTTAGTTAAAGACAAGTGATTAACTTTTAGTGGCTGCACATAATTGAACACTGACAAAGCTTATTAAGATTAGCAAATCTTAGTAGAAAGTTTATGCAACTTCTATCAACGTGTAGAAAATTTTGGGGCTAATTACACCTAGGTTCCTGAGGTTTGGGAGTAATTACACTCGAGGACACAAAGTTTCAAAATGTAACACTTATGTCCGTTGACAAACGGAACCCTAAAAATTCTAACGGTTTTAACAAAATGACTTTATTACCCCTGACTTTAAAATAAATTACCCACTTAATTTACTGATTATTCTTCCTCTCCCCACACCTAGCACCCACACCCCCCCCCCGTGCCCCCACCCCCCGCCCCCAACCCCATTTCTGTCACTTCTGCATGAACGGAACGGGGTCAAGGACAGCCCCCAATCGCCACACCCCTGCTGTGGGGGAGAAGAGAAGAGATGGAGGGGAAGAGCGACGGTGACGTCGCCGGTGGTGGATCTGCTTTGTTCGACGAATAACAGAAGGGACTGCCAGAGGAGAAGGGGGCTGCCAGGGTGAGGGAAGGGGCTGTCGGCGAGGAAGGGGACTGTCGGCGGGGAGGGAAGAGATTGCCGGGGTGAGGGAAGGGGCTGTCGGCGGGGAAGGGGACTGCCGGCGGGGAGGGAAGAGGTTGCCGGGGTGAGGGAAGGGGCTGTCGGCGAGGAAGGGGACTGCCGGCGGGGAGTGAAGAGGGTGCTGGGGTGAGGGAAGGGGCTGTCGGCGGGGAAGGGGACTGCCGGCTGGGAGGGAAGAGGCTGCCGGGTGAGGGAAGGGGCTGTCAGCGAGGAGGGAAGAGGCTGTCGGGGTGAGGGAAGGGGCTGCCGGGGTGAGGGAAGGGGCTACCGGCGGGGAAGGGGACTGTCGGCGGGGAGGGAAGGGGCTGCCGGGGGTTCGGGAAAACCCTAATTTGGAAATTAGGGTTTCGGGAAAACCCTAATTTGCAAATTAGGGTTTCAACAAAACCCTAATCTTTAATTAAGGCTTGAATTCTTAATTTAAAAAGGGGTAGTATCGTCATTTTAAAAATATGTATTGATAACATCAGCAAAAAAATACACTTTTTGGACGGAACCCTAACGGATGGACACGGCTGATACATTTGAAACATGTTTAGTCACAGAATGTTACATTTTGAAACTTTGTATCCTTGACTGTAATTACCCCCAAACCTCAGGGACATATGTGTAATTAGCCCAAAATTTTGTTATGCGTCTTATTGCTTTATTGAGCAAGTAATTTGAATGTAGCACCTGACTGTGCATCTGCTGTGCTCCGTTTAACCAGAACGCAATGCTGTGTTCTGTATACAACAAAAGCTCTTGAATACCACGCTCTCAGCAGAATCTTGCTGCAGCACTTGCACCCCAACTTGTCCACTTCCCTTCTCTCAATAACAAAACAAGAAACATATGAGAACTTTAAAGGTCTCCACTTCACCCTGTATCCTCCCTCTTACCCTGTTCATGTTCGTTTGACTTCTGATGCCCTTTTTAGTTCTGTTTTCTATTGTGCTCTGTGTGAGTGGTGGGGAAGGGTGAGAATTGTTGTCCTAATTTCCAGATTCCTGAAACATGATTAATTAAGAAACACAAAGTACAATATATAGTATTTCTTTTCCACATTATTAACCATCAAGTATCTCATCATGGACATATATATCCAGTAGTGCGCGTATCCCGGAAGCTTTAACTTTCGAAAGATTACTAATTAATATGCTCTTGTCCGATTTTGGTTTGTAAGTTGGTAGTTATTTGTTTAGCTCATAAAGTGGTAGGCCTTGCGTTTGTGCTTACATGATCATCCAAACACTGAAGCTGGAGAAGCTCACAAATGTAAGATAAAACGGGAAACTACTATGTTAAAAAAAAAAAAATTAGCGTAGCAAACTTATCGATCTTATGTGGATCGATAAGTTGTTCATTTCTACATTATGTTGAGCAAAGTTGTTCATCACGGTTTGGCACGTTTTGGCTATGTGTCGTACCTGAATTTCATGAGTGCTCTAGAGAACTTGCCTAAGTTCCCATAGAGGTGGCCCCACCTCGACACTCATATAGGTGAATCCATCAGGTGTGTACCGCAATCAAACACATTACCCAACTTGGGCTATGAATTTCATTAAGAGCTAATGCTCAACCTCTAACGTTGCAGTTATACACTATCCTACATCATAGGAATGGACTGTCACAATATAATTTGGATAGTGTCTCAACTGATCAACCAGTGGCTTGTTATAACCCATATGAACCTAATTCCTGGGATCACCATTGACATAGGTTGGGTTCCCACCACTGTTGACCTTTGTTCTAAGCATAAGTCATATTCCCCTCGATGTATTTCTCACTAGCTTCATGCTTAGTGGTTTTGTCAGAGGATCGGCCAAGTTCAACTTTGACTTCACAAAATTAAGGGATATAACCCCATCATTCAGCAGCTGCCACATAATGTTATGTCTTAAGCTAATGTGCCTACTCTTGCCATTATAAGCTTTGTTCTTAGCGCGGGCTATCACAGCCTGGCTATTACACAACATCGACACAGATGGAACTGGTTGCATCCATAAGGGGATGTCAGCAAATAGGTTCCTGAGCCACTCTGCTTCAGTACCTGCCTTCTCTAAGGCAATAAACTCGGATTACATCATAGACCGAGTTGTGCAAGTCTGCTTGGAAGATTTCCAAGAGACTGCTCCTTCTCCAAGAGTAAAAATATACCTATTCGTGGATTTTGTCTCATCTACATCAGAGATCTAGTTAGCATCACATTATCCTTCTAATATTACAGGAAATCCATCAAAGTATAGAGAATAATCTATGGTGCCTTTCAAATATTTAAGCACTCTACATAAAGCAGTCCAATGATCCTTACCAGGATTATGCGTGTATCTACTAAGTCTATTTATGGCATATGGTATGTCAGATCTAGTACCATTCATCAAGTACATGAGACAACCAATTATTTGAGCATATTCAGACTGAGATACACCACTATCTTTATTCTTTTTCAGCTGAATACTAGAATCATATGGAGTGCTAACAGGGGTACAATCAAAATGACCAAATTTTCTTAACATTTTCTCCACAAAATGTTCTTGAGAAATATTATAGCCATTACTTATTCTATTCAATTTGATTCCAAGAATAACGTCTGCCTCACCTAAGTCTTTCATGTCAAACATAAAAGAGAGGAAGTTTTTGATCTCATTGATTACCTTAATACTTGTTTCTATAATGAGCATGTCATCCACATACAAGCATATAATAACTCCAGAGTTTTTATCGAAAAACTTACAGTAAATGCATTTATCAGCTTCATTCACAGAAAAGCCATTTGAGGTAATCACACTATCAAATTTATCATGTCATTGCTTAGAGGCTTGTTTAAGACCATACAAGGATTTAACAAGTCTACAGACTTTCTTTTCATTACCTGGGGTCACAAACCCTTCTAGTTGATGCATGTAAATTTCTTCCTCAAGTTCTCCATTGAGAAATGCAGTCTTAACATCCATTTGATGTATGATTAGCTTATGTACTGCTACTAAAGCAATTAATACTCGAATGCATGAAGTTCTAGCAACAGGTGAGTATGTGTCAAAGTAATCTTGATCTTTCTTTTGAGTATACCCTTGGGCAACCGATCTAGCCTTGAATTTCTCTATTGTACCATTAGGTTTCCTTTTCCTTTTGAAAATCCATTTGCACCCGATTGGTTTAGCACCTGATGGTAGGTCTACCAATTCCCAGGTATGATTTGACATTATAGATTCGATTTCACTGTTTATAGCTTCCTTCCAAAAAGAAGCATCAGGAGAGGTTATAGCCTCTTTAAAAGATAGAGGATCATCCTCTAAGAGGAAGGTATAAAAGTCTTCTCCTAGGTTCGTTTCCTTTCTTTTTCTTTTACTTCTCCTGATTTCAATCTCTGAACCTTCACCTGCTTCAAGCTCAGGTTCTTTTTCAGAAATTTGTTTATCAACTTTTGTTTTAAGAGGAAACACATTTTCAAAGAACTCTGCATCTTTAGATTCGATTATGTTGTTTGAATCTAAGACGTCACTTTTGAGGACTAGAAACCTATATGCAGTGCTATGGAAAGCATAGCCAATAAATAGGCAATCCAAAGTTCTAGATCCTAATTTCCTCCTTTTTGGTTTAGGGAGCATAACCTTGGCTAAAGACCCCCACACTTTTAGGTATTTGAGATTTGGAATTCTATTTTCCCAAAGCTCATAGGGTGTCTTTCCAGTTTTCTTGAATATTATTCTATTTTGGATATGACAAGAAGATAAGATTGCTTCCCCCCCCCCCCCACAGGTTGTGGGGTGCACCAGCACTTATAAGTAATGCGTTCATCAACTTCGGCTTTGTATATTAGGAATTTTTCCTCAGCTTCGTCTTTGTTTCGAAGTAGGTATACTTGGATATATCGGGAAAAATCATCTATAAAGGTAACGTAATACCGTTTGTCACCCCTAGACATTGAGTTTTTAAAATCTACCAAGTCTGAGTGAATAAGACTAAGGAGTTCCGATTCTCTTTCTAACACGGGTTTATGAGGTTTCTTAGTTATTTTTGCTTCCGCGCATATTTGACATTTTTCGCGTTCGGAAATTGTTACGTTAGTTAGAATTCCTAATTCTTTCATTTTCTTAATATAAGGATAGTTCACATATCCAAGCCTAGCATGTCATAAATCAACACAATCAAGCAAGTAAGTAGAAGAAGCATTTTCATTCATAATATCAAGAACATTCAACAGGAACAGACTCTTATCAAAGTACCTTTCCCACAAACATCCCATTCTTGGTCATCACACCTTTATCTGATTCAAAGATGACTTTCACTCCTACTTTCCCAAGCAAAGAGATAGACGCTAGGTTCCAATGAATTTCTGGTACATGCAGGACATCAGAAAGAAATAGTATCTTTCCAGAGGTAAGCTTCAAATTAACTTTTCCTTTGCCAATCATTGGCGCAGGACGAGAGTCACCCATGAACACTTGTTCATCTCCTTCCCCTACTGGTGTGTAGGAGGTAAAGGTACTTCTGTTGCCACATATATGCCAGGTGGCACAAGAGTCTACCACCCAAGCTTTTTCCTCTGCCACAATATTTGCCTCGGAAACGACTGCAACAATAACATCTGCCGCCTCAGCTAGGTGAGCTCTTGGAGGGGCATGATTGTCGCTTCCTTTTCTGAACCTGCACTGTGAGGCATAGTGGCCTGATTTGCCACAAACAAAGTAATCACCTTTCTTTTTAGTATTACTACCTTAGGGCTTAAGGTGATTAGGTTTGGGTCTTTGTCCTTGGGTAAGCCTACGACCAAATCCGTTGTTTTGCCTATTGTGGTTCCCATGTGGTTTCTCATGCCTTTCCTCAATCAGGTTTGCCTTCGAAGTAAATTCCTTGGCTTTAGCAGCTTTCTAGTGATTCCTATTTTTCTCTTCAATTCGTATGTGCACTATCACATCTTCTAGGGTCATGTCCTTCCTCTTGTGCTTCATCATGCTTTTGTTGTCTGACTAGGATTCGGGAAGCTTTTCAATCAAGGAGCCAGTTGCAAAGGGTTCAGGCAAGGGCATCCCCTCTTTGGTGAGTTCAGCTATAACTAGGTGAAACTCATGGATTTAGGAGGATACACACATCTTTCTCTTCCGACATTTGGAATTGCAAAAAGTTGCCTATCGCATACTTTTTGGTACTAGCATCCTCAACCACATACTTCTTATTTAACGCATCCCAAATATTAGAGGCATGAGCATAACTACAATAAACATCATACAGCTCATTGGAGAGGGAATTCAAAATCTTGCCCTTGCATATTTTTTCTGAAGTTTCCCAAATGAAAAATTCTTTATCGAAATTTTTGGGATCGGTATCTTCCTTTAGCGTGGATTTAGGTATGGTAAGGACGAAATCAACTTTGGCAATGTCTAAAATTAAAAGAAGTTTGCTTTGCCAGCATTTAAAGTTTAAGCCATTAAATGGATCAACCGTAAGGTCGGGAATGGCTCTAGTAGCGGTTAACATAGCAGCATCCATAACTACTCTTAAGATTGTAAGATAAAACAGGAAATTACTATGTTAAAAAAATTGAAAATTAGCGTAGCAAACTTATCGAAATTTGAGCAGACTGAGGCATGTGTGCACTGTCCTTAAGAGTAGTTTTGCCCCCTCGGAGATATATATCTCGGTGCTCAAGGTCTCGGACGGCCACCCTCCAAGATTCAACAGTCTCTTCTTCGCTAACGAGCACTCGAATAGCGTAGGTTAACAGAAACAACTTTTTGCTTGTTTTTATCACCGAAACTACAAGAGAACAGAAACGTGTATAGAGAGAAAATGAGAAGGCTTTGGTTGCTTTTCGGTGTGTGTCAAAATGAGAAAAGAGCTCGTCCTTTTATAGTGAGAAAACAGACAGCGTATAAAGGACAAAAGTAAGCTATGTAAATAAGGCAAATGTGGTAAATATGGTAATTATCAAAAATCTTCTGCTTAAATAAGGTAAATGACTTTGTAACGGCTAATTAATTTAGACAAACAATGAGTTAATTCCGAGATGTGTCTCAAGACATAAAAGGCTACTTGATTTAGACAGACAAAGAATCAATTTCGGATTTGTCTGTTAATAAAATCACTTCAATTTTGGTCAATGAATCCCAAAGAAGATTTAAATTAAAAAAAAGATTGGCTTTGAAATATCTTGTAATTTGTTTACCAGATACAACAACAAATGGTTTGTCTTTCACCCTTTTGGCTTTTTATTTGATGCTGTCACTGTATTCATAAGTCGGGTTGCAAAAACTAATGGAGAGCGTTTACGGGTGTTCGAGCTTGATTCATTTTATTTGTCGAGCTTCACGTTTTGTCCAAAATTGATTCGTGTGAGGCTACTTCAGGAGCGCAAACTTGAGCTTTATAACAGAACTTTGCCTTGTCGAGAGGAACTCAACATGTTAACGAGCTTTTAAAATGTTTGCAAGTTTTGGTCCGTATATATTAGGATATTGTTTTAGTTTGAGAAAGCCGAGCTCGAATAGCTTGATTCTTTACGGCTTTATTTCCTTCAAGATTTCTGAAGGGAAGACCGTAAGTCTTTGCAACCTGCAACCTTACTTATGTGGGGAATCTTCCCGGTATATATAGATAAACAAATTTGAGACATGAATGTAGATGTCAGACGCAAGCAAGGACATGCTGAGCATAGAACAATCCTAAAGTAAGCTCTTCCGTAGGTCAATAAAGGATATTGAACTCTCTGAAAAACATAAAGGCAATTTTTATTCGCATGCCGAGTCTCTAAAGCTGTAACCCTTTTCTTTCTTTTTGCTCTTCTTTTTGACTCATAACTGCAATAATTTTTCCAGAGAAAAACTGGATTGGTGGAATGTTAGCTCTCTCTCTCTCTCTCTCTCTCTCTCTCCAAAGTTTTCCTTGATTTTGTGGGAAAATTAGGTTGATTTAGTTAGAAATCCCCACCCTAAGGCCAACACAAGCATATTGCAAGAATTGAGTAGAAGAAATTTTTCGGTTTGTGACTGTCTATGGCTCCATCATAAGTTTTGCCTACCATGCATTACAGTTGATTTTTGGAGATTCTACTCGTACTTAGATTATAAGTGCAATATGTATTTAACGATGTACAATATTTCCCAAGGTGTTGAAAAACATATATGAAAGAGTTACAAAGTGAAATGATCGCAAAGTTATTTTAAAATCTTGTGGAAGGCGTTTTCGTCTGAAAATATGATTGTAACATCATAGCATCACACGGTAAGCTTTATAGTCACGGTTATGATGAATGTGTAGAACCCTTTTTTATGGTAGTCGCTTGCGCTTCTAAGCTACGTTAATGTTGCACAAGAAAATCATAGTTAAAGTCCAAAGTACTTGATCACACAGTTGCCTATCTTGAGATTTGTGACCTACCCCCCTTCAGCTAGGTAACGTCGGAGCCAAGTTATGCTGCTCTTTTGTAGGCCAGAATCATATCATAATTAGTTCTTCATGGTTGGCAATAATAGAGAAAGAAAGAATTACATGTGAATTTCTACCGTTTCTATATCCTACAAATGTCACAACCACAGAGGGGTGACACTAAGACGTAGCCTTCGGCAGCTTAGTTCATTACGCACACACCATAGAAACAAAAGGTAAACTTCAAGCATGAACAGATGGGTAATAAACTAACCGAGACAAAGATTCTCGGTCACTGTCCATTTTTTCTGAGATATATGAAATTAGGTTTGATTTAAAATGAAATCACATGTATATATAGACAAAGCCTATTGCGAAGAATGTGGAATAAATTGGCATTGTTACGACAAAACTCATTACAACTTTGTCATTCCGTACCCTTTTTGGTTATAATGGTTTAAGTTAAACGCGTGTGTGCATGTGTGAGAGAGTGGGAGAGGGAGAGAGACAGAGACAGTAGGGTTTGGGGCTCTCCTTCACCTTCCAATGGAAGCAGTTCAATGTGACCATTCGATAGAAAGCACAAAAGCATTGGTGACAGCCCCTTCACCTACATCCCTCCATTGCCTATTCAATCCAAAGATCGAATATACAAAAAAACAAATCGAGAAAATAAAATAAAAATCCCAAAAGGAGCAAGGGGGATGGGCCACCTCTGACTTCCACTAACATATTCCAAACATTACAAACACATAATTAACATATCAAAAAGTGATATTTCCCATCAATTGATCTCTCCGTCCTGTTCTGGAATTCAATCATCCCTTCCCTTCGATCTCATCTTTCCCTTTGAATTGATACTACTAAAGGTAATGCCAGCTCTGTGCACATAGAATTTTAGCTAGGATTGAAAACACACAAACCGTTAAGTTATAAGAAAAGCTTCATTCTTTCCCCAGCTTCCCTCAGCCAAATTCAGCTACAAGCAACAACTTCTGTCTCTAAACTATGATCTACACTTTTTCTTCTAGATTAATTTAGCACCTGTTCTCATTCCTAACCAGTTACCTTTAATCATAATTCTTCAATTATTACAAGGCTATATATGTATAATATTCGCCGTCCAATGGTCCCTAACATTTGCCAAAGCTGCATCATTCTGCCTGTAGCTGGCCTGTCCTTTAGAGAAAGTTTCATATCCTTTTCTTTCTCTTTCAGCATTTTTTATTTTTTTTTGGGTTCTCCCTTTTCATCCATACGCGGACTAGGACTAGTACTAGTATACGGCTCCAGATTTTTTCAATCTTATCGTTCCCACTTTGCTAGTAAAATATTCGGTAGGAGTGAGACATGGAGGTGTTGCGTCTCAAGGAGACGATCCACCCTTGCATACAAGAGGCCCTGTGGTCTCTCTCGTGTCTCACTCCTACTGAATATCTTCTGCTTTTTCTAGGGTTTGATAAGATACTCTGGTTGGGATCGGTTGCGATGCCCGGATTTCATGACGTCTTGCCCTTCTCTATCTGAATGTTCCTCCAAATGTAGGGGTCCAAAAATCAACCGTGGTCTCATGCATGGCAGGGAAGGTGCTCGAGACCGGTACCAGACATAGGCCTCGACTCCTTAGATCTTGCTTCAGTCCTTCTGGGTCCTTAAATTTATCGGAATTCTGGAAGATTAAAGATGCATATGTTACGTTTGGATTAACGTAACGTACGATATAACTTTTAAACCCTAAGTGGAGTTAGTAAGGGAAGTATCAAGACTCTCGTTACATGTATACGTTATCTATATATTTTGATGAGTAACTCGACATAAATTAAAGAGAACATCACCTGCTGGTGTTGTATGGGAGCTCCACTTTTCATATATGGAGTACTTAGGACCTGATAATTTACATTAAAGCAAGAGCATATAACCATCATTATCTTCATACATTTCTATAGAGAATTGCGATGACGAGTGTAATTAGACTATTATATATGAGAAAACTTACACCAATTTGTTCATGGAGGAACTTGATGTATTCAATAGCTTCGGAAAGCACTGAAGCTGTATCAGTCTGAAACATTGACGTGATTGATGACTATAATCAGTAAAAGCTTTTATCAAATCTGAAAGAAAATGCTCCCTTACTATGCTTCTCTAGATCTTCTGCGAAAAAGAAAGGGTGGAAAATCCCCAAATTTTACCTTTCCAAAAGGCGAAACTAATTGTTGAAGTGCAGTGATTCTGTCCCCCATTTTCTCTTTCCTCACCTGAGAACAAAATCTTGTACTTTTATCTCATCTATGGCTATGAGAGAGGCAATTAAAGAAGCTTAAGTCTAAAGCAATTCCGCGCGCTTGTGAAAAAAGTGCCTTCGAGTTGTGCTTACCTTAAAAGCTGGCAAAGGTGCTGGAGTAGTCTCATTCCGGGGCCTTTTGTTTGATGATTCATGGCTGCTTTTCTTCCCCACTGGCGCTATGTCACGAACCTCTGATGTATTCTGTTGAAAAATATAAAATATGAATGAGACGCGAGGCACTGTGAAAAATTAAAAAAAAAGAAATATAAAAAAAAAACCCTAGCCATAGTTTGTTACCTTAGGTTTCTCATCGAAAGTTGTCGAAGGTAAATTCATCTGTAACGATGAGAAAAAGCCAGCGGACTGGTTAACATCAGTCCTAGGAGCTGCAGAAGATGCATTCCAGAACGGAGCATTGTTGGAGAAGTGTAACTGGTGATTAGGTGGCTGCTGCTTTGGAGGGGAGTTCCTCAGAAACTGAGGAAATTTTGACCAAGAAGACACTGATTCGCTCGAGTTATTCATCCCGTAGCTTGTTGGATGATACGGATAACTAGTACTACCCGTACTGGACCGGTTTTGATCGAAAACCGACCCTGCCTGGTTATCAGATCCCAACAACAATCCTTGCAACATAGTGGAAGGACTACTACAACGACCATACACCCCCAGATCCATGCTACTCTCAGATGGGCTTATATGAGAGCTATACTGAGATTGATCTAGCGAAAGACCACGGTTAATTTGCTGAAAAGTATTCGTGTTCGAGCTCAAGTCATCTTGAAGCATATTTCGAAAATTGCTTTCAGCTTTTTCGCTCCGGCTGTTCACAAAATTCAAAAGGAAAAAAAAAGCCGTCTTAAGTGGTTGAGAGATATATACATATATGTATACGCCACGAAGTAGGAATTTGCGCGAAAAAATTCATAAGTTTTGGTAACTTACAGCAAAGCTTGGTTCCAGTCGATTCCTGGAGATGGAAGGCCTAAGCCCATCATGTGTAAGTTGGGATCAGACAACACAACTGAGCTGCTCGACGAGGATAAAGAATCCATTGAAGACCTTGCTTTTGTGTCCACTATTTCTGTCGGCCATCCAAAGCTTGAAATACTAGTAGTATTTCGAGCAGTAGATGATGGAGACGACGCTCCACTTTCGAACCTGTTTCTTGATGACGGTTCCCACCAGTTTCCACTGCCAAGCTGGAAATCGTCCGCCATGGCCACCAACTGCAGCTTCTTCTTCTTCTACTTGAACTCTTTTCTTTCTCTATCTATGCTTTTCTCCTGGCTTGTTTTCAGATTCTTTTACCTTGAGTGACTCTCTTGTGCTTGTGCTTGTGCTGGTGCTGGTGCTGGTGCTGGTGTTTGGGTTGGTTTTATACACTGAAATGAAATCGATTTGCTGCATCTCACTATTTATACTCGGTACACGCCATTTGAGTTCAAGAACAGGAAAAATGACCATGGTTGACTTTTTGGGGGGTGATTTGAGTTATTGAAATCAAATTCTCGACAGGAAAAAGTGAACCTCCCTTATCTTCAACAGCATGACCAAGGTTTTTTTTTTTATAATCTAATTTTATCTTTTATTTGACATAGATGGTGACAATGTATCAATTGCTTAATTATCAAACCATGTAAATAAGCTTTACTAGAAGTGTTGGTTCGAAAAGTCATGGTTTATAGGTCATTCAATGTCACGTTTACAGTGTTATAGACTTTATCAACACAACTCAAAACGATCATATTCTTATTATACTAATCAAGAAAGATGGAAAGGCAGGTATAGGAGGTTGTTGTTACAGAGAGAGTCGTTTATAATTTCTTTACACATTCTTGTACACATTTTTGTACGTTAACATCTTTACAAGATGCGGCAAAACACAACCTGAGCAACCAAGTCAAATCTATTTCTTTCATTTGCATTTTCTGGAGTATCCAACTCAAAATCTTCGATGTCAATTAACCAGGATAAAGGGAACATTTCACGCAGCGACTCATGACACGGCCTGGCACGATTCATCTATTAGTAGTATGACTTAGGTAGCGAAGCAAAAACAAATAGAGGGTTCATTTTCTTCAAGTTTTTACACTATTTTTCTATACCCAAAACTTACATCTTCTCAGTTCTCATGAAGAAAATAAGATAAACAAGGGGTTTTATTATATTCTCCCTTCTAAAGTTAGAGCAAATGTTTAGATATTTAATCCCCCACATTCATTTCAGAAAAGCCATCATCAGCAACGCATACTATGAGCAAACACACGTGTAATCAGAAAATGAAGACTGGAGTCTCAAACTTATCATTGATCGTGCAACTTGTCCCTGAAAGCAAGCCCCATCTGGGAAAAAAGAAAACACAACTCCATTATCGGACATTGGCATATTTTTATTGGGAGATGTCTAGAGTTTTGCTTTTGCTGGGTTGGTGAACCTCACCAACGTCTCATGTAGGAGTTTCTACCCTTGAAATTCCAGATATGAGCCACATATATAGATTGACTGATCGATTAGAGTCCAGCGTATGATGGCGTTAATCAGCCTTCGACTCTTAAGAGCTAGCGCTCATTTTACATAATCTAGCGTACACGAGATACAAAATAATTATAAAGCTAATTGGCCTTTTTAGGTTTCTATTTCCTAGACAAAAGGATTAGTTGTTTTAGGCAGTTTTCGAGAAACCTGCTAGCATAATAGTTCAGTTGTAGTTGTTCAGTTGTGATTTACTGATCTGTGTTGTTCCTTTTTTTAATAGTAGTAGTTTGTAATAGTAGTTTGTAACTCTAAAGTGATATTGTAATAGCTAGCAGCGAACCCAAGATCACTAATAATCAAAAGAAAACAGTAAAATAGTTAAAAATTAAAAAAAAACGATGTAACACGGTCATGCAATTGCCTACCTCTATGAGGAAGCGCAACACGAGTTTCACTACTCGAAAGATAAAATACAGCCACGTACGTCACTTGAAGAACCATCTTTAGACATCGTAATGACAGAACAAGGATACCTTTTCAAGCCCAAGTCTAACACGCCTTATATAAAGTGCGGTACTCACATAACAGAACTAGAAAATCAAAACGGGCCTGAACTACGAAAAGAAATCTTCGAGGCCTTAATTTCTCAAGAACCTTGGCATTCGCTAAATGTACAATATCTAATTATCTAGTACCCCCCCTTCCCTCCCTTTATACTTTCTATTTTATACTTCCCACCGAATGGCAAACTAACATGTAACTTCATGATATATCTCTCAAACATAAATCAAATGAGAGATCTATAGTTCTTCCTTTATTATTCTCCAATTATCATCCACCTTAAAGACTCCATGTCCAACCAACTCTTGAAACTTGACTATACTCCTTCCAAAAACTAGGATTGCTGCCACCCAAGTTAGCATCTTTTTCTTCTAGAATTGATCTTAATCTTAAAAAAATGCTAACCAGAAACCGCCTTAGGCTAGCTTAGGAGGGAATAGCTCATTTTTCTACAAGTTACTTTTTTAAGAAAAGTATTAAATAAGGACGAAATAGACATCCACACACCCATCATTACTTTAATGATACATATATTTTGTATTCAAGTTAAAAATTCCCAACAGTCAATTCTTTTTCCACGATAAACATTACTTTATCTTACTCAAATATATATATTACAAATAGGTAGAATTAATAATTAATTACAAAAAAGGAGAAATGTTGAGTGCAAGGACGAGGCGGCAGAGACGGGGGTTGAGGTGGACGAGTCCGTCGTCATTTTGACTTTTGGCAAAATGTCAACGACTGGGGTCCACGAGGAACATGCGCGCGTGCGGTACATGTGGATCCCACCTCACAACATGTTTTCACCCTCCCCCCCTCGGAGTCAGAGCCCCGAAAACGACGCTTTCTCCTCACATTCCCTCCCTCTAATCATTTTCGCCATTCCCTCATTTTTGGCTTCATCCTCACTGATTTTATGGATTTGTTTTTCTTTTTTAATTTGTTAGAAGCAAGTCAACAATATATATATATATATATATATATATATATATATATATATATATATATGGTCATCCGAGTGTAGGGATTATCTTTTTTTGTTTAGTGAATTTTAAAAGCACACTTGATTGTCTATGACTACCTAGAAATGAAAATTTACAGTATTTGCCTTCGAGTCAAATTTGGCGGGTGTAAAAATTGTAGCTGAGCTTGAATGAAATGGTTTTTTTTGTTGGTTTGTGATTTATTCTCAAAAATAAATTTTAGACTTATTATAGTCACTTTTAGAAATCAACTTTGAGTTTTTTTTTTGCAATATTAGCTTTAAACTATTATGGTCTTTGAGACAAAAGTATTAAAAATAGTTTTGATGCAACAAAATGATTTAAAAATTCAGTGTTTAAAAAAGAAAATACTTTACTTGGTCAAACCAGATTATTGAAAAATAATTAATCCAAAATTTTGGGAATTACAATTCAATCAATTTTTTTAGCTTTAATTATAAAGAAGGTAATATATCAGCTTTGCATTTTTGTCAAACACCTAAGAATTCTGATTTAGTGTTGATTAAATCAGGTTTGACCATCTCAGGGTCCGTGTTTTTTTCTTTGTGGTTGACAAAGACAAAAAAGTCAAGTTGCTAAGATTAGAGAATGGCAAGTTCTAGTACGCTACCACTTTTCCTTATCTATACGATGGGCTGGCATCGAACGAGGAGGCTTTAACCGAGCGCGCACGAGAAAACATCGAGCAGTTTGGTTACGCCAACTTACATTTGCTGTTTTTGGCGTGGTGGTCATGCCATCTATAACTCGCCTTCAAATCCGTCATTATGTGCTTTTAGATGCATGATTGTGAATGCAAATTTAGCTGTCATGACTCACCATGCACCATGGAGTCATTCTGTTTTGTGATCAAAACAGATAACACCCGCATGTGTGAACAAAGGCAAATGCTTAATTATGGAAGTTATCATCATATCTCTGTATGGTAGATGCACAACAAGTTCTCTTTTAGGTATCATTGGTTGTACATCCCCATTGCTCATCAGGGTTAACACTTGGGGAGCAGAAATCAACCCGCTAATGAAACCCTTACAAGTATATATCCCTAGCACACTGATGTGTGTGTGTGTGTGTGTGTTTGTACATATCTTTAGTCTTCTTCTATAAGATTTTACTTGAATTAGACTCGGACCCAGATGTTTATATATGTGTGTTTTTGTATATGTACCATCTTATCGATCAACACTAAATAAAGTGCCATGAAATTCTGAATTTTCTTAAAGTCATCAAGATGATGTCATGGTGAGGCTTGCTTAGGGCATGCAAGTTGACAAAGAAGACAAGACGTACTATAAAAATTTCAGCAGTGTGATGATCTAGTGACCTTCCCCCTCTGTGTGTGTGTGTGTGAGAGAGAGAGAGAAGTAGGAGCTGACCTAAAGGGGTCCAAAGAGTAGTAAACCAGGAAAGAAAGAAGAAACCTTTGGTTAAACAACATACGAAAAAGCAGAGATTTGTCAAACTGAACGTGCGTAGTCCAAATCTGTCCAAAGCCATCGTTTCAAGTCAACCAGGAACTAGAGTAGAACACGCACCCGCGTACAGATCGAGCCGCCCAAGTTGTCCCAAAGTTCTATCACTTGAGGATGGTATCATCGGACATTCACCAAACATCTACATAAATCACACTTATGTAGTTAATTTATGGGTCCACTAGGTAACCATATTTAACTAAATAAGCATCAGTCCGCTGTTTCATGTGCATAACTCGGCTAAATCCTACAATTAAGTCCTGGTATTAGCCCAAATATCTGTTGATAAAGCCAAAAGTCAACCAACTATAACCATCTAAGATTTTGTCAACGGCAATGATTAAGTAACTTGACAATGCCCGCAAATTAGATGGTCCAGAATCCATTGTACTTCACACGAGTCGCACATCTTAGCTAAAAGGCGTGCGCTGAAATTAAAAAAAATTATGTAAGGGTGTGAACTTAGACAATAGCTATGTGAGATGTCAATGCAATGCTTATGTTTCTGTAGGTCTGTTAGAGTCTATACAGCGGTTTGACGTGCAGCTTTTGTACCCTTAAAGTGTCGTAAGTTTATAAGAGTTAGATCGTTACAAATACTATGAAGCTACACTGCATATGTTAACGTATGTACTTAGATTTGATTAGGAGATAGGAGTAGATTAGGTAGGAATAACAGTAAATTAAAAACTACAGAAAAAAAAGTTCTGGAGCATTGGGCCAAAAGAACTATGAGGATAATTCAAAATCATCACAAAACATTCTGAAATGAAGTCAGAAGAGATACAATACTCTCTCACATGCCATACCATTTAATTTAATTTAATTTGTTGAGAGTCGTATTTCCATGTAGTCCCCTTTGAACCTGGCACGCCTACATTAGAATATTTATAAGCTCTCAATGGCACGTGACAGAGCGTTTCACAAGCAAACACCTTTTGGCATGCCCAGTAGGACAAATTTGTGCTATATATGCGAACACGGATGCACAAACATGGGCGTGTTAGCCTTACTGCAAGAAAAGCCTTCTTGAAGCAGAACAGAACTAGAATGTTCAAATGAAGCTCAAGGAGTCTGCTTCAACCCATAAATTATCCGCTGCAACTTATGAACATGGTTAAAATAGTAAGGACCTATAAAGTCTAGAAGTTGTTTCATATAAACCTCCACATATGTAAGAACACACTCTTGAAGCCCATGACTGTGCCTGATGCCATAGAAGGAGGGGGCAGACCTAAGGAAGGCCGGGCGGAAGTTGGTACAACAATGGGAGGGTGGCTGAGTAGAGTTGAGAGATGATTGGAGAAATGGAGGCAACAATAAGAAGGTCAATAGAAGAGGAGGAGGAGGAGGATAATATGGCAGCAACGGAAGAGAAACCGGTGGAGGCGTGGATCAAAAGACTTTAGCGCCAGATACCAGAAAATAATTGGTTTCCTTGTAGGACTGATGTATTAATATAATTTTTGTATGATTGACTATTTTTTTGTAACATTTACAAAAATATATTTACATTCAAATGTTGCATCTTTAAAAACTTATACACGTGATCTTGCACAAAGAAAATAGGATTTTTATCACCAAACTACTACTGCGTTGATTGATTTTTCAAAGGATAATCGACTTTGTTTGAATTCTAGTGTGTTGAATTACTTAGAATTGGAATTTTTCCACATCTCAAGTACGACAAGTAAATGACATTTTGACTAAGTTAGTGGGCATGTGTCTTGTCAGGAAATTGGTCATCCCTACCTCAGTTGGGGTTGACATGGATAATTGACCGTCTATGACCAAACATTTCTTTGTCATTATTGGACCCAACCTACAAATATCTTTCATAAAATCCCTTAGTATATGTGAGGACAAGGACAGGAGGCTCCTTAATTTTCTGTCCATTTATACTTTCTTGTGGACCAAGACCTCCATATATATCAATTACCCACAAAAAAAAAAAAAAAAACACCCCATCTCATATCCCCCTTTGTCTGCGTCAAGAGAAAGAATGTATTCATTGCAATAATGTGATACAACAATGAACCGTGGAAGGATTACAATAACTTGCTATCGTTTTTCTCTTTCTTTTCAGATTGTGGGGAATATATTTTTTATCAGACATAGTGCAATTATTTTTTACGCTTATATTAGCCGTGAGGGAATGCCCTCATCTTCCATTCGGAATCACGTTTTCATGAGACTCAAATTATTATTGACTGAGAAGTTCTCATTATTGAACAATTATACTTTAAGAACCAAATTACATAAACAATGACTGAGGGAGCGAAAACATAAGGGATCAAGTGCGCTCCCACACTTATATACAAATTCGTTTTGGCATTGATAGATAACCGCACATCCACTTTCAACATTTGCATTCCACTTTGTCGCTCAATAACCATAGAAGCATCACTAAATGAAATTAAAGAATGCCACACACACACACGCATACATATATATATATATATATAAGCGAAGTATAAATGATAAAAATGAAATGTAAGTATTAGACATTCTTTATTCCTATACTTTCTAAGCGTGATCCTTACGTCTACATATGTCGCGATACTGTGCCCCTCTTGGCTTGTATAAATCTTAATGATACTTTTAATAGAGGTTGTGTCGTTCTATTATGCTTTCGTAGGCTTGTATACAACCCAGTTGATGCTTCAATGATAATATTTAAGCAATACTAGTTACAGAATTGTTTCAAAATATAGCATGTAGAGAAAAGTGGAAATAGAAATTACATCTTTTTAGATTTAAAAAAAAAAACAGTGTTTGATTCCTTTGTCAGAATATGGGGTGATACAACAATGATAAATTTTAGCCGTCTAGTGCTTGGTTCAAAGAACTAAAGAAGAACCACCGTTGGTGCCACTTCTACTACTGAGAAAAGAGTCAAATAAAGAAATATGTTATGTTTTATGGAAATATTTTTTCAACTTCCATATTTGTTTTCATCGCATTGGATGGCAAGTATTGACTTTTTTACGACAATTAACAGGGTGAAATATGGATTGAAAATATTCTATCCCAAACATGCGGTAGGTTAAGTACAAACAAGTAGAGAACTTAATATCGATCCATGCCAAAGTAAAAACCTCACCAATTCAGTACGCAAACGACCGAAATAATTCAAGATACAATGACTATAATATGAATGAAGATAAGAGTTGACTATTCACAATCGACATATGACACATTTATAGGAGAAAGAGGGATAACTAGATCCTCCCTTAAATTTGTAAGTTTACTTCTCCTGAACAATGCCTGTAAATATCAAGATGAAATTCAGGCAAGGCACAAGATGAAACAAACCCAGAAAGTGAACATCACAGCATGACCTCATTATTGTGTCATAAAAAATGATTTAATTAGCTGCTACATACATTTTCCCCGTCTTTTGAGAACAAGATGCAGAACCGTAGGTTTTCATGATGGTAAAGCGAATAGAAGAAATGCCCCAAGGGCCTACTCGCCCTTTAGCCACCCGGCCTTTCTTCAATTGCCATCATCATCCATCTCTTATCTCTTAAAAAGGACTTCCCCCAAATATTCCTCTTCACATATCTTTCTGTCACAAAGTAGACATGGCCATGGGGGGTCATGGAGCCCCAGATTTCTTCATAAAACGTGCTGCAAATATAAAGATTACTGACCTTCCTCGTATATGGTATTCTGATAGCTCTGTAGTTAAAGAATTTAGATCAAAATGTTTGGTATTTTTTTTTCCTTTCAAAACAATAAGTATACCTGTCTAGCTATGCTTCAACTATTTGTTAAAACGACGACTTAATAAAGTGCTCGTGAAAAATGTAAGTGCTAATTATGTGTCGATGTTATGAAGTGCGTGTTGAAAATTATATTTGCTTTGTGTATACTTGTGCAGAAAATTAGTACGGAAAAATACTTAACAACCAGTATTATAACGCTTCTAATATTAAGAACAAATATAATTAGAAACTGGACTATATATAATAACTCACAATAGGAACGCAGAAAATTGGAAACCGAGGCATGAATTTAATTCACTGTTCTTAAGATTTTATTCGTCTCGCAACGGTACTGACGGTCTCTTAACGAAAGTCTCCCAGAGTACAACGGCTACGTATGAAAATAGGAGCACTCCAAATTTTAGACTCGGCAAACTAACCAATGTTCAGAACTCTTTCTTTCAGACACAGAAAAAACGGACAACTTTGCAGAAGAGAAATTTCAGGATTAGAATTTTTAAGTTCTGTAACTGACTCGCTTTTATACAGTGAATATTCACTGGGAGTGCAACTCTTCAGAGCTGGTTGGAAAGGTTGCAACTTTTTGAAAAATAAAATAAAGAAATAAAAATTTACTTATTTAAAATGTTTTTGTCCTAAAAATAATAAAGCCTGATGGGCCCAAGCCCAAGCCACGGACCGGACCGGGACAGGCAAGCTGCGCGCGCGTGTGTGGTGGACCTTGGGTTAACCTAGGTTCTCCCTCCTTACAAAACTTGGGTACCCCCAAGAGGCCCAACACTTAACTCAAGGCTAAGCCTTATAAGGAGACAACATTAACTTTATTTCTTCAATGTGGGATTCTCTTTCCTTTCAAGTTGAACCACCAATTTCAACTTCAATTTTTCTCATTCACCTCTCATTTGTTTTAAACTTGTGGATATATTATAATCATTTACTCCAATTGATGAACATAAATCAATCTGTTCCTAAACCAAATTGTGGTTTGAAACACATTTGAAAATTGAGTCAAAGATGGCTTTTTCATCATGGGTTTAAAACTCAATTCCAACAATCCCCCACATGAATAGAAAATTGATTGGACATTATACGCAAAGAAAAACTGACACAAGAAAGAGTTCAATTAGAACGACACTGCATCGGGATAGGTAGTCGGTGGCCTTGAACCTTCCCTAGTGAGAACTATCGGATTTACTGGCTAACCAGTGAACGTGATGTCTTGAACTGTTCAACCTTTAGTGTAAATCGAGACAATAAAACTTCACACTGTATCGCTCAAACATTGTTTTAAGTTCTCATTGGTGTGTTCATTTTGACCCTGAACAACTCCTGGTTTCATGAATACTCTCTGAGTATTCATCCTTACAATTCTCATAGATGTGGGCCACTTCTTACGCACATAGGTGACTTCTTATTAAGAGGTTCCTACGGTACTCCTACTTGGATTTTCAAGATATAAAAGTCATTAAAAGCATAGCTTAACCTAACCTTTTGTAGGTGTCACTGTCTTCTTCATCGTTAGAATGGATATGAGGGTTTTAACCCCCCATAGTGCTCCATCTGAGTCGCATTTACATAATTCGGTTTTCCCTTTGAACCTAGATCTTGGATCTCTAGTCAGCTAGGTAGGGTTTCCATTATGGCAAATCTTTAGTTCATAGGCTTAAGACCCATTCCTCTCGATGACGTATTTACTTTCTCTCTAGTCAAAGCTTTCGTTAACGGATCCGCAATATTATCCTTTGACTTCACATAGTCAATAGAGATAATTCCACTAAAAAGTAATTGTTTAACGGTATTGTGTCTATGATGTATGTGTCTAGACTTATCGTTATACATACTGCTTTCTGCTCTTCCAATTGCAGATTGACTATCACAATGATTGCAAATTGGTGGCACATGTTTAGGCCAATTTGGAATATCCTCCAAGAAATTACAAAGTCATTCCGCTTCTTCTCCTGCTTTATCTAAAGCTATGATTTTAAACTCCATAGTGGATCTGGCAATATATGTATGTTTAGAGGATTTCCACGAAATAGCTGCTTCTCCTAATGTAAACACATATCCACTTGTGGACTTTGTTTCATTAGAATCTGATATCCAGTTGGCATCACTTCTAATACTGTTGGATATCTTGTATAATACAGCCCATAATTTGAGGTATATTTTAAGTAGCTATCCAGTGATTCTTCTTCGGATTGCTAGTATATCTGCTCAGTTTACTAACCGCATATGTTATATCGGGTCTCATGCAATTCATGATGTACATTAAGCTACCAATTATATGTGAATACTCTAATTGAGATATTCTTTCACAAGTATTATTTGTTAGATGTAAATTTACATCTAGCGGTGTCTTCACCAGACTATCATCATAACTTTTAAACTCGTCTACCACTTTCTAAATATAGTGAGATTGTGAAAAGACTAGTTCATTCGATGTTTTGATAATTTTCATACCAAGTATAACATCAGCCACACGCATATCTTTCATATCAAATTTACTGGTCAACATTTTCTCCGTAGCCTTAATGAATTCTTTATTGCTCCCGATAATGAGCATGTCATCCACGTAAAGACAAACAATGACATATCCTTTTTCCGTACTTTTAACGTAGACACATTTATCACATTCGTTGATTTTAAAGCCATTTTCAATCATGACTTTATCAAACTTTTCATGCCATTGTTTCGGAGCCTGTTTTAGTCCATAAAGTGACTTAACAAGCTTGCATACCTTTCTCTTATGATCAGGAGCCACAAACCCCTCGGGTTGCTCCATGTAGATCTCTTCATTTAGATCTCCATTAAAGAAGGTTGCCTTCACGTCCATTTGGTGTATCTCAAGATTATTAATAGTGGCAATAGCTATTAGTATTCAAATTGATGTTATTCTTGTAACTGGTGAATATCTATCGAAACAATCAAGGCCTTCCTTTTGTCTATAACCCTTGACAACCAACCTGGCCTTATATTTTTCAATCGTTCCATCAGCTTTCATCTTTCTCTTGAAAATCCATTTACACCCTAATGATTTATTTTCAGGAGGAAGATCCACCAGTTCCCATATATGATTTTACATGATGGATTCTATTTCACTATTAATAGCCTCTTTCCAATGTGGAGCTTCAGGACTAGACATTGCTTCACTGTAAGTACGAGGCTCATTTTCTAACAAATATGTTAGAAAATCTGGACCAAAAGATGTAGACGTTCTAGCTCTCTTGCTACGTTTTGGCTCATCTTCCTCTTGTGAAGGTTCTTAGTCCATATTAATTCTTTATAGAGAACTCCGTTCTTATGCAACTTTATAAGGAAATACATCTTCGAAGAAATATGCACTCCTTGTTTCCGTTATGGTGTTAACGTGTATCTCATTAACTTCAGATTTATACACTAAGAACCGATATGCCGAGCTATGGTTTGCATATCCAATGAAAATCCCATCAACATTTTTAGGTCCTATTTTTACCATTTTAGGCGATGAGATATTATCTGTGCTAGACACCCCTACACTTTAAGATATTTGAAAGAAGGAGGATATCCTTTCCATAGCTCATAATGTGTCTTTTGCAACTTCTTATAGGGTACTTTATAAAGTATGTGATTTACAGTTAAGATCACATCCTCCCACAAGTTATCCGGTAGTCCAGAATTTATCAACAAAGCATTCATCATTTTCTTTAAAGTATGATTTTTCAGCTCAGCAATTCCATTTGACTGAGGTGCATAAGGTGTCGTGGTCTCATGAATGATTCCGTGATCGACACAATATTTTTCAAGAGGAAAAACATATTCCCCACATCTATCACTTCTTAGTACTTTGATTTTCTTCCTAAGTTGATTTTCAACTTCAATTTTGTATTGCATACATGCTTCTAAGGCTTCATCCTTACTTCTAAGCAAATATACATAACAAAATCCCGTACAATCATCAATAAAAGTTATAAAATACTTTTTTCCTCCTCTAGATTGTACCACCTTTAAGTCACATATATAACTATGAATTATGCTTACAGGTTCCGTACTTCTTTCAATTAACATGAAAGACGTTTTTGCCAATTTAGCTTCAACACAAATTTCACATGATTTATGTGAGTCAAAATTCATTTTAGGCAACAAAAAAAAATCATTTTTCACAAGCTTTTGTAAGGAACCATAATTCACATGACCTAATCTACGATTCCATAAATTAGGAGATTCCAACAAGTAAGCATAAGAAATATTATTATTAATATCAAAATTCAGTACAGCCTTAGGCACGATGGTCATTAGATTTAACTTAAAAAGACCATCACATAGGTACCATTTTCCTACAAACATCTCACTTTTAGTGAGTACAAACTTGTCACTCTCAAATACTAGCTTGAAAATATTTTTACTCAACAATGAGCCTAAAATTAGATTCTTTCGAATGTCCGGCACATGAAGCACATTGTTGAGACTCAACTTCTTGCCTGATGTCATCTTCAAGACCACATTTCTCATTCCTAGCACCCTTGAAGAAGAAGAGTTTCTCATAAACAGATTCTCGTTGTTGGCACTCTCATAAGTAGTAAGCATACTTCGCTCGGAACACACATATCGAGTAGCACCCGTGCTTACCCACCACTATTTGGGATTTCCAACCAAGTTGCCTTCGGATACCACCGCTGATAGACTCAAATCTGTAACGTCTCGGTGATTTTGGTAACTTCCGTCACATTGGTTTGAGAAAGCTTTCTTTTCTTAAAGTTTCCTTTGTTTTTGCGACAATTCTTAGCACGATGGCCAATTTTTCCCTCACACATAGCAATTCCCTTTGAACTTCTTCTTCTCACTGCCTTTGGAATTTGAGCCGCTTGCTCTGCTTGGACCATCTGAATCAAAAAATTTCTTCCTCTTTGACGGACCTTGCTCGACCATATCTGCCTAGGCTTCCTAATGATAATTACTGGCCTTCTTCTCGGACTGGCGATTATCCTCCTCAATCTCATAATCAAGTCTTCGAGCTTCATTTGCTTGCGCTTATGCTTCAAAATGTTCTTGAAATCTTTTTAAGTAGGTGTCAATTTTTTAATTAGAGAAACCACTTGAAAAGACTCTCCAAGCAGCATCCCTTCCGCATGAATATCATGTAGAATTAGTTGAAACTCTTGGACTTGATTCATAACAGTCTTGGAATCTACCATCTTGAAATCAAGGAATTTGTCAACTACAAATTTCTTTGAGTCGGCATCTTCCGTCTTGTATTTCTTTTCGAAGGATTCCCACAATGATTTCGCATTTAACATTGGACTATATACATTATCCAACACATTGTCCAATCCATTGAGAATGTAGTTCTTGCAAAGAAAATCTAAATGCTTCCAAGCATCCACGGTAGCCACTGTCTGCCGGTCAGAATTGTCACCAAGATTTGGTGCATTCTCTTGCAAGAACCTTGCCAAGTTCAAGGTGGTCAAATAGAACAACATTTTTTTGTTGCCACCTTTTAAAATCCTTCTTGTTGAACTTTTTCGGTCTTTCACCAAGTCCAACGGATCCATGAGTAGTCGCAACATACGGGTTGCATACACAGTCCCGCCACCATGTTGTGCATTGGGATTAACCGGTCCATTTTCGAATATGGTTTCGCTAGTAGCCATTGTTATATCTATCACAGATTATAGCAACAATTGTTAAACAATAAACAATCCAGTCTAACACAAAAGTATAGCGAAAACAGATTCTAGTAACACTAAAATTAAATTCAGAAACTGAAAATAATTTTAGTATAAGTATAGCAAAGTCAAATATGAAAACGAAAATTTTGAAAACAGTTTTTTGGAAAGTATAATTCTAAACACAAGCAACACAAAGTGCCGAGTAAAGTCTTAAGATTGTTGGAAATTATATTTGCTTTGTGTATACTTGTGCAGAAAACTAGTACGGAAAAATACTTAACAAGCAGTATTATAACATTTCTAATACTAAGAACAAATAGAATTAGAAACTGGACTATATGTAATAACTCACAACAGAATTGTAGAAAATTGGAAACCGATACGTGAATTTAATTCACTGTCTTTAAGACTTTATTCATCCCGCAACGGTACTGATGGTCTCTTGACGAAAATCTCCCAGGATACAAATTCTACGTCTAGAAATAGGAGCACTCCAAATTTTCAGATTCGGCGAACCAAACAATGTTTAGAACTCTTTCTTTCGAACACAGGAAAAACGGACAGAACTTTGCAGAAGAGAAATTTCGGGATTAGAATTTTTAACTTTCTGTAATTGACTCGCTTTTATACAATGAATATTCACTGGGGGAGGGGTGCAACTCTTCAGAGCTGGCTGGAAAGGTTGCAACTTTTCAAAAAATAAGATAAATAAATAAAAATTTATATAAAATATTTTTATCCCAAAAAGAATAAAGCCTGATGGCCTAAGCCACGACCACGGACCGGGACGGGCAAGCGGCGCACATGTGTGGTGGACCTTGGGTCAACCTAGGTCCTCTCTCCTTACAAAACTTGGATACCCCCAATCGGCCCAACCCTTAGTTCAAGGTTAAACCTTATAAGGAAATAACATTGGCTTTTATTTCTTTAATGTGAGATTCTCTTTCCCTTCAAGTTGAACCACTAATTTTAACTTTAATTTTCTTATTCACCTCTCATTTGTTTAAAACTTGTAAATATACTATGATCATCTACTCCAATAGATGAATATAAATCAATTTATTCCTAACAATATTATGGTTTGGAACCCATTTGAAAATTGAGTGAAAGATGACTTCTCCATCATGGGTTTAAAACCCAATTCCAACAGTGCGGAAGTCTAAGTTCGCATCCTTCGTTAGTATACATGTCTGTGCTTCAATTATTTGGTATAAGATTTAGACTTTTTTTTGTCTATATGACAAGATTGCGTGTCCAAAAAAGTTGCTTCTTTTATTGTTTTATAGTGATATATGAAAGATATGCCTTCATCTATGAGAAACGGTGCATATGCCAAGTATCTATTTTGTTGGAAGAAAGATATCACCAGCTCGTTTATAAGTTGCTCAAGGCTCCGTTCATAAATTGCTCAAGGCTTCGTTCATTTGTAAATAATGTCATGCAGCAATGTGTTTTTTGAAAAATAAATAAATAACGAAGTAAAATGATGTAAAAGAAAATGAAGGTACGTTACTCTCCTTGTTTGTTAAAAAAATCAGATTGCGGTTTTGCGTTTTTGCAAAGTCTTGTAAATTTAATAGGACAATACTTTTCGAAAAGTTAGAAAAACATGAGTTCACAATTTTAAACGAACACTTAATACGCAAAAATATTAACTTTCTTTTTTTCCTCTCTTTTTTTTTGTACCGTCAACTTAACGTGGCCCAGCCCAACACTTTCTACAAACTTCTGTCAGCTCTAGCCCGGCCAACATAGGCCTAATCTCTAGTAAATGTGAGGCCCACATCAGCCCAGCCAACATTGACCAGATCTCCAGAATATGTCAGGCCCACATCTGTCCAGCCCGTGAAACAGACGTGCATGCAATGGATTACGTCTTTGATAGTGTTGTCATACGCTCATATCAATTTCGCATATTCTTCCTTTCTTCTGACCAATCAAATGTTATCTTGCCTTTTCTACATCCTTCAATATACAATATATTAGTGAGAACTTCAGGAGCTAACTTCGACGATATAATTTTAGGGTTCATGTCAAAAGAGCTAATATCATGCAATTAGCCCCCAAGATCTACAATATTGTACGTTTACCGCTTGATTCGCATAAAATCCTTTTTTTCGGAAGATCGTGTGAAATCATTCAATTCAATACGTACGTCCCTCACGCATGGCCTGACTTCTTTCGTCAACTTAAACTTTTATAGCAGACAGTAGTTTAATTAGCACCCAGAATGAAAGAAACCATTCCTGAGTTATTCAAACTCGTGCCACCGTTGGATCATGAAGATCATATAAATTATCACCAAAATTAATAGAAATTTATATCTATAAACGCTTATGATCTCAGAACCTTATGTATTTGAGAGTAGAGGAGATACAGGCACGGGCATTACCCTCCAAAGAGTACAAAATCAGCAAAGAGTATTCATACACGAACCGGCCGAGGAATTCTCCTTTCTTGCTTTATCCAAAAAGGAGAGGCCGGAACCACCCTTGGTGGCACCGGTGAAGCTCGAGGAGATTCAAAACTCTTATGGCAACTGGGGCAAGTAATGTTAACCCAAGGCGCTTTGGTCTCATACTTGCACCATCTTTTGCATCTAGGGCACGCTGTCTTCGACTTGCGCCCGCAACTCGGAGTTCTCGCGGCGGCCTTGCATGCAGTCTCCGCTTGCGACGATGGTCGTGGAGATTGTCGCGGCGCAGCTTCTGCATGGTTTGATGAATGAGGCGGCAGCCGCGGTGGCGGTGCATGGTCAATTGCATTGTCCATCTTCTTGCTCTCATCTTTCTTTATGATTTCAGTTGTTGTCGAGATATTCATGACACCAGCAACTTTGTACCACTCTTCATGATCACGATCATGATCAGCTTCCTTGTCACCTTTGCTCTTGTCTTCTGGCGGTTCCAGGTGAACATCGTACCTGACAAGAACCAAGTCGTCTCCTGTGGAGAGGCTATTCTTGGACACGGTCGTAAACTTTATAGACCTTCTTGACCCTTCAATGTCTTCTTCTTCTCCAACTTCTTTAGCAACCTTTTGAGGCAGATCTTCGGTCTTCCGTTCTTTGTCCTTACAGAAGATGCTATAAACGGCTTGATCAAACATAGTTGGAGATTCAGAAGGAGATGAGACGAGAGAATTGGTTAAGTGGACTAGGAGGAGATCTAGAAGAGCAACAATGAGACCGCAGGCTTTTATGGTTAATGAAAGGATGAGCCAGCTCTAATAATCTAGTATTTCCTTGCCAAATATGGATTGTTTTCCAAGTGCTTCACGGTTTTCTATCTGTAAACTTTACGCAGCAAGTCTAATGAGAAAAGGAAAAAGTTTTGCGGCCACCGGTTTCTTGGAAGTTTCTAGGAAAATACCTATAAACACCCGTATAACACGACAATTAACAGTCTTTAAATATATTTAGTGACTTTTCGATTACAATTTTTAACAGTAATTTTTTAATTCACTAAAAAAGTCAGTAAAATTTTCTTACGACAATTAATTGTCTCTATATAAAGGAGTTATAGGTAAATAAATTTCTACAACATGGGTAGCAACCAGAGTTTTTTCTATGAAAATTCTGATTCAAGTGTCATAGTGGAAACTGTAGAATTCTCCATGGTGACGCGTCATCTATTTGAGCGACCTGCATTATTGATTATTCTACTTAGCCTTTACATAAAGAAGACGATTAATTTTATTTTCGCTACTTTACATGTTTTTTCATTCTTTTTTCTTCCATGAAAATATACTTTAGTGGCATGTGTTTGGCGACAGACAAGGAGTAGATTATTATATTGGGGGGATGGAAATCGTATTTACCAAAGAAGACTTGTAATAAGGACAAACTTAATTTTAGTTGCTATCCAGATTGTAAGAAGATAGTTACAATACCCTGTATGATGAAAATTGATCATCGTTAAGTATTTTTAGTGACTTTTATCTTGTAATGTTAAAAAGTGCTATTAAGAGTTCTCGCCGAAAGTATTAGTATAAATGACATTAAATATATATAACAATTATTGATTATCACTATATTTCTACCCAATTTTTTTCCTGTCATAATACGTGGTCTTAACTGTTGGGCTTCTGAAGACAAAAAGAGCATTGTTGTTTGGGCCTAATTGATATTGCTAGTCCAAATAAGTTTGATCATATTGCCAAGCCCTAATATTGGGCTTGGCAATCTGACAAGAGGGCGCAATTGAAACTGTTGGTATAAAAAATATTGTTATATCAGCCCGCGCTTTGCATGTTAGAGAGCTCTTTCACAGATTATCACGGCCGTCACGCATCAAAATGACTAAATTCAACAAAACAATGTTTAGAATAACATAACTTGCTATCAAAACTAGAATTGCAGCAATTTTAACATGAGTAAAAAATACCACAAATGAGGAAGTGACACGTGTCACCGCCACGAACACCAAAATTGTTCCTTACATGCATGGAGAAGTGGGAAGTGGCACTATTCACTTTCCGTCATCTCACTTTCCCATTATAACTGGTAACTGCTCACTAAATGATAATAACCTCCTACTAAATGATAACTCTCCATTAAAGGAGAAATAACTGACCTACTAATAGGTGCCATATATAAAAAAATCTGAGAATAGAAAGTGGTAAGTTTTGACGATTCAAGAATACTTTCAGATTCTCTTCAAACGCTTTCTAAATTTAGTATCGGAGTTTCTCCGCCGTAAACACTTCTGGCGAGTTCCGACGAGTCATCGGTGTTATTTTTGCTGTGCAAGTCTATTCGTGAGCCCCATTAAGATTGTCCCGAATTTCATCGGTAACAAAATTAAAGAGGTGAACCACCGATGATAGCTCAAATGGTGCTAGCAGCAAAAATGTCTAATGATGCGATGGTGCCTCTAAACAATAATAACGGTGTTAAAAATCTACGGTAAGCCTTTTGGGATGCAATTAAACAATAAAAAGGTATTAACAACACAGTTTCAAGTCATAACAATTAGCATATTTTTTGGTCTAAATTGGGGCTCAAACAGAAGAGTGAATACCAATACTTCCAAGTCATAACAATTATAAACATGGATATCTTTAACAAAAAAAGAACATTAACCAACGAGGCTGCATAAAAAAAATAAACCAAATCCCAACAAATGAAAACGATAAAATTCGATCGGTATATTTGAGAAGGACCCTTGAAGCCATCCAAAACCAAATGCTACTTTTACGTGTCTGTGTGGGATTAGGAAGATGCCCAACTTTTTTTCTTGTAATAAGGGCTCTATTTGATAACTTTTATTTTTTCAATTTTGTAAATGGCACATAGTTTTTGTTTTTTTCCTTCAATTTTTAAAACAGGACTGTTTTTTAAAACTCCATCTTAGAGTTTTAGGTTTTCAGTTTTGGTTTTTATTTCGAGACCACAGCCATCACCCACCGCTGTCGCCATGGCTTCCAGTTTGAAAATTAATTTTTAAAATAGGGCTGTTTTTGAAATTTTCATTTAGAAGTTTTAGTCTCTGTTTGACAACACCTTCAGTTTTGGTTTTCAGTTTACCAAAAAAAAAATCAAAACCAGTTTAATTTTTTTTATTTATAAAAACAAGTAGGTGTTTGATAACCCAATTTTTATTTTTATTTTTTTTGTGGTGATTTACAGTGGCGGTGGTGGGGCGTGGCAGTGGTCGACGGTGGTGGTTGTTGGAGGTGGTTGCCAGCCGGCGGTGGGCGATGGCTGCCAGTGGTGGGAGGGTGGTGGTGGTGGTGGTGGTCTCAAAAGAAAAAATCAAAACTGAAAATCGAAACTCATTTTTGAAATTTCAAAAACAGCCTTGATTTAAAAACTGGTTTTTAAATTGAAGAAAAAAAATGAAAACTGGTTATCAAACGCTTTATTTTTTTCAGTTTACAAAACTAGAAAAAAAAATGAGTGTCAAACGGAGTCTTAAGTTTTCAGTTTTGATTTTTATTTTGAAACCACTACCTCCCACTACCACAGGCACTGCACACCACTGTCGGTCGCGGCTGCCGGCGACTGCCGACCACCACAACCCCCCGGCAACAACCGACCGGCTGGCAGCCACCACCGCTGGCCACTGCCACACCCCCCACCACCGCCGCCGGCCACTGCCACGCCCCCCACCATAGCCACCGCAAACCACCACAAAAAAAAAACTCAAAATTAAATTGAGTAATCAAACACCTATTTTCTTTTGTTAAAAAAAAACTAAACTGATTTTTATTTTTATTTTTTTGAAAACAGAAAATCAAAATTTGAAGTGTTTTCATATGCTACCAAATCTTCCAGTTTAAGCACATGATTAAAAAGGAGGAAAAGCGAAAAAGTTTTAGATAACAAATAGAACTAAAACTTAAACCCTATCAGACATATACATAAATATGTGCAGATGAAAAAAGAATAAACAAACATATATTTCTTAGTAGTTCGTTCATGATCGTTTATCAAACAAACAGGGGAGTCGAGCTTGAAGAAAAAGATTGGGCTCGTTCAATGAACGAGTATTGAACATGCATCAAACAAAACAAATAAAGTCCTAAATGATGTTGAAAGTGTATACAGGGTAAATTGAGAACAAACAAAAATCTAAATTTAAATCTTATAACGTTCATGCATCAGAGAAAGCCAATAAAGGCTTACGGAGTTAGGAGAGAACACACCTCTATGCTGCTAGGATTGCAGTAAATCCAAAAAGAGACTGTTGCTAAAGAGGGCCAATCATAGGCACTGAGGAGACCACCATATTATTGTGGGAAGTCTCTTCAATCATCTGTACCACTAGTGGAACAGAGACAAGGAGTTACACATTCAATGAATATTTGAAATTTGCAATTAATTTTTGAAAGATGTATCGAGTTATTTGGTAGAGAGTCAGACGGAAGGAAAAGAAACTTAAAGAGGAAGGGTTAGCAATCCATGGAGGCTTTGTTGGAGAGTACCGGAGAGGATGAACTGAGGAAAAAGGGGAAGGATTTTAATAAAGTCAGAATCATCGATTTACAAACCCGAGAGTTTCAAGGACATTTACGATATATAAAATTTCTTTAAAGATATTTTTGTTAAAAAAATTCTTTATAAGTATTCACGCTTTTAGAAATAGTATATATAAACTATTGGCAGGTTATTGCAAGCACAACCGAATGTCCCCATACAAACCTAGCATTATTATCCAGTTATTTATGACCTCAAATCTCCTCTTTAAGATACCCCGAGTTTTATAAATTTCCTTTGCACTTGCTATACATTTAAGTTAATTACAAAAGAAGTTTTGAATTCTCTAAAGAAAATTTTCAAGTTGAAATATTTCGTCCAAAGACGAGAATTAGTCATAATAATAATAATAATAATAATAATAATAATATATGTTGGCACTACATTGGCAAAATTAATGCAAACCAGGTTATAATGGTTAATGAAAACATGTCTCATATCATATCACAAGTCCGAAAGGTCGATTTGCGTGGGCCTAACTCTGGGCCTGGGTCCAACCCCTTACAAAGGGTCTTCTGCCGTTCGGCCTTGTAACTTTGATCCAAGTCCAACCCACCAACAATAAGAAAGACTGGCCGTCGTTCCCACCTGCCACCGGCCGTCCAATGGAGCAGCTCAGTAGCGCGTATTCCACAGCTTCAGACGATGACGAGGAACGTGAAACACCTGCGCTTCCCCCGTCTAAGCGGCCCAAACCGGAAGTTGATCGTCGTTTCACCAAGCCTTTCCCCGCAATCCGCCCATACACCGCCCAAAATCTCCCAACGGAACCTCCTATTCCCGGTAGATATGTATCCAAGCGAGAGCGAGCAACCTTGGCTTCGGATCCTCCGGCGCCTCACTCTAACATCCTTTCTCCGGTCGCTCAATCCCCAGGTTCAGTTTTCTTTCTCTCTCTCTTTTTTTTTGTGTGCTTATTCGTGTGAGGACACTCTTTTGTTGCTCAGAAAGTAATGCTTATTGCTTTTATGTTGCATTCGGAAGATCTGGGCCCGTGGCTTCTGCAATTGACCTTAGATAGTAGGTGAAGTAAGTGTTGTTTGGCAAGTCAAATTAGAGCAAAAACATTTGGTAAAGTCATACGTGATCAAATTCTATTCTAGGACTCCGCTAAAAGTCAGAGGAGAGAAACGCTATGAAACGAATCAATTGTAGAGTACATGCTTTGTAGTGTGAAACTCATTTCTATTTTGTTGTTTCTTTTCCTAAATTTTTTTACATGTAAGCAGTAACGAGTTAGGGTTTATTGGCATAGCTTCTCAAAAATAAACAGTTCCTCTTGAATGACTACCTATTTCAAATAGACATGATGCCCAATGTTGGAATGGGCGGGAGGAGTCCTGGTGTTCTGTGAGGTCTGAGCATACTCTTAAATTATGCTTTGTTGAATCGCTCTAGGTATAGTGGGAAGAAATCTTTATAATGGAGATATGGCCCTAGGTATAGTAGACGAAAACTAATATAGGTGACCTCTAGCCAAGGATAAAGCTTTCGTATTGATTATGATTTCCTGATTGCTAGCTGTATCTTTCCTGGAGCTGCCTATATCTTGTTTCACAACCTCTGTTGCCGCTACTGCTTTGGGTCCTTGCGGCGTGTGATTAATAGCTGGCTTTGAGACCACAATAGTAACTTCAAAACACCGCTTGTCATCAAGGACTCTCTTTCCTTTGCCAATTTTCTCACCAAAAAGATATGTGCTTAGAAAAAGATTCTTATTTTGGGCATTTTCTTACCTTTTATTCAGTTTGACTACTGGTATCCGTGTTATCTGGCTTGTACAATCACTTGATCTGGCCATATACGTCCATGATGAATCCTGTTGCTAGTATACCTAATACCTCAAATGTTAAGCCGCAATGCTGTAATACTTTTCCATGATTTGTACCTATCAATCAAAAAGTGAAAGCTTGCCTGAGTAGGTTAACCAGCCCTAATTTAGTTGGAACTTGTAATCAAATAGATCTTACATATGTAGCTACTTTAAACTACATTAGAATATGTCGAACAGAAAGGTAATCTGAAGTGGAATTCGAGTATAAAAGTCAAACAAGAAACTAATCTGAACCCGAATTCAAAATAAAATAAACAATGCTTTACTAGAATATCGTAGCAGAGCTTACCGCTCTGAGGACTATGCATAGCATGGGAGAAGGGTTTCAAATGGTTTATCATGGAGTCTAATGCATTGGAAGTCTTGGAAGCTATTTCAACAGCCTCGTCTCAAGATCCCCAGACGGTAATGCCATTCTACAAGTTAAAGAACTGGTTAGTCTTCAATGGGACTCCTTGTTAACATTCAACAGGAGTGAAGCTAAAACTTGTGTGGATAAACTTGCTTCATTGAGCAAGTTCGGGACCATCACCTATCTTTCTGGAGTTCCCACCGACTGATTTGATTGAAGATTTGGAGCTTGATGCACGTTGAATCGTCGTGGCAGGAAGCATATGAGTTAGTCTTTTCTAGCTTCCACTATATACGTAAAGAAAAAAGAAGAAGAAAATCTTAGGCTATGATATCTGAAATCAAACTGTAAATTTCACAATAATCAGCTCGAGGAAGGAAACAATATGAGGTAACAAAATCAACAACAAATGACTTTTAAAGCGAGAACAGCATAATATAACCCAGAACACAGCAGGAGTAGTCAGTCATCTTTAACGCATGCTCCGTCTTTTTTTTAAGGGTTGACACTTCGGAAGGGAGAAAGAGCATTTTGTAAAGTAATGAGCACTGGAGTACATAAAAATACCATTTCCTGTATGATTATTGTAAATGAGATCTTAGGCCATCTTTTAACATGCCTAGCAGGCTACCACGAGTTACTGCATGTGTCTAGGACTCTTGATTATTTTGCAATCAAAATATCCGTGAACAGTCTCTTCTTGGGCCCAGCCTCCTTAATCAGCTCTCCTATCCGCACAAGTGGGTGAAGTCTATGTCAATTGATCAATCAAATCTGTAAAAGTAGAATCAATAGAATCTGGTTTAGGCTATTTAGCTTTGCCTATCGCGTGAATCCCCCGACAAGAGGGTCACCGATCAAGGTCTTCTCTCCACACACAGCCCACAACAGGGTCTGAGACAGGCATCCTCCAAGAGATCCAAACTCCTTTTGGAGTCAGTATACATCCACAGAGGCACAATCAATTAGTGTGATTCATTGACTCTTTATAGTGCGATGAAATTGCATTAACTGTAAGCATATTGTTAAACTTTTCTTTTGAATTTAGTTTGTTAGATAATTACAGAAACTCTATATGCCAAGCTAAATATTCAATTTGTTTGGGGAAACATGCGATCATACTTTGTCATTCTCAGTTCAAGGAAGCATTTCAGACTCACATGTAAGATATGATATTTTGTCATCATTGAGGTGTAAATCAAAGGGCCATGCACAGTTCGGTGAGATGTCTGGAAGGTTGTCTACAGCTCTTAACAGTCACTTGAAGGCTGTCAATGCTCTGCAGTGGTCGAAAAATCATCGTGAGTACTCTATCTCTATAGGGTAATAACAATGCTTGCCCTTAACTTTTTCCTCTTCTCTTTACTGCTCTCTCTCGCTCTGGTCTGACAACTTTGGTTTATGTACGATTGGCATATTACTCTGTGTGTCCTTCTCTATCCTTTTTTATTATTACTATATTGAAGGGCTGAACCCCAAAGAGGTTTTATTTAGATCCTCCCTTTTCGTACTTGGTTTTGGAACAACATTGTACTCCTTTCCTCCAAGCTTCGTTTAATCTTTGTAAGAGTATCTTCTGCAAGCTCTGAAGCATTAGGCTACGGTACTACTTAGATATGTTCAAACTGGTGAATCGAGCAGTTTTGACACTTCAGGCATCCAGTAAAATATATTTATTTTAGTCTTTATATGTTGCTTTGTTTATAGTTTGATCTCTAAGATTTAATGCTTCTTTCAGCTTAACTTATTCGCAACAATTAAAATCTTCTATGTTTTTCATATCGCATATAATTTAAGTACTGTTTAATTGCTTGGCTTGACAATATTCTGAAGCCTTAGAGTGAAGACCGCTGCTCAAAGCCAGTATAGAAGTCTTTATGTTTGAAACAGAAAGTCCTTGGTAGATAGTTGGTGCGCACACGCACCTATATAGGCATATATACGCCTATACATGTATACACTTCTCCATGTGAATATGGATCTGTAGAATGCTGGTTCACTGGTGTTAACTAATGCTGGTTCACTTGTGTTAACTGGGTACTGGGTAGTATGTTAATTTATTAGTTCCCTGTTCTAGAAGGTGTAGTCTAGTAGGACGTTAAGTAGTAGCTTGTAGAAGATATGTAATCTGTTAATCTTTTGTTTTGGGGTTCCAATTTCTCTAAACTAGTTTTCCTCCCTTCCATTACTTGCCATTCTGATCAGCTGAATAAAGCTAGTTTGCAGCTCATCTTCTCGCATCTGCTGGAATGGATCATACCGTTTGCATATGGAATGTCTGGAGCAACAATCAGAAGAAAGCAAGAGTTCTGAATCATCATAATGCAGCAGTGAAGGATGTTAAGTGGTCAGAGCAAGGACTTTCTGTGCTCTCTTGTGGATATGACTGCTCATCAAGATTAGTTGATGTGGAGAAGGGATTAGAGACTCAGGTTTTTAAGGAAGATCAAGTTGTTGGAGTTGTAAAGTTTCATCCTAACAACTCCGACCTATTTCTTTCTGGGGGGTCAAAAGGCCTCATTAGATTATGGGATATCAGAACAGGGAAGGTGGTCCATCAGTATAATCGAGGTCTTGGCCCGGTTCTGGATGTAGAATTCACTAATGATACGAAGCAATTTATATCTTCGAGTGATGTATCCAGAAGCAACGTCAGTGAAAACTCTATAATTGTTTGGGATGTCTTGCGACAGGTTCCCCTCTCTAATCAGGTAAAATACTTTGTCCAGTTCTACCTCTTTTTCCCCCAATCGTGCAGGTACATCTTATTCTCTTACAGCATCAATAACATTGGAGTGATGCAGAACGGCAGTAGGAGAAATTTTGTAGGTTGCAAGTTTTCACAAGTGTTCATTTACTTGAATTTTTTTATCTACCTTTAGATTTTAGGTTTTAAGTTTCATTTCGTATATAAGAAACTTAAGCCGTTAGAGGGGGTGCAAGATTACATTATATAATACTTGGATAGAAATTTTAAGGACCGTGCTAGCTCCAGCATGAGTGGGTCAGGCTCGACACCAGTCAAAATTTTTGAAAACAGCAAACTCACTCACTTGCAAAGGTTACGGTGTATATTACTTGCATGTTAGTCTTGCTAGCTCGGTCTCTCTGCAAGACACTGCTGAGCGCATGAGGGGATGCACGTCCAAGTTTACCCTTCATGAGTAGGTACAGCTCAAAACATTGCCAGCTCTGATACCATATTCACAACCAGCTATTCTAAACAATAAAGTTGTTCCAACTCAACAGTGTATATTGGTCAAACAAGGTTTCTTAAAAGTTACTGTTGCATCATCAAACATGTTCAAGCTGTCCAACCAGCAAAATTAATTTTATACGTGTGCCCAACCTTGTGTATCCTTCGCATTCGAAAGAACGACTTTCTACGGATGAACCTGATCTATTATGTCGATATGATTATTCTGGATCAGAAATCTAGAAACCATCTATCTAGTTTGCGGAAGGAGGTGGGAGCCCGATTAAGGACTGGGAAAAGGGGTGATGATGTGATCGAACTTTCTTGTTTCTTTTGCTCTGTTGTGCTTAGTTGTTGAGTGAGATGGGTGGCCTTATCTTTGTAAAGTATGAAGGGGACGGATTCCTGGAGCCTTCACTACGGGAGAAGGAAGTTAAAAAGTAGCCACGCACTCAGTGAAGATCAACTGGACCATCATCCTGGGCCTTTTCATTTGCTTAATTTATCTTTATAGAGTTCTTGAGTTCATATTCCATGCTCTTCTTCGGAGCCCATACATTACAATTTAGGCCCTCTGAGCATCTTGTATGTGCGATTCTTGGTGAAGTGATGCCCCCTCCTAAGAGACTATTTATACGCCACAGCTCTGTATATGAGTTTTGGCAGAGAGTTTTTGAGAGATGTAACTAAGGTAGCGGTTCCTTTCCTTCTTGACAAAAGGTTTAAAATTCAAACTGTGTTGTGAAAGGTAGAGTGATTCCAATTGCTGATGGGACTACAGGATGACATTTAAGATGGTTTTGACTGTTGGTCACCGATGATCGATTTAAATAAATTTGCATGCACTGGGAGGACAGATGATGGAAAAAATGCATATCAAGCGGAATCATTAATTTGGCCGACCCACATTGATGGATAAGTGTCTTTTTGATGGATCATCCTAGCTTAGAAGCTTTGGGACGGCAAATTTAGAATTAAGCCACCTTCTGCTATCAAAATCACCAGTATCAGTGCTCATAGACCTGATAAATTCTTGTATTTTGAGCCAGAAAGATACTAGTTCAGAGAAGTTGATCTCTTCGCAGAGTGCATGAAGTGCATACCGGATTCTGGACATTGATTTGTTGATATTGTCCTAGACTGAGCCGGTCAGCTGTAACATTAGGGTGTTCAGGTGCTCAGCCTGAGCCTGTTCATTCTAGGTATTGGCTGGCTTGATGTAAAAAAAGGCCAAAAACGTAGAAGTTGCAACAAAAAGCATAAAATGTGCATTCCTTGATTTCACGGGTGTTGGGTGCTTATTGTATACTTGGATAAATTTTTTTAGAGCATCTACATATCACAGTTGTGTGTAGTTTTTAGTATGGTTCGGGTTGGTTGCATTACCTTTGGCATGCAGTGAAGTAATTTTGTTTCTCCTTTGTTCTTAGGTTTATGTTGAAGCATACACCTGTCCCTGTATTAGATGCCACCCATTTGATCCATACTTTGTCGCGCAGTCACACGGAAACTACATTGCAATTTTCTCTGTTAAACCTCCCTTCAGACTGGACAAGTACAAGAGATACGATGACCATGCGGTTTCGGGATTTCCTATCAAGTGCAATTTCAATTCGAACGGGGAGAAACTTGCCTCTGGCTCGTCAGATGGATGCATTTACTTGTACAACTCCAAATCATGTGAGCTTATAAAAAAATTTAAGGTTTTTGAACAGGCGTGCATAGATGTTGCGTTCCATCCCGTCATGCCTAATGTGATCGCTTCATGCAGTTGGAGTGGAGATGTTTCAGTATATGAATGAGATGACTGTGTACGGCGGTAAAAACTTCTGTTGTCCTTGTAAAAGTTTTGTTGTAGATATTTGGATAAATTGAAAAACACTTGAATCACTGCCAAGAAATGCCAATATTGGGTTCAATCCTTTTGAGGTTTCGTTTGGAGTTGCTGGTACTTTTGTATGTGCATATTGCTGTACAAATATTGTACATCTCTGCGGTTATGAAACCCAGATCCAGGAAATGTACGGTGGCCAAGCGAATGCTGTGGCATCAGACAAGTCTTTGTCTCGTTAGAGCTTGGAAGTTTGCATGACTGGGATGCTTGAATCTTTGTTAATTATGACCCAACACGCTCACATTAGTTTTAGTTGGAAAACATAGACAGTTACACAATCACCATCTACAGAAGCATCATTCATCAGTATGCTGGGAGACGTCATTGATTACCAAAAAAAAACAGCTTCGTTGAATATTTAGGGACAAGTCTCATCATATATTCTTGAAGATGTTGTGTGTCATGGGGAGAAAAGGACCCATATGACTGTTAACTTGTATTGAGGAGGGAACAGACCTCCAATGGTAGCACAGAAGCAATACTGGTTCTACTGGACAAGCATAAAATATCTGTGCAAAAGGGGGGTCAAAGCTTAAGCTATGCTTGGAATAATTCTAATGGCTCAGCTCACAACCTTGTCTAGATACTCCTAACCCCATACCTACCGTTGTAGCAGTAGAGAGACACACAGTCTTCTCACAAGGTAGGTTGTGGGGGCACACTCAAACCTGAGATTATGTTCATCCACCTCCCTTTCAATATCAAGTGATGGGAGGCAAAAGGATAGATAAACAAAGACACAATTATGCAATCTCTCTCTCTCTCTCTCTCCTCCCCCAATTCTTCATGGGGGTCAATTGTAGGGAGACATGACACACTACCTTCCCTTTTGAGTTGCAATTGTTAATGGGTCCAGCTTCTCCCCAAACCTCCCCATGTCTTTCAACACCACCATTCAAACAGAAGTCAAACCATCTCCAGATATATTTCTAAACTCGTGAAAGGAAGTTTTATCTTTATAGTCCAAGCCACTAACCAGACAATCCAGCTTTTTCTCCCATTTAACTATGGTCCACAAATGCTTTTAAATAACTGTTTCTACTGGAAATTATGGTCACCCTTGAAGTCATTTGGAGCAAAGGAACATAGCAATGCAACTTATTTGCCTATGTTTATTTTTATGGTTTGGTGTTCAACTTCTGCATGAATGTGTTCCCCACATTGCTTGGTCTCGTGCCCCTTGTGCATCTGTCTTACTACGTGCACGAATCCCTCTCAAAACTAATGGAGTCTCTTGGAAAGTTTACAAGCAAGCACACAAACTATTTGCCCCACTCCGTATGGCTTCAATCATCACTTAAAAGAGACTTTTGGGGGAAGTACGTTGTGGTCAAGCGGGTGTTCGTCGCCGATAGGGCGGTAGGGTCCAGCGCGCTACCCTAACCGGCAACATGATACAATGGGCTAAAAGGTTTAAGCTCCACGCACCATTCACCACAGTTGCCCTTGGAATCTTCATATGACCTAAACCGTGCAATTCTTTTATCTACCTTGTTCTTTAGCATTGGCGAATTTTTTGTGCCTTTTGATCCATCCTATCATGTTTTCAACTTTGGATTAATGTTTATCCTCTCCTACATGCTAGGCCATAGTCAAACATGAATAGGGCCACACACAGCAAAGAAAATGTTTATCACCAATCTCCCAATCCTGACCTACAAAAGTGAGCGACAAACTCATTTTCATTGGTACTAGCATGTGATTTGTGGCCACAATCAAGGTCACCCATTTTGGTTGGTCCTTCTTCTTTTGTTGCCCAATGGCTCGTGGAATTTATAGTGAGTTGATTTCTTGGCAAAACACGAATCATGATTGTTGTTACGTGCCTTAAATTCCTTCCAGTTTAGGAAGGTTTTTCCTTGCAAGGATTTCTGTGTAGGCCATGTAGCCATTATTGTTTGGTGCTGGCAGTGTTAATTAAACAATTTACTCGGTAATAATGATCGTGCTGTAGTCTGCTCCACAGACCAGACAAACATGATTAAAAATCTAAGTGTTGCTCTAACGAGGATTTAATCTCAGATGATCATAATCTTGCTAAAAGATGGAAAGCAAAGATGTCGGTTGGTTCATGCTTGTCACTTGTTAATCCATCCCAGTACTTGCTTTTTGATGAAATTATTGCTACGCATTTGCATGAACTTCCAATCAATAAAGGGTTCTGTGATTTGTGGTTGCTTTACTGGTAATTAGTACTATTTCCATTCGATAAGTACTCTTCTCAGACATGTACGCAGCGATCATGAAGAATAAAGTAACAGAAGTTCTCGTGTTTTTACTTATTATGGCACCATATGGCCTATGTTCTAGCAAAAGCAGGAAATGCTTACCTTGATTAGCCTAAGTTAAGTCGCGAGTTTGCCGAGCAGAAGCGAAAGCCAGAAATAGAGCATAAGGGCGGCATCATTAACAAAAATTTAGTAACGGGAGTGCTAAAGCGCGCAGTTGAAAGCACGAGCCAGAGCGAGAGCGTTGGCCACTCTAGAAAGATTCCGTAATTTCTTATAGCGCACATGATTAGCGGCAAGAATGCAGAATTGCTGGGAGAATAATTGGTGCTAGGAAGTCCCTAAGCTTTATGGAGAAAAGAAAGCATGCTCATCCCATGGAAGTGATGAATGTGACACACCCATTTCCTGAAATGGGCAAAATCACCTTCCATGAAAGTGAAAGAAGTTGTACACATATGAAAAGTGAAGACAAGCACATTAAGAAACGCCAAGTCGACCACATCATAAAGGCTTCACTCCTCTGTCCTTTCACCTCACCTCCCAAACCTAGTGAGGGGCTTGGGCAAAAGTGTAAGGAAAATATCTACAAAGTAGTGCAAAAAACTCAACTAGCAGGATCAAAGACATTGAATCTAGCTACCTAAAACGTAACTCATTCAGAGGTTGCTTCTTTTGTGTTTAGTTAGAGAGGCGCTTAATGTTTTTCCTGTGAGCACGCTTTGTAGGCAGTATCAAATTGAGGCGGCTGGACACTGATGCACCCGGCATACTTAATATTGATCTTGAAATTAGATTTCCCTCTTTGACCCCGATAGGGTGCACTATAACATCTTATCGATCTAGGAATCCTTTATAGAGATGTGTGAGATTTTGAGTTAGTGGTGGTGTTTTGGATAATTCTTTCTGGAGGAGTGAAAACAACCGATGGTGATTTTCAATTTTGTAACGGTGTTGCACTGTTTTATCTGTAGTTGTTGCATGAAGGGGAAACATAACATCATGTCAAGCTTAAAGTTAGGGAAACATACTACTTTCACCTCTTTTTCCCCTCTTGGCAGTTCTCATTCAGAGTATACTAGGACATATGTCCGGATGTGGTACAAGCCAGTACCAAGTACTGACTACTGACTACTGACTCTCTTCATACTGTGCCTTTAATCACCCCACCCCCCCATATGGAGTACATTATATACAGTAATGGTCTCACAAGTACCATTTTTTTTTTTGGGTATATTTTTCATTTTATGTTTAGCAGCTCAATGCACAAGGCTTAGTTCTGAAGGTAATTATAATTTTACTTTTGAAAGACATTGTTCCGCTTTTTTATTGAAGTTTGTTAATTGCACGTCATAGTGGCAGTTTTTTTTCCTGTCGTGCCAAGCATTAGCGTTCTAGCATCAACGACACATTAAGTATAAAAAAGTGAAGGGGTGCAAACACAGATGATAAATGTGGTAGATCTTTTTGCAAATTATAAGTAACATCATCCTAAATCCATCCAGAATGAAGCCACGAATCCAGTCAATCACGTTGTTGAAAACACCCAAACTAATTAAACATACAAGTTCAACTTATAAATCTAGAGAAATAGCCAACAAATCAATCAATACGTAAGATATTTGTTTTCAAGTTTAGCCTTAACATGTCCAAGTACCATGGACGAGCAAATATGAGAGACAACTCATACATGAGATCATGGCCACCCTCTTCCATCAGTGCAATTTCAGTTTGTAGTGCTATTCAGCCTCACGGTGTCAGCAATGGGGGCCATGAAGATATGGACAAAGATTTGACACAAAACCAATTTTTGGGACATGAACATACACACTTGCGGCTCGAACCATATAGCCTGCAAAAGTCACAAATTTTTGCTTCTTTCAACATGTTTCAGAAGAGAACTCATGATTCTGCTGCTGCTGCTATTGTTATCACTTTTTCACCTGAACATCAAAGTGAGATTCCTTTCAATAATTCAGCAAGGTAGGGTTGCTGAAATGACAAAGTGGAGAGACTCTGGAGTCCATAATGAATCCCACCAATTTTCTCACCTTTTGTGTGTGTGAGAATACGAGTAAGAATCATGGTCTTGCATGCATGGTGCTTTCTTGCTTTAATCAACACACCATCCAAAGTCTTTTTGAACTGTCATGACAAAATCCAAACCAAAAGTTTGCATGTGATGAATGAATAGTATATGCGAGTAGTTTTTAACTCTGATTTGGATCTTCAACAGCCAATTAACTTCTGGTCCTCTCAAGTTTGCACTTAATTAATCATGGTGCTCATAACAAGAATGTCGCGTTAAGGCAGGATCCTGCCTTAACGATACGGGGATAAGTCCTTTTGGATTTTGAAATGTGTTGTTCCGATCCCATGTTCTTGATATCATCTTCTTTATCTTCATGCTACCCCAAAATGGCAACACCATCTTAGGGACCACATTATTGTCTCTCTTCTGAGTTGTTCATCTTTAACGATGCTTCTCTTCGTTAATCAATTGTCTGTCTCGCTCTGTATTAGCGACACTTGCTCGACGCTTCGGACAGTGCCTTCACCGACTATATTGGGTCGTTGGCGCTTATTGAAAGTGCTGCTCGACGCTTCAGATAATGCCTTCACCGACTATATTCAATTGCTAACGCTTACTGAAAGTGCTACTAAAATATATCACCACTTGGTGTAGAATGCTCTTCGGTTTCACTTTTTGCAAAATTTTATAAATCTATTTGATAGCTTCAATAATGGGCAAACCTTATGGACTCGCAATCCCTCTCAAAGAATTATGATCCATTCCTTAATTAGTCTGCTGCACCTTTCAAGATTCGACTCCTATTGTCAATTTCTAAATGGTAGGGCCAAAAGATGACCCCTTTCATGTCCTTGTTTAGGTCCAACTCTCGTTCTATAAGTTTAAATTAATAGAACGTGGTTCATCTAAATATATATGTCCAACTTATTTTTTATATTTATTCGATGTGGAACTAAGTAACTTCAACACGTACACCTTAACAAATACACAGTCACTCTCACCCTCTACCGGTATATAATAGCTCTATCCTCGTGCTTCATTGCCTATCATGAGCCCCACCATCAAGAGAAAAAAAAGAAACTTAAACTTTCTAGCATCTAACACATAATTGTTGGAGGTTTCATATGCGTCTGACAGGAAATTATAGAACGCAAGCTCACGCAGAGCTGCTCTGAGCTATGAGCTACGAGCTACGAACACTACATGAACAAACTTAGCTAATACATCGAACCATCATAGGATAAGTTAACAATTGAGTCTCGCGGGCTACTTGGTCTCGGACAACTACAAATCTTAGACTAGTGTGAATTTGATATTTCCATTTTTAGGGAGTATTCCATAAAATGTCTCACCGTTGTTTTCTAAGACGGCATTTATGCTATTTAATTTTGAATTTAGAACGACGTGAAGCCAGAGTAAGCGTCTATTTTCGCTAGAATAATTATAAAAAAAAATTTTAATGACTCCATCAACCGCTACGTCGCACCTACCATACCGTTCTTATTAACATAACGTGTCAACGACGACGATTTTGACGGACAGTTTAAGACTTTGGCATAAATATTATCATGACAGTAACGTGGAAGTAAGAGCATACAAAAACTCAGAAAGAGGAAGAGGACCCCATAGCCAAGGAAAAGTATCACCTGTCAGTCAAGAGTAATTCCAAAGGAGTATTCATGAGACAGTTTATGGAAAGGTGGGGGAGACAAGATATGAAAGAGCAGGGATTTGAGGAGGATGGGTTTCACAACTTGCGCTACACTACAGACTGCCCACTTCTGCAGTCCACGCCCAACATTTACATCTTCTTAACTTTTGCTCCTAACAAAACCCTAATTAATTGCTCCCTTCAATTGTTATTAAACTCTCAACATTTCCTCGAGATGTTAAAACTATTTTATTTTGGACTGGGAGGGTCAACGGTCAAAGATTTGCATGACTGTCTCTGTCTCCCAAACGCACCACACCTCACACACTACTCTCTCATCACACACGCACTAGAGAACACACACACACACACATTCTTTGCCCAGCAATAAAAAACTGGACATTCCCAGAAATCCTGACTCATATAAGTAGTCACAGCACCAAGCACTAAGCGACCCACTTGGGCGCGCTCCTACCTGCCTTGGTGCACCCGCCCTCCCCCTAATTCCTCCCCAAGGAACTGTCCCTCTTTTCACACAGTTTTTTCCTTTCTTTTCCCTGCGCTAGCTGGGGGGTTTTGTCTGGCTCTCCGCCGTCGGATCAGCTGACCTGTCGGCGGGTCAAGCATGCCTCGTGTTGGCGTTGACCGGTGGGGGTTGCTGGACAGGTGGCGACAAGGGGGCGGGGGGAACACGTGGCGGGGGGTGGGGGTGGGGGGGCTGCGTGGGGTGACGTCAGAATGAGGGGGCTTTAGGCAACAGAGTTTGGACGTTTTTGAAGTTCTGGGTTTCAGGGATAAGTAAACATAACAGTAGTAATAGTGCTGCACTGCTGACTTTCGGTGATGATCTGGCTGTACATCTCTTCTTGGTGACCCCCCCCCCCCCCCCCCCTTTTTTTTTTTTTTTCTTTTTTCTTATTTGGCGGGAAAGGTCTTCACCTTTTTCTTTAGAGACAAATCTCAACTTGGTTGGGAGGTGTAACCTCATCTTGTGGTTGTGGGGGCAATTATTGGTGCCTACAGAGTGAGGACTTTGGCTGCTAAGAAAGCTGATTAGTTGTGAAGCATTAGGGGAGAAAGTGGGGTTTTTCCAAGTTAAAAAAGTGACTTCAGTATTGGATGTCGTAAACATGAAAGTTTTTCTTAGTGTCTGCCCCTTGTGATTATTCTGTTTTTCCTCACCCCAAACAGAGCTTCTTCCTCATAGCCCTGGTCCCTCCCTGTTTCACACAGCCTCACCCAATACTGCTCCTGTTTTACCAAACCCCACCCCAACCCCAACACACAAGAATGGAGTTTGAAGGTGATCTTGCAGCATTATTAACTACTGACCTGTACTTGTTAAGAAACTTCACAACTTGCGAGTTCAAGGTCCCTAGCATGACATAGTTTCTATGAAGTCAGCGTTGATCGTACATGGGGTTTGGAGTTGGTTATTATACCCGGTGAACTTTCTTCTATTCTAAAGCATACTTTTGAGTTGAACACCAGATTTCAAGAGTTTTTATTATTTCCGAACGTGGGGAATCAATGAACTTTGGATCAATTTTTTTTCGCATTTTGACATCAATGAAAAATGAACTTCTTAGCGTCGTACAAAAAGATTTTCATCGTATTACATGTACACAAACGGCTAAGGGTTACCAAAGTAACCTTTGATAGACCAAAATTAAATGTGAAAAGAAGAATAAAATAAGTGTAGAAATGAAAAAATTCATAGAAAATCCTTCTTAATTTAAAAAGTGATCATTTTTTTCTTGGAATAGCCCAAAAAGAATATATGATCATTTTTGGGGACGGAGGGAGTAGTAATACGGAAGGGAGGAGAGACCTGATGTCGAACATTAATCTCATTTTAAAAGTTAAGAATCATAAAATGAACGGCGTTATTATGCATGCAGTTCTCATAAGAAAGGTTGAAATAAGACTAACTCTATTATTTCCGAATATGTTCGCACAATAATAGCATAGTGGTATATTTTATTTGTACTAAAAATAATAACAATATTTTGTTATTAGCTCTACTAGTTATTTTGAGGGAAAGGATAGGGAGTAACATGTAATATTCTAGCAATTACAGCAACTAAGGGTCTGTTTGGTATGGCATTCAGTTTTTAGTTTTTTTCTAAAAAAAAGAGAAGAGTTCTGGTTTTTTTTTTCACCAGTTTAAAAAATAGGTGGCTGTTTAACAGAGTTTATTTTTTCAAAAAACAGAAAAGAGCAAGCGTTTGACAGGACAACTCTTTGGGTTTATTTTTTTTAATATACATTGTTACATAATTAAACATTATTAAAGGTAATTAAGCAACTATATTACAATATCTTACAAATAATTAAACATAATTATTTAATTATGTTTTAATTATGTTTAATTACATAATTAAGTTTGACCACCCACGCCAAGACCACCAGACCGCCGGCGATGTGCCGGTGGTCTTGGTGAATTTTTGTACAAATTCACGAATTTTTACAATTACACCTTGACAAAAAATCATTTGTCACCTTTTCTGTCGAATGTGTACAATATAACTACGATAAAATTATATGACTGTTTAATCGTTAAAATTTTGACTTTTATACTTGCAAAATTTGTAACTCATAAAATTAAATAAAATACCATAAGTCCCACCTAATTCAGCTCTACCCCAGCACCACACCTAATTCAAACCCTAGCTCTACTCTCACCTAATTCAAACACCACAAGTCCCAACACCACACAATGGCGGTGGCAACGGGGGCAACGGCCACACAATGGTCCTCAACCTTATCAACAAGCGCCTCCGCGCCCTGCGAAAGAAGCAGAACCGCATCACCCAGATGGAAGAGGCCGTGTCCCAGGGCAAGCCCATCAACAAAGAGCAAGAGGAAACCTTAAAGTCCAAGCCCTCCATCCTCGCCGCCATCGACGAGCTCGAGAAGCTCCGTCAGCCCCTCTCCGCTGCCATCACCGATGAAACCTAGCTCGCCCTCGAACGCCACACCCCCACCCAAAACCCACCAACCCCAGAAACCCTAGAGAAACAAGTCGATGATGACGTGATTGGGGATTTGTTGAACCTGCTCTATTTTGGGACCATGTTTGATGTCAAGCCGGTGGTAGGGCTTTCGGACGGAGGGGGAGAGAGAGATGAAAGAATCGTTAAAAAGTGAGTTTTATACCCAGCTCGAAAAATGGCATTTTTGTTGCTAATGAGGCTCGAATGGGCGACCTCATTAATGTGCCCGAAGGCTCCGCGTGAAAAGAGAAGAAGAAAAGAGCTTTGAGCTCTTTTTAAAAATGGCCACCAATTTTCAATCTCTTGGGCTTTTTTTAAAAAGAAAAGCCAACCAAACAGTAAGCTTTTATGGGCTTTTGCAAAAAAAAGAGAAGAGGGTCAAAAAAGAAAAAAAAAAAAAAGCCTGTCAAACGGCTCCTAAATCTCGAAAATCAAATTGTCTAAACTCGAAAAATACGCTTTGGCACCTACTTTTTGGCATTACAAGAGAATTAAAAAACATAACTCAATAAGGCTTGGCTGATTAAGTTGAGTGATGCACCAACAAAGGACAAATCATTATGTCCACGCAGTCTGGTCAATATCAATACCCTTACCAGATTTTCCACGTGGACGATAAGTCTTGATTTGGTAATAACTCTTGATCATCAAGATTTGCTCCCCAAAGGAAACAATTAGACTCCCGCCCCCAAAGAATATTGACTTTGTAAGTCGGACAGTAATGCAGAAACTATGGTTTTGCAATTTCAGTTTATTACTGGTCTATATTAGCACCCAATGGTCAAGGTTAGGCAAGCCAATACTATTACGTATTTTTTTAGAGGAAAACTTTGCGACTTTAGCACCATCGGCCACAGATAAAAAAAATTTAACGTAACGGTAATAATTATGACGTGAATATTTCTTCGTCTCGCTAAATGCTTAGACCCCGTCGATCTATTATATCATGTCATTATCTAAGACTTTTATACCAAAAATTTTCTCATCAATTACAGCTAGGCCTTCCACGTTGGCTTTTGAGTTAGTTCCACAGGTCAAACTCATTACCCATTATATACGCAAAGATCCAATTGAGGTCAGCTCTAATTTGGTTTTGTCAGCTTCCCGAGTCAAGGTATAATTAAGGCTTAACGAACTCTGCTTGCACGTTTCTTCTACCCCGCACCGCACGCTTATTTTGGGAGGAAGGGGTTCCCATCTTTGAATTATTATTTATTATATACACACTGGTTAAATACTTTGTCTGATGCAGAAAATTAATCCTTATCAACAAAATACGTTGCAACTAAAATAATCTTTGTACGTCTCCTTGCAACTAAACCATCTCATGCAAGAAAGTTTCAGGTTAAGTTCATTGTGTTATGTTGTCATCTACTCTAATAAAAAGTTAAACCTGTTAATTAAAAAATAAGTCTAACCGTCTATATCGTGTTTTAACACACTAATAGTTTTTACAATATGATTCCTATCTCCTTTAAAGTGATTTGGGATCCAAGTTCGACTACGTTTTCAACTGGTGCAAGTGTATATATAGGGAGCTGATCCGTTGATAGCGCTAGTAAAATGGGGTATTTTGCTAGCGCGATCTGGCCGTCCATCCTGAAAGATGGACCGCTCAGATCGTGCCTTTTTGAAAAACTGTCAGTCGTCCGCAAGACAGTCTCGTGGACAGGATTTTTTACCTTTTTGCCCTCCTCCCATGTCCGCGATACTGTCTCATGGACGACATTCAGTAAAAAGGCATGTGTCAGGAAAGAGGCGCCCGCTACACAGTGTAGCAGACGACCTCTAGGCTGACACGTGTCAGGACCTATCGCGTCGGTCGCCAACTTTTGTTCATTAATGACGGCATTGTAGAAAAACTTCTTTTATGGGAGCTGTACAATGTAGCGGACGGCGTCGCTTCGTCCTTTACATATAACTCTCTCCTATTATAGATATTAATCAGATCGGACAATCAGCTTTTGTCAGTCCACTATATTCTCTCTCTCTTTCTCTCTCGAACATCTAACCCAAGCCGCTACCCCATCTCCGGCGACCCACATCTCCGGTGACACCACCGTCCTCCCCTCAACGCCGACCTCGATGGCTTCTGGATATGAGACCACCTACGATTTTATTGGCAACTTGCACCTGGCAGGCAAACACTTTTTCAAAGTCATGATGCCGAGATTTGAGAATGAACTTGTAGGCCATCCCTCTTTCTCTGTATTTTCATGTGTTAAAACTTTGATCTTTTATTTTTCTTAACCAAAACTAACCTATTTTTTGTATTGTGTTTGGTAGGACATACCGGAAGCCTTTACCAATCAATTTACAACAATTCATGAGAGTGCAAGATTATATAGCCGCAAGGGGGTATGGCAGGTTGAAATCAAGTTGAAGCCCGGCTGACCCCAAAAAAAGCAATTCGCAGAGGGTTGGAACGTCTCCGTGCGCCAGCATGGCCTCAAACTCGGGGACTTTGTAGTGTTTGAACACCTTGGGTGGTGGGATTTTCAAGTTGTAATCTTTGATCGGAGCGCTTGTGAAAAAATTTCGATGCCCAAATGTGAACCCTAATTTATTATTAATAAAAAAATTTATGTTCTTGTTCATTATGTTTTCAAATTTTTTCTCGCTTAACTGTGCCATTTTTTTCCCTCGATATATTGAGATCGTTGATTGTGAATCGTACATTATTTATTATTTATCGATATTGAGATTGTTGATTCCGTCGCTAAAACAAGTTTTCAGGCGCCAATTTATTAAAACAACATTAACCTACTATATCGCTAAAACAAGTCTTCGGGGGCTAATTTATTTCAATTTATTAAAACTGCATTATGCTACATTGTATAGCTCTACTATATAGCGGACACTAAAGTCTAGCTCTACAATATTACGGACATAAGGCCTCCGCTTAGGCCGAGGTTCGGGAAGGTCGGAACTAAATGTCTGGTCCGTGCCAACCATTTTCTGGTCCAACACTTAATTTTTTTTAAAAAGGTCCTATCTATATCCGCGATACTATATAGCGGACAGTCCCGCAGAAAGTAGAGAGTCTCCAACACTTAGGTATTCTGCGGGGCCATCCGCTACATAGTACAGCGGACGTAGAAAAGAGAACTAAAAAAAAATTAAGTGTTGGATAGTTAGCTATTCTGCGGGGCTGTCCGCTATATAGTATAGCGGACATAGAAAAGAGAACCAAAAAACATTAAAAAAAAAAAAGTATAGCGGACATAACTCCCGTTATTTCTGACACGTGTCAGAAATAAATGTCCATAAATAAATTTTGCATATAGATGTCCCGCCATATAGTATAGCCGACACTGTTGACATCACAGATACAAAGGGGAACAGTTATCAGAGCTCTGATAGGAGACTTTCTTGGCGACCGACGGGACAGGTCCTGACATGTGTGAGTCTAGAGGTCGTCCGCTACACTGTGTAGCGGGCGCCTTTTTCCTGACACATGCCTTTTTACTGAATGTCGTCCGCGAGACAGTATCGCGGACATGGGAGGAGGGCAAAAAGGTAAAAAAATCATGTCCGCGAGACTGTCTCGCGGACGACTGACAGTTTTTCAAAAAGGCACGATCTGGCCGTCCATCCTGAAAGATGGACGGCTCAGATCGCGCTAGCAAAATATCCCATTTTGCTAGGGTTATCAACGGATCAGTTCCCATATATATATATATAGTAGAAAATCAGAGAGGCTAATATATGTTTACTCAAAATCCTACGGGATTGGTTTGGTGGTTAAGGAGGTTGCTTCCTTTCTTAATTAACTTTCTAGGTTCAAAACTTGATACAAGCACCCAGAAGAAAAATTACACCTTTTAAATGTACCATGTCGTTATTGGAGGTGCACCGTTAAGATTGTCCGAGAAAGAAATTTAGTTTCGAGTGATGCAAAAACTGGTCCGATAATATCATTTACCGTCAAAAGAAAAACAAATGTTTACACAATGGGTTCAGTAGGAAAACGCTTCAAAATGTTTACCATCTTGAAGAAGGAAAAGAATAGTTTGCACGCAGCTTCCGACGTATGAGTTGTTATCCATGACAATATCACATAGTAACAAAGAGGAATAAAGGACTTGCGGCCAACCTTGTAGTCTACGCGGCCAATGTAAGTCAGCTTCATCCCCTAATTTGCTACCTATATTTCACCAACTTGTTGAAATACTAGCCCAACAGGGAAACAGAAGGTCAGAACAAAAACTCCAATTAGAGCACGTTTTCGTCCCCGTAATAAGGACTTACGTAGGCTGCACCTTCACCATAAATTCTCTCCGTATCACCAAACACTAGCTAGCAAGTTCGAAGGATCCTTGTCAACATTTTGTAAAAGCCTAACAAAAGTTTGGTTGTTTCGCTATTGGAACTGTCCCTAAAGATTTGGGAGTGACTCGTGTGTCGCAAGTCACTCAGACGATTCGTCTCGGGAAGGAAAAACACGAGAACTAGGGATGTCCCTTTTTCTTTACTCTGCCACCGTTCTTTTTGTTTGCAATTGCTGCAAAAGAGCTATATAGCAAACACTGAAACCGGTACAGTCGTAGTTGATTAGTGATTGTTATAACAAAACTAACCATTGTGTACAATACCAACTTGAAACTCAACTTGCAAAGCTAGTCAAATATTTTTATGTACAACGATGATAATAAATATGACGTGCTGTGCTGTGACAGACCGACAAAATAGAAACGAGAATTAATATTTCGTTCTTTTCTTATTTCATTTGTTTCCTACACTAGGCTATGGCGTGTCTATTGCCCTGACATGAAGGTTTTAACACCCCCCCCCCCCCCCCCCCCATCCCATCTGGCAGCCAGCTAAAACAGGGAAGTCGTGGAATCAACAGAACTGCCACCGTACACGTGTCAACCACGCAAGTCTATTGGTTAGCCAGCTGTCAGGTCCAACAAGGACACCAAGAGCAGGAACTCACAATTCCTGTCAAATTACCGCACAGCCACAAATTTTCACCATTCATCAAACTTCACCAACTGTTAGTAATTATCAAAGATATCTTGACGAAATAGAATAAGCGAGGCAAGTGAAGAGGCCCGGGTCAGTGTTACCGGGAAACGAAACAGTGGCGTTTCGGGAAGCGGGCTGCCGGTAAACGGAGGGACACCCACCAAAGTACAGGCACGCATGTAACCGGTGTTACTGCTGGTTTACCGCAGATTGCCCTTCTAATTATCTCTCTTTCTTCCTGCCCCTTAACCACCCTGATAGGCTGCTTCCCAAACGGCGTCCCGCTTTTCTTGGTACGGCAAACACACTTGCGCACGGTAGCTAGTGGTCTACACTCGTTATGATGATTGTTGGCCGAAGCCGCAAAGGTTTTGGAACAAATTTATTACAGTTACCTTACTTTAACATCGTATACAATGACGATTAATAGACACTAAATATTTTTAGTGACCCTTTTGCGATCAATAATTTTTTATTATCACTATTTAGCGATCATTAATTGTCACTATATGAGAGAGGGATAGAAGAAAGATTCCTTCAACCGGAATAGCAGTCAAAACTTTTTATTGTCAAAACAACGCACAATTACAAAAATAGGAAGTATAATCAATACAAAGCATGCAGGTTTGACGGCAAAACTGGTGATTTTCTTCATGCAAAGTCATTTTAATGAAAACATTATCTTATTTATTGAGATAGTAACTTTGAAACGGATTAAGAGTTGAATTAGTAACTTTGGTTTATGAAAACCGCTCAAGCCTAGTTGCATAGTAGAAACATTCATCTAACCCCACTAATCATTCTGGGTATGCAGAATTGCTATGTTATTTTGCATGAGTAAGAGTTATGTTTCAGCATACGTTTGTTATCGGATAATCAGACTTGAATCGTCTAATCAATAACTTGCAATTTTTTGGGCCGGCAACAAACTCAGGTTAAACTATAGAATAGGAATGCTAGACTTGGGTTGATCCCAACGTTCATTGTGCGCATGAAGGCACGAAGGATGTGGTATAAATCTGGAAAGGGAACCGGGCACAAAAAATGAAAAGTGAATTTGTTGCAGCATAACGTTGCACCTACCGAAATTGTCACAAATGCATGAGAATTTTGATGCTACATTAAAACGGCGTTTTCGAAATGGGAACAACCAAAATGCCGTGAAAAACAAGTATATTTACGAAGGAAGCCATTATCGATTTTGTACAGTCATTTTGCACTTTTTATAAACGCTACAAGGTGGACCACCGCACAGCCATCCCTTCAATTTTTCTTCTATAAAAAGGCCCCTTACTCTCTTCCCCTCTCCTCACACCAAAAACCATCTTCCTAGCTATTCTCCCTCTGTAACAACTCTACCTCTCAGCTCACCCAAATCCCATCTCTCTCTCATTCTCTCCCTCTCTTTCCCTCTCTCACGCACACACGCACTTCAAAAGAAGCCATGCCTGAGGCTCCCAAGAACCCTCTGAAGGTGACGGACTACAGTGTCACGGAGAAGAACAAGAAGGCTCTTCAGTTCATTGAAGATGTCACGGCCAACGCCGATGAAGTTCAGAAGCGGGTGCTCACCGAAATCCTGACCCGAAATGCCCACGTCGAGTACTTGCAGCGGCATGGCCTTAATGGGCATACCGACCGAGACACCTTCAAGAAACTCATCCCAGCGATCACGTACGAGGATGTTCAACCTGATATCAACCGCATAGCCGGCGGAGATAAATCCCCCATCCTCTGCTCACAACCCATTTCAGAGTTTCTGACAAGGTAATTAAATTTGTTTGTGTGTGTATTAGTCCTTCGGCGACAAAGGAATATGTTGACGTAGACTTTCCATGAGTTCAAGTTCTTGTTTTCATGATTATAGTAGGTTGGCTAATTGGGCTGTGGTGTAAATGATTTTTGCAGCTCTGGGACATCTGGAGGAGAGAGAAAATTGATGCCAACAATTGAGGAAGAATTGGGGAGGAGATCATTGCTGTATAGCCTCTTGATGCCTGTTATGAACCAGGTTGTTCCTGGTTTAGACAAAGGCAAAGGGATGTATTTCTTGTTCATAAAATCTGAGGCCAAGACCCCCGGTGGGCTGGTGGCCCGACCTGTTTTAACCAGTTACTACAAAAGCTCCCATTTCAAGGAAAGGCCGTATGACCCCTACACCAACTACACTAGCCCAAATGAGACCATTCTCTGCCCTGACTCCTACCAAAGCATGTATTCCCAAATGCTCTGTGGGTTATGCCTCAACAAGGAAGTCCTTCGGGTCGGGGCGGTTTTCGCTTCCGGGTTCATTCGTGCGATTCGGTTCCTTGAAAAGCACTGGACCCTTCTCTGTAATGACATCCGAACCGGAACCCTTAACCCACAAATCACTGACCCATCCGTGAGGGAGGCAGTGATGAAAATCCTCAAACCGGACCCGAAACTAGCAGATTTTTTCGAGGCTGAATGCGGTAAAAAGTCATGGCAAGGGATTATAACCAGGCTGTGGCCTAATACCAAGTATGTTGATGTTATTGTGACAGGGACCATGTCACAATATATACCCACTCTTGATTACTACAGCAATGGCCTCCCCCTTGTGTGCACAATGTATGCCTCCTCGGAGTGCTATTTTGGTGTCAATCTGAACCCTCTTTGCAAGCCCAGTGAAGTCTCGTATACCCTCATTCCCACAATGGCCTATTTCGAGTTTCTGCCGGTCCACAGAAACAATGGTGCCACCAATTCGATCAAGATGCCAAAATCCCTCAATGAGAAAGAACAGCAGGAATTGGTTGACCTCGCGGATGTCAAGCTTGGACAAGAATACGAGCTTGTTGTGACCACTTATGCAGGTAATTGGACCCTCCACTCGTAGCTTCAGTGTTGGTCAAGTAAGAATCAGTGACAAAAGTGAAATTCAGATCTTTTTACTCGTACTTATGTCAATTTTCTGGTCTTGCAACAGGACTTTACCGATACAGAGTTGGAGATGTGCTTAGAGTTGCTGGATTCAAGAACAAGGCTCCACAATTCAACTTCGTTTGCAGGAAGAATGTGGTTTTAAGCATTGATTCGGACAAGACTGATGAGGTTGAGCTACAAAACGCAGTGAAGAATGCCATGAACCATTTGATGCCATTCGATGCCACGCTAATCGAGTACACAAGCTATGCGGACGCTTCCACAATCCCGGGGCACTATGTTCTTTTCTGGGAACTTAGCATCAATGGCTCCACCCAAATTCCGCCTTCAGTCTTTGAGGACTGTTGCCTTGCCATTGAAGAATCACTCAACAGTGTGTACCGCCAAGGCCGTGCCTCGGACAAGTCCATCGGTCCCCTCGAAATCAAGATCGTGGAAGCCGGGACGTTCGATAAGCTGATGGACTATGCCATCAGCCTGGGTGCTTCCATCAACCAGTACAAGGCACCAAGGTGTGTGAAATTTGCACCAATCATTGAGCTAATGAACTCAAGGGTTGTCTCAAACTACTTCAGTCCAAAGTGCCCAAAATGGGCTCCGGGGCACAAGCTATGGAACAGTGTCAGCTGAAGAATTGGCGGTCCAAAAATAACTGTTTCTGAGAGATCCTCCAAATCCCAAATTAAGAAATCTTGTTTAGGTTAACCCAGCATTTTATGTCTTTTTTTTCTTTTGTTATTTTCTTTTGGAAGGTTTAACTGTTGTTTAGTATCAGTAGATCTGGATTAGCCATGTACAAAACAGTTCCTTTTTCAAGGAAAGCTTTTATTTGAACTGTAATTCCTTTAATATTGCAGGCCTTTCATTTGCAGATTTGTATTCTTATACATTTTTGTGGGGTTGATTTATCTCAATTCCAGCCAGGAAACCTGCCCACTCAAGTCTCATGCGTATGTACTAAAACGGCAGAATGTGCAGCTAAGACCACTTGGATTTCCTTCTTTTTCTTATGACTATTGCGGCAAAAGCAAACCAACTTTATGTCCATTGTACTTTAGTTTCAAATAAAGAAACCTTCATAATGGTAAAAGTAAAACTATATTTATAATCACTTTCGACGCCTATCTGCTCTACAGAAACGTAGGGACCCAACTATTTATTTAAGCAAAGGGGAAGCGAAAATCGCGGCCAACTGTATGGTAAGAAGAAATGTCCACGAGAAGATCTTGAGTGGTTTAAGACCATTGATTCAAATCATCGAGAATCATTAGATTGGTAGCGGTTGATGGATATCAGAGCCGGGGCAAAGGGACGCGGGTTGTTGTATGATATATCCAGGAGACATATATGATCTGGTTCACTGGTTGGAAACCATCCAAGCTTCATCTGATTAAGGAAAGTTCTCCTAAGCACACCGTTCTTCTTCTTGAACCCAAAGAGAACATTACTACTAGCAAAATAGTTCGAAGTATAGCCAGATAATGTATGCTCCCTCCTCGAAAGTAAATAACTTACTTGTACCAAAAGAAGAGTGTGAATATCAAGAGAAGAAAGGCGTCCAAATTCGGTATAAAAACCGCTAATATAAAATCTTTGAATTTGTTTAGAATTATCTCGCTAGCTGTGCTGAGTTCCAGTACCCATCCTGTTTCCTGATCATAGATTCAACAATGTCCAGACCGCATAACAATATTAGTCTCACTAAGCAATTTATGGGATAAGAAACCAGTGAGTAATGGTTTACAGCCTAGTGTAGATAGCATTATCATAGACCCAAAGTTGTGGGTTTGGAAGACAGTGTTTAAGAAGGAAAGTAAATATTACTTGGTTTCAGATTATTTGTCTCGAGTAAATATATATATATATATATATATATATATATATATATATATATATATATATATATATATATATGTAGGACTGTCCAATAAAGAAGAACTGACGTAACATGCGGAGGTATTAAAGATTATTATATTACATATATGATGATTTTAACTATCATTCTAGACAGTCGACAACAATTATCCAATATATATTGTTTTGAAGAAAGGCTCATGCCGGAAAATCTCAAATAGTTAGAATGTGAGGAGGTCTATAACATCTTATATATTTCAGTCCATCTAGACTTGTCACTTTTACTTTGTTTTGGTTTTTGTTTTCACTTTTGCTCAGTAGCCAGTTCTTCTTCTATCAGCCATAAGCACGGATTAAGATTTACATGGTGGACGGACTGGCCACGAGTCTCACTTTCCCACCGGCACGTCGCTTTGGATGTTCAAATTTTGGTTGGCACAGAATATCTTCGATTGATGCTCTGTGAAAAATGGGGCAGCTTTCAGCAGGATATGTAACCTTTTTTTTTGGTGCAAGCAGGATATGTAACGCATCTTTGTAACAAAGCGACAGTGCGGCTTTGACTGAATCTGTGTACGGCGATCATGGCAGAGAGTTGGCCCTTGGCCGGAGTTAACACAACCGGTAACAAGACAAACAACTGAGAGAAAAGGGTATGGTACACACAGAGAGTGCTGGTTGACAGAGAAGATAATAATAAGAGGTGAGATTCATTCAGAAACTGTTCCCCGGTTTGGCCTTGATATGAAGAACAAGCAGGAACAGTTGTTGCAGAGCCATAAGACAATCTGAACAGACCAGAAAAAGAAGAGAAAACTACTGCATTTGACAATTTCTGAGAGATGCTCCATCAATAAAGCATTGATGTGGGGGATAGTGATAAGGGAGGTGCTTTGGTGTTTCTGTAGGGGTGGTGCAAGCAACTGTACCATCATCCACATTTTGTCTTCTTCATGATTCTCTAATTCCTGATTTCTTCCGGCACCTTCGAAACTGTTCAAGCAAATGCCTATTCACCCGTTCCCAAAATCGGCGTCTGTATTTTCGCCTTTCGTTTTAAGTCACAAAAATTTGATACCGTAGGATGTTGTTAAAACATTAAAGGTTGAGAGTACCGGTGTCTTGTCTTTCATCGTAAAAAAAAAAAAATTAAAACGGGGTTCAATTAGAAAATTGGGGTGCTCAAATATCAGCCCCATATTAACGTATCATGACATCGGTTTCGTATAATGTATACATATTTTGTGTTTTCGACAACACAAATTGATGTCTTAAGTAGAAGATCATTGTACGATTCATATAGTCTAACCTAATTCATTTTTAATTAAATTCAATCTGGACAACTTTATTACTGTACATCGTAATTGACAAGTGAGAGCTTCAATTGCTGAAGCAACACTTTTAGGCATAGATGTGCATCATAGTGTTAGCCACAAATTAAGCAATCCATAGCAAGAGAAGCCCATGCTATAAGCAATTAGCTTGGGGCAATTCCTCGTTCGAGCGATTCAGTCAAAAAATCGGCGAGGACGACGCTTAGGAGGGAGGCAAAATCAACGTAAACATGGATTCTTTTGTCCGTAGGGTCTAGAATCCATGCATTTTGCCCAGTAGAGCGTAAAATCCGGGGAGAACTATTCAGATGGGGCTGCGACTTACTGACTTGGTAGGGGACCAGGCCCAGAAACTCGACACGTGTCCTGCACCTGACGCAAGCCTCCTTCAGTCTTCGCCCCCCACCCCCCACATAAGGGTGGCCCCACGGGAACGCTCCCAATCAAGAAACAGTAATCCACGTGGACCTGTCGAGTTCAGTTAGTTGCTTGGTTGGTCCCAACTCCCTCCTAAGTTTGGTTAAAATAAAGCCGTTTACTTTTGTTTTTCACTGGGGCAATATTTGGTAGTATGAGATGAGATAGATCACCAACGAATTAACTTCAGCCAACACCCATAAAACAAGGATTGCATCATCTTCTCATTTCCTTCCAATAGCTTCTTTGTTATTATGACCCTTTATTATGGTCTAATCTAATGTCTCGTCGTATTTATTTTTTTTTTCCTTTCAAAGTTACCATGATCGGTTCAATAATACTAACTTTGAAGAAATATCTAGTCAATTCGAGACTCGTCATATCAGTTGGATGAGTAACTGATGACACAATCAGTTCTTCGGACTAGCCTACCTAATTAATCCATGTTGGTTTCTCTCCATCGTACTCGCCGCCGGTTTTATTACGTTAGTGCGCTATCTTTTCAGTGACATCGACCGTGAAAACTTGCTTAATTAGGCTTTAGTAACGAAATTCTTGTAGAGGACAAAGCTTTAACTCACGAGCGCAATCTTATGTATGCTCAGCTCATGCGCTTGCATTTCAGTTCACCCTCGCTGGTGATTTGAAGTTTTAGATCCAATCAAATAAAAAAAAGGGAGAGAGACAGAGATGGAGACGGAGAGACAAGTTAACTATTTAGGCGCACTTGCAGGAATTGGTGTGGAGCACAAAAAGCAACGGCTACACATTGCATGGTTGGGCTTGAAGATAATTGAGAAGGGGATAACATTCCCTTCATTAAAGCTAGTGATGTTAATGGCTAGCTTTTGATGCTATTACTATCATCATCTTGGCAATAATGTTGAAAGTGAAGCCTGAAGTTGATGGAAAAGTTTTACAAGCAAGCAGAGGGGTGATCTGGTTCGGTGAAAGGGACGGTGAGTCCTACTTTCTTGATACAATCCGGGCCACTGTTGACGTTAACGGCTATTGTAACAGCAATAATAATAATAATCAAAGTGCAGAGAGTTTAATTATGAAGCAATCGGTAGACAACGAAAGCTTTAATAATAATACTAATACTAATAGGTTGTGTAATAGGTTGTGTGCTCTTTGTGTGAGAGAGAGAGAGCCGAAAAACAAAGTCGTTTCTTTAGTTTTATGATTTTTTTTTTGCAATTATGTGAAGAGTGAAGTTATATTACACTTTTATTGGTTAAATTATAGATTAATAGTGAGATCAGTATGTCTTTTCAAGGTCACGTGCTAATTGAAAATACTACATGTTCAAGAATAGCTCTCCGAATAAATAAACCTCATTTTTTTTTATTTAAAAAAATAGATTCTAATGACTAAAGGAATTGATATCGGTAAGTACAGTTACTCACTAAAAATCTTTGAGTGACACGTCAAAAGGTCTTTTAATTACATTTTTTTTCTACAATAGAAGTGAAACATCGATGGTATAACATTCGCTTCCAACCTTCATGAATAATGGTGTTACTGTTGTTATTCTAAAACAAGTGATAAGTCAAGTTCTTTAGAAAATTTAACTCCAACCGTTGATCTAATAGACTTTTTAAAACAAGTAATGGAACTATTTTTATTTATGTGAGATTTTGGGTAGACAGTACGTAGATTTGTCCTGAAATTTATCGATTTTGAACTAAAAAATTGTTGATATGAACATGAACATGGGTAAGTATAGGCCCTCAAATATACTCGGAGTGGGTACGATTTACATTATCATACACCGTACATTACCCATGCCCATTTTGGCTAATAACAGGTCCCTAAGTTGCAAAAGTACGAGTCCAACGCATTAGGAGCATTCATGAGAATCAAACAACCTATAAATTTGTACATAACGGAACTAATTTGAATAGTCTATACATGACGCCTGATAATCTGAAGCGATTGTTAAATCACTAACGGCTCTTCTCATCTCTAAGCTCAACAAGTGGTTTTATAGAACGCATGTATCGGACATTTTTCCATTACACGCAAGTTCACAAGCGACTCATCGTCAATCGTAAGCAACTTCGTACTAGCAGATTGCTCGTAAAAATCGTGCATTGTTGTGCTTAGAAGGTAAGAAAAATAAGGATACAATGAATCCACAAATATATTAACCTAACTTCGGGAGTCCGGCCGTCGGCCGAAAGCTCACGTGAAGTGTCACACACACAATTCCGGGAGTAAACGGCCCAAAGTTTTGGGTCGATGTGAAGGCTGTGTCAACCTCACACGTGTGTGTTCACCCACACGGCCCTTGGACATGAACACGTGCGGGTGCGGCCCACAATTGGGAAGGGGAGGGAATGTTGACCTTTGACCAGGCCCTCTCCTAACCCCATCCACACGTGAGGGATGTCTGCAATGTTTTCTTGTCGGGCCTCCACGGTTCAGGCCCATTCGGCCCATTCTTTGGGGTCCAAACACTTGTCATCCACAGTAGGGATTCTGCATGATTGTGTTCTCCCCTTAAGTGATTGATCATGGCTGATTAATGTGGAACTTGCAACTTCAACTACAAACGACAATCCAAATAAGCTTGCAATTATATAGTTGTTTTTTTAACGCCATAATTTTTTATCGCATGCGATACGAGTTCTTGTAAAGTGACGAACACTTTTTTTGTTTTCGCTCCTAGTTTACGTGTTCTTTGTCGAAGTATGATGTCCAACTCAAAAGAATGCTAGTTGATGCGAGACTTTGACACTCGCCTTTACACAGAGCGTGGAATATGAAGTGATTTTAGGGGTCGAGTCGAATAAAGCCGGTTGTTCATTCGCGGGAAGCAACAAGGTAGCGCGGCCTGAAGTCCATGTTAAAAACCTAGTATATCAGGAAAGTATACTTTCGAGAGGAACTCATCTGAATCTTCACGCAGTATCGATGTAGAACTCTGACACTCGTACTCTCGCTTTCGCTCTAACTCGTGCTTAACAGTCAGCGACTTGGGTCACTCACGATAAAAAAAAAACAATTTCCTGTTTAAGCAGGGTTCAAATTTTCTTAGCTAACTTATTATTTCTATTGCGAATTGGAAGTATGAACCGTTCAAACTCCAGTAGAATAATCACCCAAAGCATAGAATACAATGCTGCCAAGATTCCAACCAAGTCTATATCCATGTTATTGCTAGAAAATTGTCAATGGAGCTGCTGAGAAGTCCATATCCATGTCTTTCCAACATTCAGCATGAAAACAGTTGAATCCAACTAATCTAGACTTTCTCTTTCATCCAGTGTCTTGCTAACTCGAAGACGAAGCTATAGATAAACACAGAGAGACAGTGATGGTCAGGATAAACCAGAGTATAATAACATTTCAAATTAAAGGAGATATGGCTAGGGAAAGGTTGATAACATAAGTGGACTTGAGAACCACTCTTTTGAAGAAATCTAATTAAATCTTCAAGTGTCTCTTACACTCATTGACCATCTGGATAACCCGTTACCAAACCCCGAGGAAGACGCTGCTTTCATCACTGATGATTACTGTTTTGGAATAGTTTTAAGGTAAACAAAGAAGTAAACAATTAGTTTTCTTGATAATCTTTTGGGGTAATGATATTATATATTGGTCAATAATGTGGTACATTTTGTTTTAAAAGTCCATTCTATAAGAGTTGTGTTAGGGTTAGTGGGGAACATACAAAAGGAAAAAAAAAAAAGATAGAACAAACAACAAGCAAGCACGAAATCGATGGAGGTGACGCAACATTTTTATATTGTGGGTCAAGAAAGGTTGATTGTCCACATGACTATTTGAGTGTAGTTGTAATATGACTATTTTATGTGAGTCGGAGGAAGATAAGGATCTTTTGCACTAGTAATTTTAGTAACATTTTAGAGATAAAAGATTGCTCGTAAAAGTATTTTGTTAATGTTTTTAAAATTCATATTGGCAATTATTTATCCCTAAAGTATATACAACGATATTTTTCTATTTACAGCAGACGTGTTGTGCAACAGATAATCCTGAATTAGGATGATGATAACTGCTGAACCGAGCAAAATTTTTAAGTTAAGACTTGCCTCTCGTTAGTAGGCCACGATGAGTTCAGTACCAAGAAGAAGAGAAGAACGAGCCCCAAGTACACTTCATAAAAAGGATTCAAGCAAAAAAAAAAACCCAGTTCATAACTGGGCCTGATCCATCGAGACCAGTAGCTATTAAAAATATATATCCAGTTTATTATTGGGCTTGGCCCAGTAAAAACATTAATCATTCTTCTAGGTCCAGTTCAGATTTTATTTTTTCCTGACATAGATAGGAAGGAAAACCCAGGAAACAAAAACTTGTGGCAAATTACTTCCAACCTCCTCCTTGTGCTCTTGTACAAACTTGCCTAATAGGAGTGAGCATCAATTCATTTAAACCAATCCAAAACACTCAAACCGATCAAACTGAACCAATCCAATCTGAACCGTCCAAAGAACTTGACAGTTCAGTTTCACATTTCTCAAACCGATCTTGGTTCGGTTCGCTACACGATTCACAATTTTAAAACGGATTCCACACCGAAACTAACCGATTCATAATATGTTAATCTATTTTTAGTAACATTCATTGATAATTTCACATATATGGTTCTAAGTAAATCCAAATAAACAAATCTTGAAAGTTAAAAGAAAGAAAATAATGAAAACACTTATAACACAAAAGTATCGTGACCAATATTTATTCTATATTTACTCATTCTTTCTCTTACATTAATGAGCACTTATATATCCATTCAACAAGATTATATGCAATTTATAAAAAAATACAACTTTAAGTTTTTGTTATTGTTATTTTCAATAGTAGTTTGTAAGGAAACAACATCTTTAAGTGGGCGCCAACCGTTTACACCGACAAAATCAAACCATCTAAACTGACTAAACCAAACCTTCCAGATCGATGGTGTTTGATTTGGGTCGGTTCATAATTTTTCAAACCGATAGGTAACAGTTCGGTTTACGATTTGACCCCTAAACCGACCGTGCTCACCCCTACAATGCCTAACATCAACATTGGAATACACATTACTTTTCACAACAAAATCTCCAAGATGGTATTAGACTTTGTTGCTTCAAAAATAGTATGATTAGTTGTGGCTCATTTGCTTTCTCTTTTTCTTCATCTGATTTATACACTCACTGCATAAAGACGTTTTAAGAAATTCTTTGCATTCACAGTTGTTAGAGTTTAAAGATATTTTGAACACCATGGCCCTTATTCTATATGACTTTTACAATATCCTACCAGATTTTCACACCTTTTCTGTAGATAAGTGAGATTTGGACTACTTAGAAAAGCATTCTTTTATCAGCTTTTGCTTGTCATGCTCAAACGTAAGTACATCAAGATGGATCAGTGAAACCATTTTCTAATCACAATCTTTCTAAGTATTTTCTGTCTTTTGTATTGACTTACGGGACTAGTACTTTGTTTTGTGTGATGTCAACTGATGTAATGTAATTTGTAATCATGAAAATATCATGACAAAGAGACAAACTAAGTAATGAAAGATTTCTGTTAATGTCACTCTCTTGTTAACATAACAAAACAAAAAAAAGAAAAAGCATGTCAGAATGAGGTCCAGATTGCTGGTAGACTCGACTGCCTTTGCGCTAAACATAGGATAAAAGTGTGTACAAATGATGCTAAAAAGATTCACTTCTCTTCATAAAAAATAGGAGAGGCCGGCACCCTTTATCATGACTTATGCTCGTTGCGTATTCTGATCCGTGAAGATGCGGACCACCTGTACCTATACAGAAAGACCCTATGAGGCTTCCCGCTTGCCCCAAAATGATCTGGACCAATAGGAGAATCTCAATTCATTGGGCTGGAGCAGTCTATCACCATGAGACAAAAGACTTCTTTCTAAAAAGATTCAATTCGGAACTATTATATGTTCAAAATTCAATATGGAAATAAAAATTTCAAGAATGCTGCTTTGTTTTCCTAGTTCAGGGAGTTTATATAGAAGGCAGATTATCTTTCATTTCACGACGGTGAAGTAAGACCAAGCTCATGAGCTTATTATCCCAAGTCAGAACAAGTTAATAAAATCTAACTTATTCCAACCTAGGATAATAAGCTCATGAGTTTGGTCTTACTTCAACGTCGAAAAATGAAAGGAGATTTCCAAATGCAGCCACGGTGGGTGATCGAAATTGATAGCAGCAAAGGCTTCTCGACTATCGGAATTCAATGATAAGATCTACAACTTGGAATTTCAGTTTAGAAGCCCTCTTGTAAGGGTTCATGGGTGAAATGCTATTACTGCGACGGATATGACGTGGTCCAGATAATGAACAGAATTTCTTCAACGAATGACGGAAACACGACACTCTCTAGCGTAAGTCATGGAGAGTTTGGCCCTTCCGCAGCTCCAGCCCGGCTTAACAAGATCTGCCTTCGCAGAATTTAGCATATTCAGATGCCTAAACCACAAATTTGAACCGTACAGCTCATACTCTTGAAAGTAGCGTAGATGAAAAGGAAAAATGGGGAGGAAGAGACAATTTTAACTGCAGCTCACAAGAGAGTATTATGGCCAGCAAACTGGATTCAGATCAAAGAAGCACTTAAACAGACAATCCGGCAAGTCCTAACCTCACACAGCCCCAATAACTGAGAACTAAAAACCACTATCAGCAAAAATAAGGAATCCCGGAGAATCCAAACCCCCAGAGCAAAAATAGAACAAAAATCAGACTAAAGGGCTCGTTTTCTAAGATCTCTGTTTTGCGGTTCAAATGTGCCACAATGATAGTAAAGTTGTTGGCCCGTATGTCAACCTGCTTCATTTAAAGAGACATCGTTACGAATGGAGATTATCGGAACACTTTCACATAGTAGAATGCAAAACCCTACTAAACATTGAACGCGAAAATCAGTCTTAGATTCAGACTCTCTCATTATCTTTGATCTTCGTCTTCTCCTTTCCTTGGTTCCTATTTTCATCAAATAACAAATTTTTTATCTGGAACATGAGTTTGCAAGGACATTTTAATGATGCATAAGGCCCGTAAACAACAGTATTTTCATGCTAAGAATAAGTTAACGATAGACTGGGCACAGTTACTTATAACAATAACAACTGCATTTACACCATATCTTAACCACATGCTAGTTTAAAACAATGAAGAAATGGCTTGAATAAAGGTACTGTGGATATCAACTGCTTGAAGCGACTCTCGTATTTCTGCGGTACTGTGCATATATGTACAAACCCGTAGAAATGGTGTTCCCAACCTACTTTGGTCGCACCCAAGGACCCACCAAGAGTCCCGTTTTGCACGACACGTCACATATTCAACAGTCAATTTTTTAACGCTCACAAGCCGGTCAATGCGACACATACTCAAGTCACATGAATTGCTCGTGAAACAACCTTGGCGTGCCTTCCCCCTTAGGGGGGTCGGCCACCTTCCCCTTTAAGGGGTTGAGCCCATCCCTTCACTTCTCTTCAAGGGACCATACATCGTCCGCGACGCCCGTCGCCCGGGAGTCGTCTCCACAACCCTCGTCACCGGCTCCTAGCGCCGTCTCCGCTACCCCCGTTGCTCACCCAGCGTCGCACTCCAACACTCCGCCGCGCCCATGTGCCGCGCCACTGATACAGTCTCGACCCCCGGCTCTATGTCACACTACCACACTCCTTGCGCTGGTCCATCCTATCACCACACCATGCACACCTTACCTTGGTCGTGGAACATGCTTCGACCCACTCTCCGGAGTGTGTAGCATCCCGCAGGGATAGGTGACTCCTTCGGGACACTATCTCTACAAGGGAGCTTTTCAACTCCCCTTCCTTCAGGTAGACAGCTCATCTGGGATGCTACCTCAACCCGTTAGGTAGACGGCTCCTCCGGGATGCTACCTTGACGCTCTCCAAGTGCTCCGGCACAAGGACTCACCCGCAGGGATAAGTGACTCCTCCGGGATACTATCTTTGCCAGGGAGCTTTTCAACTCCCCTTCCTTCAGGTAGACGGCTCCTCAAAGATGCTACCTTGACGCGCTCCGAGTGCTTCGGCACAAGGACTCACCCGCGGGGATAGGCAATTCCTTTGGGACACTATCTCTGCCAGGGAGTTTTTCAACTCCCCTTCCGCCAGTTAGACGATTCCTCCGGGATGCTACCTCAGCCCGTCAGGTAAACAGCTCATCCGGGATGCTACCTTGACTGACGCGCTCTGAGTGCTCCGGCACAAGGACTCACCCGCGGGGATAGACGACTCCTCTGGAACACTATCTCTGCCAGGGAGCTCTAAGTGCTCCGGTACGAAGACTCCCCTTCTGCCAGTTAGACGGCTCCTCCGAGATGCTACCTTGGCTAGCGGAATAGGTGACTCTTCCGGGACACTATCTCCACCAGGGTGTCTGCATGACTAGCCTACGTGCTCCAGCACCGGAGGCTTCATCAGCACCCCTAGGGATTATTGACCCCCCGAGTCACTCCGAGATGATAGCAGGTCTCCGAAGGGCATCACACCTAGTCTGCCTGGCAGTTGGGCGTCGGGTCTTCCCCACCGCTGCCAGGCCTATGGGACTCTGCAAGGGCCTTGGATTGGTGGCTAGATCAAGGGGTTTCTCTGGCCACACCAGCACTGTGGGAGCCAGTCTTTCCAAACAGACAAAGCGACATTGTGCGGGGCAGGCAGGCAGGGTGAATATACGATCCGACAGTCCGTGGAGCACCGGCACCTGTGGACCCCTCGATTACGTCACTCCGGGAAGCGCCACGTCACGTGATGACATTATCTCAACCTCTATAAATATGGGTGTTGAGAATTCATTAGAGGACTGCAAATTTTTAGATTTTCAGATTCTCAAAATTTACTCACTTTTACTTTCTCTCTCTAGAATTCTAGAGAGAGAAATACACAAGACCTTGACTCTGGACCTAAGCATCGGACCGTGACTGTCATATATTCACCCTGCGCCATCACCCTTGTGACACTGCCACCCTCAGGCTCTGTCTGGGAAGCCCTTGGTCTCTACCCTTGTTTCACCCTTGTTGTGTCTCACATCAACCTATTTGGCTCTGACTCGGACTGCATTCCTTATCGCACCTCCACATCGACTGCGAACTCACTTTCCTTGGCATCAAATGGCTTGTAAGAACATTTTGCGTTTTTTTTTAAGTCCGTCCGTCGCATAATATAGCAGACGATTTTTTGACAAAAATACCCTCGAACAGTACAATACAGTGCTAGCCCGCTACATTATGTAGCGAACAAATAAGGCAGTAGGTCTTCTCTTTCTCTCTTCCTTCTCTCATTAATGTGTTCTGACTTTTTCTCTGTCTCTCTCTTTTCTCTCACCATTTTTTGTTCTCTCTCTCTTTTTCTTTCCAAGCTAGACCCATTGATATGGCGCACAGTCGCACACGCACACACAAGAGTCGACGAGCACTGTACTGAGAGAAGGGAGAGAAAAAGAGAAGAGTACTGTCTTATTAGTCCGCTACATTATACTGTACTGCTTGGGGATATTTTTGTCAAAAAATCGTCCGCTAAAAAAAGCAAAAAAGATATCTGAACCATCCACAGATCGCGGACAACTTAGCCTAAATTGCCCGCGCGATCAACGGATCAGCTACACACACACACACACACACACCCCCCCCCCCCCCCCAATCCAACCCACATACCAAAAATTATTTCAAAAATTTGTCCGAATCAGATACACACACACATACATATCAACTTAGCCTAAGTTACCCGCACGATGTAGGAAAATATTTCAAAAATTATTAATTGTTAACTTTCACTTGATAAGTTACCAATTACGTCATAGGAGGTACTTTTGTTTGAACATCAAAAAGGTTAAACATTACTCCCTCTATCCGAATAATTTTATTTTTTTTTTTGGAGTACATGCTATTTAAGAACGAGTAGTAATGCTCTTAAAGAGTAAAAGTCAATGCTTGGATTCCATATTTTGCCCTTAAATAAAAAGACCAAAAGCCACTTATGTTAATAGTGGCAAGGTTAATTATGATTGATGATTATTGGGCGTTAATTGTATGTACACAACAACTATTTTCTGACATAAGAAAATTGCACTTTAGACGTTTATTTTGGGACGGAGGGAGTAAATGAGAAGGAAGACTACACATTGATGCATGCGATATACTAGAAGATGTTTAACTAATGTAATCTATGTCTCAGCTTCCGGACCTCTCAGCTAAGAGTCTGTTTGAAATCACTTCCAGTTTTGATTTTCTGTTTCTAAAAAAATAAAAAATCAAAACCTGTTTAGTTTTTATTTCTTACAAAAACAAATGGGTGTTTGATAACCTAGTTTTTATTTTACGTTTTTTCTTTTGGGTGTTTAATCATCCAATTTTTATTTTAAGTTTTTTATTTGGTGGTGGTTACGACGGCGGTGGTGGGGCGTGGCGGTGGCCGGCATGGCCAGCGGAGGGCGGCAGTTGTGGCCTGGGGGGGGGGGGGTGTCTTAAAATAAAAACCAAAACTGAAAACCCAAAACTCCAATATGAAAGCTTTCAAAGGCCCTGTTTTAAAATTTGGTTTTAAGAACTAGAGAAAAAAAAAACTGTCAAACTTTTTTTTTTTCCTCCTCCAGTTTACAAAGCTGGAGAAAAAACTGAAAACCAAATGATTTTCAAACAGGACCTAAGTGTATGCTCCGAATTTTTCATGCCGAATTGTCAAAACTAAATTCGTTGCGCAGTTCCCCAATTCCCAATTTGCAGTTCCCCAATTTGATCACCTTGGTGTGCAAATTTGACTGGAGTTCGCACCTGTCAGGAAATTGCGTCTTCCCCTTCCATAGAGACGAATTGGGACTGACTACATCAGATCCCCTTGCCTTCAAAGAACCAACTTCTAGCTTGGCAGTAAGGGAATGATGCAAGACTACATATTTGGTAACTACTAGCCTGGCTTCACTTAGAGAAAAGACAGGTGTCAACTGTTGTTCATCCACTCAAAAATATCCGCCTTTCTTCTTTGCCACAGTCGACCTCAAGGATTGCAACAGATCTATACAGGTAAAATATTGCAAGCTGCAGGCACTTGTTCCTTGTATACCTTACCAAGTAACTAGGCAATTAGCCATCCCTTTCCAAATTAAAGTGATGAGTTCCTCAACCTAACAACACTGGAAAGTTCGAGATGTGGTTTGATCTTCATCCCAAGTTTATTTACCGCCACTTCCAATACAAGCAGAAAGAGCAATTGCTAGTAGGCGCTAAAAATGCCATGTATTCTTTCTTAAAGAGGACTTCTAGAAATTAAGCATCACTATCCTTGTTGGTTCGCAATAATCTTGCAAACCCATTCCATATTGGCGGTCAGAAGTGCTGATCTTCACCAACAAATGCCAACGCCAGTTTTTCATATGCTTCCTTCGTGTCCTCTTAACTTATCAGCAAGACCAGCATACTCGTCAGGCCTTTGAGACTTACGGTGGTGTGTAATTTAGGGTTTGGCAGACATACTCAACTGAGGCTTCTCTAAAAGCTTCCTAAGTTTGAGACTGACATACTCGAGTCAGGTCACTCTAAAAGCTTCCTAATGTAAAATTTCAAGCCTTTTCCATTCAGATGGATGGGATATACAGTTATAAACATCTCATCCTAAAAACTGCAGTCAGCCTCACTGATTGGTAGCAAGTATATAAATCGAGTTGCCCAGATAGTCTCCTGTTGAGTAGAGGATTGCACTTCACCCAGCTGAAAGATACCCTGGCTCATACATATCACTTTCAAGTCCATTAACTATGAATAAGGTTCACGTATTCATGTTTCCTTGGATAATCCTCCACAGTAAGAGCAACATCATACCAGTGGAGTGGCAGGAAATAAGAAGTTTTGTGGCTCTTAACAGAGTGATAGTTCATACCACTGAAAGATACTACTCCATGCTGGTTCCATGATGGTCCTGGATCATATCCCTAACAAACTATGGTACCATCAACTTCAATATTTTTCAGGATTGGACATGATGCAAGTATATATTCACATAAAAACATCTTCCATAGAAGTGCAACCCCTATTTTTTAACTCAATCAGCTATGGTCTACGTGTAGCAAAGGCATCATGGCAATCGGTGTATTTACAACCCTCATCTGCCTCACCAATAGGAGTGCATAAAAGAGATCATTCAGCTCAACTGCACGTAATTCTTCGCAGTGGAAAGCTCCCCTATCTCTCCCTCCAAAAACTCACAAAAGGGAACAAAACCCCAGCTTCCCAATGAACCAGGCATAACCCAACCTCTAAACTGTTGAAAATCAAGTCCAAAATTCCTTCTTGGGACCAGACAATGCAATAGATGGTCCACAAACTCAACATTCAACTAGGACATAAAACACCAATTGACATACACTTTGCTTCCTCGGAATATCCCCCAAGAACAAACATAAATAAGTTCTCGTAACTCCAGTCTTCAAAGAATACAATGATTCACTAGATTTTCCTATTTCCACTGCGCCAACAATTCATTGACTTTTTGGCCAATAGAACTACTTAAACCCACTAATCAACATATTTGAAACGACAAACATATGATTACTACAACCCAATTTACACCAGATCGAGGAATTTCAAGAATTTTGGTGAGCTCCAGATATTTAATACCATTTTTGAGAAATAAAATTTGTTCACATACCGTTTCAAGAAAGAAAATTTATTTCCATACCATTAAGAAATTTTTATCTCCAGGGATACTGTTTCCATGAATGCAGATATAACGTAAGTGGTTTCGGTATACGAAGTTTCAAGTTTAATTCCTAAAAACATTGAGTTGTAAATATGTGGACAGAGAAGGTGGAGAACCTAAAAGGAGTCAGAGAAATTGATACATTGGTCTGCGGTCATATTCAAGAAGTTTGGAGTGAATTTAAGCATACAGCTACACCGCTAAAGAAATATGAAAAGGAAATGGCGTTTGGGCAACTATTCTGAAAAAGTAAAAAAAGGTCTTCACAATTTTCTGAAAAAAAAAATGGAACAATCAAACATTACGAACAGATACTAATCTGAAAAAATAAAATAAAGTACGTCTAATATAGCCTTAGCCCACTCCTCTCAATATGTTTTCTGTTCCGTGATATGAATCACCCTGTACAAGTTTTGACTACGTATCCGCAAACTAAGTTTAGAACTGTGGATACAAAGCCAAATACTTCTTATATTATATGGTCATGACCATTTATGTTTCATCTAACATCTGGGGAGATGGGAGAAAAACATAAAAACAAGCCTTAAAAATTGACCTCCATTACTTTCACAAAGCGTGGTAAACAACCCCTACCCCCCCTTCTCTTTCCATTCTCCTGTTAACCAATTCTTTAGATATCTACAAAGCTCAATAAATCAAGCACAGATTCTGTAAATCAGACTTAGTACTATTGCAAGGGGTCTATGTGGATGCAACAAAAATACAATAAGAGAACCAACAGTTGAATGGGCCCCCAACGTGTCTGGTGCATGCTGAACGTGCCCGTCAGGAAAAAGAAAATTACAATAGGAACAAGCATGAAATGTATTAAGGCATATAGGATACTAAAGTAACAAGTTAAATAAGAACAAAAAATGTTTTTACACATAAGACAACCTGGTGGCGCTTTTCTACTAGGGGAAAATGAATGGGAATATATATGGCTCTCCTGCTCATATCCGTCATTTCCCGAATCCCAACGGAGAAACACTGTGAGAGTGAGAGAGAGAGAGGAGGAGGAGGGGGCGAGTGCTCAAGCTTAGAGGAGGTGAAGCGCAAGAAAACAAGGAGGAAGAAGGATTGGAGATCGTTTAATCTCTTTCTTTTATCGATCGTTGGAACCGAGGTATTGCGACTGCCCTAGATCGTTTTCCCTTTCCAAAGCAACTCTCACTCCTGTTATTCAATTGTTAAAAGATACACACATTCCCTCAGTTTCTCTTTTTAAATCGTCATTAACATATGTGGCTTTTTCCCAAAATTTTGAAGTCATGACGTTTCAAGGTTCTTCTCTGTTTTAGCATGTTTTCCCCATTTCTTTAGTTTCTGTAATCTTCTCATTGATTTTTTGTGCAAAGACAAATAATTTGGATACTAATGCTTAAGTTCAATCTAACAAGATTAAAGTTTTACCAATATATAGGAATATACCCTATGTAACTTTACTATGTAGAACTATCTAGGGTAGACTATACCAACTTCCATAGTGTCATGAAAAATTACACAGACCTCTAAACATTTCAAGAACGACAAAAATTCATGTCAGTGTCACCAATTGAATGGCGTCAGTGGCACCAATTTTGAATTTGTTTGCGGAACAATCTATTTTGTGACAATTTAGTGATAGTTATGTTAATATCTGTATGTGTATCTACGCGAATATTACAGATAATTAAGATGCTCTCAGCATACTCAATCAAACATCATAAAGAGTGCAGTACATATTAAGTAATCAGCAGAAGCCAACGAAGGTTCGTGTAAACGTCCAATATTTTGGCAAACCTTTCACAACCACAGGAATGCGTGTGTAGTGCCCTTAAGATGACCCTGAAAACAAATGCAATGTACCTAGATTATTGTAGTTGCACCCTGTTTAGCTGCATTTATTGGAGGGACGAGATGTATTTTATATCACAATACAGTTGAAGACAAGACGTTACATAGTTCGGTCTTGAACCTCTGGACCCCAGCATGGTTGAATTTGTAGAGCTTGAGTTTTATTCGGCTTAACATTCCGCGCCTATGTAGTAATCTGTCTAGTATATACTGTCCAATTCAAGTGTTCGCGACAGCAGAATACATCATGCTATTTCCATCATCATCAAGTAAAATCATAATGGAAATTGATGACTGTATAGCTGGCGAATAATAAACTCTCGTGAGAATTTTCACTTCCTGTATAATATACTTATAAACATTCATGCGCTTGCATTTACTTTGAAACTTCAACAAAAGTCTCTATCAATCTGCTAGCATTATCTGGTTTTCCTAAGGGGCATCAGAATCAAATAACTGTGTCTAGGAAGGATGGAGAACACTTGTAGAAGACAGGGCAGCAGCAACAGAAACATCAGTAAGCAAGAGATTAGATGCAATACGTCAGATGGAACAGATTACATAAGCTACTTGCCAAGTGAAGTTCTGCTCCACATACTCTATTTCTTGCCCTTGAAGTACTGGGTAATTATGAGCCTTGTGTCAAAACAATGGAAGTACCTCTGGACCCAAATCTCAATCTTGAATCTTGATGAGGATGAGCTAGTAACAAATATGATAAGGAAAACAATACCGCGCCCCTCATGTAGTATGTTCCCGAACCATCATAACCGTTATCAACACCTGAAACATGCACTACATGCTGCAAGAAGGCAATTTGCAGCAATGGTGAACAGAATTCTCCTGTTTCACTCTGGTTGTACTATTGAAAACTTCAGGCTTGCATGCCGCCGTGGTACCCAGGAAGCATACGCCCCAATGGTTGACAAGTGGGTTCAATTTTGCATGACAAGCAACATTATAGAGCTTGAATTTAATTTTTCTTCAGGAATGCCACAAAGCTACTATAACAGGGATGGTCTGGTAGTGAAACGGAACACCTATTTTCAACCATATGCATTCCCTCGTCATGCTTTTGAGACCAAGATACTAAAAATATTGACTTTAAACTTTTGCAAGTTTGAAGCATCCAGTTTTGGTGCATTCAGATCCCTTCAGAGATTATCTTTGATTCACGTAGAAATACTTGATTGCTCAATTGGAGACCTAGTATCCAAATGTTCCGCCCTGGAAGATCTGAGCATGAAACACTGTTTCCAACCAGATAAGTTCTTCATGTGTGCACAAGAGTTGAAGATCAAAAGTTTTTGTCTGGTACACTGCATGACAGAAAATTGGGCTAAGTTCCCAATAGACATAACAACACCAGATCTCTTGACTCTCACAATAGTAGGATCATACCTAATGAGTACCTCTGTTAAAAGAGCGACAAAGTTGCTAGATGTGAAAGTTGACATCGCACAGGGGTTTGCAGATCATGCACAGGGAAACTTTCTGGCCTCACTTTTGCTTGATCTATACCATTGTCCTACAATAGCTCTAAGCAGCTGCTGCCTTCAGGTAATCTCGCATTTTATCTTCTGTATTTTGAATTAATAGTTGAAATTAATTCTTTTCTTGTTGCAAAGGTTCTGCCTATAGGAGATGGTCTACGCAGGCTAATGCAACTTCCATTACAAAACCTAAAGCACATAAGATTGAAACTACGTTCAGTCAAGGAAGAACTACCTGGAATATCTTGTTTACTAAGGAGTTCTCCAAAACTAGAGCGCTTATATTTGGATGTAGATATGCCCCTGGAAGGGGAGTGGGTGAGTATCAAACTTTAAGCTCAAGTTTTCGCTTTAAGCCTGTGCATGCTGCATCTTGATGACTTTTATCATTTCAGGATGCATATCTAGACATGATCCCACATGTTTTTGAATTTGAGGCACAAAGCTACTGGGAATCACAGAGTGAACCACTAATCCCCTGCCTGCAAAACTGCCTTAAGAAAGTCAACATATACGGGTTTACTGGAAAAAGCATCGAGATGGAAATGATTAAGTTCTTGCTCGAAAATGCAATCATCCTGGAGAAGCTCAATGTCTACTACTATGGATTGCACTCTGCTGCAAGTGGGCAGCAGCATCTTAACTACAAGTGGGCAGCAGCATCTTAACTACAAGTGGGTGCAGTTCAGGAACCTTGTCAGTCTGATGACTTTGCCGAAGGCACGTTCCCAGGCTCGAGTCAAAATGTCAAGACTACGTGATGCAGTTATCTTGTGTTGATTAATCTCTCAGCCGCCAAACTTTGATATCAGCATCGTCAGTGTTGCCTAATAATGGCGTTTTCTTGGACCATGCCAACTGCTGGAACTTAAAAGTTTTCAGGATTTGAAAGTGCTTTCCGCACAAACCTAAATAAAGTATTTGGTGAAGCATTTCTGCTTAAAAGCCTCTTCTGCATACCTACTTTATTACTCATGCTTAACCTATACTTTGATAGTCATGATCCAACAGCCTCTTTTACAATACATTCTCTTTAACTATTCACAATAACCTCATATAGTTGTATAACATACATTTAGCTGCATTGGGTTCTAAGCTAGCGCTTCATAGTTCATTACATAAGGTTTCCAGTTTACTTTCATGCTCTTTTGACAGCCTTGCTTCTTAGTTTCGAGCGGCACATCAGTTTTCACACGCACGATAGAGAGATCGAGCAACCAAGGCAATCATGATATCAGAACAACCTTTTTCCTCAAGATTTCTTCTCTCTCGCAAGTCCTCCTCATCATATACATGCCTAAAAAGCTAACCTAACCTCCTTACATGGAATAAATTCAATATTGTACGTAAATCGAGTTCAAATGGTCACACAAATTCCATCAAACAAGCAGCATCAGCATAACCATGTGATTATACGCCAAACAAGTGTTCATAAGGACACACACAAGTGTGCGCGTGCGTGTGCGCCAAATGAGAGATTAACTGTGGAGTTGAGCATAGCTCACCTTGGTGGTTGGAACCGGGTTGACTGCGACAAAAGAGGGAGGAGGAGGATCGACCGCCACCGCCTGCAGCTGCAACACACGGCGGTGCGGCCTACTCTCGTGATCTGCGTGCTTTTACTTTTTAGAGAGAGGTGTCATGGGCCGGCGACATTGTAATGATGGGACAGCCCACTTCTGCAAAGCCCAAACGGAGAAAGTCCTCGCAGACCCGCATCTCGTAGAAAAAATTTTGTAGCGTAAAACTCCAAGCTCCATTGTGTCGGGAAAGAGTTAATTTTGGAGATAAAATAATATTTGGAAGTGCATTATAAGAAGAAGGAATAACCTTCTGAAGTTTTGCTCTAAGTGTGCCGATATCAAAGTTTTGTTGCTAAATTAGTTTATATAGTAGAGTTGAGTAGCGTCTACTTCTAACTGAATGAACCGACTGAATCAGTCAGTTTTGATTATGTCGTTTTCATTTTAGTCGTGCGTAGTTTTGTTTTCTTTCTTTAGTTCATGAATATGCATAGAATTCTTGAAATTCCTAATAGAGCAACGTCACATCTTATTTTAATTTTCATTGTCACAGTTTTTATTTTTCCCTAATCAGATAAAACTTTGGGTGTCATTTCTTTGTTTAGCTGATGGATATGGATAGGGTTCTTGAAATTCTTAGTAGCAATCTCTTGGATTTTTAGTCATCTGTTATTAACTTTGGATTTCATTTTCTTTGCTTTGTTGATGGATATGGTTAAGGTTCTTAAAATTCTTAATCGATGGCACATTTGCTTCTTTGTCCGAGTACGAAGTGTTGCCAACACAACAAGTGAATTCAATAAGTAAAGATAAGTCAGTATGAAGCCGAGTTTGTCTTCTCCATCAGAGTCTAGCATTAAAAAGTTACTTGAGCAATGACGAAGTTAAAACGTCTTGACGCTTGCTTGTATATATTACCTTTGTGATCTTTTTAGTACTTCAAAGAAAATTGGATTGGAATTCTCTACTGTAACCGATACTGTATCTAGCAATGTGAGAGGGGGAACCGATACTGTACCCATCAATGTGAGAGGGGGAAGAGAGAGAGGGGGATTGCAATCCCCCTCTCTCTCTTCCCCCTCTCACATTGATGGGTACAGCACCCCTGCTGTAATCCGAGAAATTTAGGCTACAACATGAGTTGTAACAAGCAGTTACAAACCCATACGATTGCGAAAATGATGTTATACCAAATTGTACGCCATTAACTATTGCACCCGAAATTATTAGCAATTGTTCTTCTGATTTTGTTAACATAATAATTACATATGATCCGGTATCATACGGAGAAACATACAGCTAAATTCGATGCATATCAACAAAAAGAAAATCGATTAAGAGGTTTCGTATTCTTGGTTGAGTGATGACCTCCTTCCCCTCCACGACGAGTACATCTTCATCATCACAGTGATAAATATGACGAAACAGTTTCCTAAACAGGCAGGATTTCAGCAAATAGACAGACTTTCTCCAACCACTACTAGGGGTGCAACTTTGCGACCATACCATCACGTATGCAATTGTACCTTGTAAGTTGCAACGCCCAACCTTGCTACCCAAGACCGTATTATAGATAAGCAGGATTGCAATTGTTAGACAAAATTTTTGTGGTTAGTGGCGATTAAACTTTGATACCAAATAACGTAGAGCATTGCACTACGTCATATCTACACGCCATAGTTGCTTTGAAGTTTTTTTTTTTCCCTAGAGCATTTTACAGTTGGGAACATAGTTATTAGAGACGCGCGTAGGCACAAGGCGGCCGCCAAGCACAAGGTTAGCGCCTCGGCTATCCCTAGGCATAGCCCCTTTCAAAAGGCACGTTTTTTGTGCACCTAGGCAATGGGCAGTAAGCCCACTTCAGACACGCTTTGTTTGTGTCTATCTAAAACACATACTTTAGATGATTTTTCTCTATAGACTTCATAGATAAGTAGCATTAAGTAATCATAATATCATGATTAAAAAGGATGTAAGCCATAAAAAGAATAGGTACCAAAGTACATTTGAGAATGAAGACTCAAGAGCATCAATTACTTTTCGTAGATAAGATTTGTAAAATTTGATAAACATGTAGAAGGATTGACATCCCAGTTTACACAAGATATGCTGCCATGGTTTATGCCTTCGAGGCTTTATACTGTTGATCTTTATCGAGCTATTTGGCATAATTCATGTATTACTTTGATTAGTTGGCATACTTCGTATACTACTTTGATTAGCTACTTTGATTAGGCTAGCACCTGCGCCTTGTAACTAGACTCGAGAAGACGTTTGCATCTTGTGTGCACCTGCGTCTTTGCTGAGAACGGTTGGCAATGGCAATGACCTTATAATCTCAAGTGATACTTCGCAAACAATTTAAACTTAATGACAGTGATTATGTTGCATCATGGGGCATATAAATCCCGCAATTTTTCTGACATCGGACACACAGGCATGTACCACTTCCCGTCCGCAACACCCGACATTTTTCAGCTACTCGGGCTGCCCATTCTAACTAGCAATGGGAAGAGTCCAACTTGACCAAGAGCTTATATTCCGAGGATGTTTACCCGCACCGATCAAGTAATATAGGCAAACAAAAACAAATATTTCGTGCCCGATATTCATAATCTTTATTCTGCTCCAACGCACAACAGAACAGGCTCCCACAAAATTTGCTCCTCCAAGCCCAAAAATGCAAAAACCAGAAGACCCAGAAGCCATCACACGAGAAAACATGTGTTCTAAGACCTGGTTGGGGCACCGATCATCTAATGAGAGAGAAGCCAAGATACTGCATCACATGAGTCATGACAACCTGCTACACATAAAGGAAGGTCATCCATACCGCAAATTATCGCTACACAAAAATAGTAAAATGCAAGCACTGCTAAAAATTGAATGGGAAAATCAGCCTTTCCCGAAGCGCACTCGTTCTTTCTCGTCTTCATCTTCACCTTTCCTTGATTCAGAGGTTTCATTGTATAGCAGGTTCACAAATCAAACTCAAGTACTTGTACATTTGATCAGTGAACAAAATTTTCATGCTAGGAGTAAGTTGGTAAAGGACTAGTAACAATGATTTAACAACCTAACGGCTGATTTATGCCACATGTTAACCACATCCTATCTTTAAATTAATGGGGAAATATCCTGAATTAAAGTTGTTGAGTATCATCTGGTCAAAGCACTAATATTTCCGGTGGTAAAAAGGGTTAAACGGCTTATCTTCATCCACCCATTCCTCCTCTAGTGAGGAACTAGGAATAGTACACACTGCACTGCACTGCACTGCACTGCATCTGCTCGTGCATTTTCATCTTCTCCATGGGCCAAAAGTGGTGCTGATAGAAATTACCGAGCATGAGAGAGGGTCTTCATCACGGCTGCACTGGATGAGCCACGTCGCAACTTTCCCCAGCCATTCTGGAATCTTGCTAGAAGACAAAAGGCAAACTAGATACCAATTTATGGTCTTTTAATGCAAGTCATACGAAAGCCATGCTTGAAATGATTGATCTGCTGAGTATACTCTCATTCTGCTAGCTACTTCTTTCTACTCTCCTAACAATCTGGGCACGCAAAACAAGCAGCAGTCAGAGGAAAAATGGCTCGCGCTTGAAAAGAAGCCACAGCCAACAAAAATGTTTTGTGCAGAACAAAGCCATTAGGTTCGATATAGACTAACTCTAACCCTCAAAACAAAAACTGATCCAAGAGATACATGACGGCAGTCTTTCGTAAAACTACTACTCCCTCCTCTTGAAAGAAACCAACTAGAAAAAGAAACCCGTACTCATTTGAAGTGCGTAAAGCATGGTCATGATAATAAGAAAAAAGAATACATAAATAAAAATTAATATGTTTAGTTCCTTAAATGGGGGACGATCCACATCTACCGGTGGGGAAATAGTCATTTCTTCAAAAAAAGTTTTGTGCATAACAAAGCCATTAGGTCCTATATAGACTAACTCTACCCCTCGAAACAAAAACTGATTCAAGAGATACATGATGGCAGTCCTTCATAAAACTACTACTCCCTCCTCCTCTTGAAAGAAACCAACTAGAAAGAAGAAGAAACTCGTACTCATTTGAAGTGCATTTTATATGGGGGCCGATCCGCATTATTTCTCCACCTGTGATCTGGCCGTCCACTAGAGGTTGTGGATGGCTCAGATTGGGTATTTTGTACACTAACCGCTACACTTAGTAGCGTAAAGTTAGGGACCCACTCGAGCTGAAGGTATCTTAAATAATGAAGTGATCTAGGGAAATAGGCTATGCCTATCAATGTTGGCGAAGGCTTCTGTAACCTTAGACTCCCTATTTAAATATGACATAATTGTGATTGCCATTTTGTTTAGTCATGCACATCACGTAATTGTCTACGACAGTTTTTGTGAATGAAAATCCTAAAACATATAATGGAACATATATGCATGCTATATTGTAGATGATTCACATATCTGGCGCATGTTCTGAAGAGTAATTTTAATGAAAACATAAAAAAAGCATGTACAAGCTATACTACAGAAACTTCACAGGACCTCATTTTAGGCTCAACTAGGAAAGGTTTGCCTTTTTTCTTCTTTTTTTGTGTGTGTTGTCTCTGTTCCCCCCCCCCCCCCCAAACCAAAACACCCCAACCCAGCAGCACACACCCTCCTTTTTAGGCCTTTTTCTTTGTAGGTTGAGGAAGAGAAGGGGCGGGGGGGGGGGGGTTGTTTGGCTTCAATATAAAGAACGTATAGCATCACTTGCTAGGTAATATTTACACATGAATCGTGAAATAGCAGCACTAACGAGTCACAACTGTACCACCATGCAAAATCGATAGTTGATGAGACAGCCAGTGCCTAATGCGACCAATGTATTAATTATTTGCTCATTTTTCCTTGTTTTGATGAGCTTTGACATAATTAGTGAGATACTGTATCGATCTAAACGATATGTCATGAGGAAGGAGTGCCTAATGCAACCAATGTACTAATTATTTACTCCCTTTCCCTTCTTTTGATGAACTTCGCCATAATTAGTGAGATACTATATCAAACTTCAACATCCACTTGCCAAGTTTTTTAACTAGGCAATAGTTGCACTAGAACTAGCAGAGCAGGATGAAACAACAGAGACACTCATTCATTCAAGTCCACCTTAATAAAAAGTGACCACCCTATAGAGTGAAGTAATTTAGAGAAAACTGCATATAAGTTATAAGAAGGTGACCAGCCCAGTTGATGATTACATGGTGGACCGCTGCATGCCAGGTTGGTTAAAAAATGGTTACAAGTTAGAGAAACAGCAAGTAGGTAAAGACACAAGAGATAAAAATAAAGAGAAGTACTGATTGGATTTGCTTTAGCACATGATGATGAAGATTGCCGACATCAATCCCCTTCCCTTCAAAGACCTCCACTCCTGAAGCAAGAAGACCCTCGACTTATTACTCAAGACGAACACTTCCGCATTTCTTGTATGTTGTAACCCTGCCATAGGTGCTATCCATCCATTAAGAACTTTCTTTCTATACAATGATCAGCCTTAAAGAATACAGCAAACCTTATCAAGTGAATAAATGACTAGATATTGTTTTTTCAGTTTGAAGTTATGAGTTGCTCATCTTAACAAGGTTTTGAGGTTTGGAATGTGGTTTTATCTTCATTCTGCCATTTCCTACATTAACGCAAAAAGATCAAAACCAGAGAGAGCTACAAAATGCACTGCATTCTATCTCAAAGAGGTTTTCGTGAAACCAAGAATCTCCACCAGTATCCTTGTTAGTGCCCAGTAATTTTGTAAAACAATTCAATATCGGTATGTTTTCTATGCTCATCTTCCTCAAACACATTTTCATTCACCTATGCTTTCTTTTTGTCCTCTACCTTATGAGCAAGCCCAGTCCGTCTAATAGGCCAGTGAAATTTTAACTATCTACTTGTTTCACAGTTCTTTAAGCTACACCAATAATGCCTTGTGCAAGTGTTACTATGAGTTGAGCCAGGCATCAAAATGAAATTTTGTGCTCAATCCATTGTCAGTGATTGATACAAGCATCTCATGATGAATAAACATCTCATGCTGAGTCTACCAGGCTACAAAATGAAATTCAATTAGCAGTTGCATGCAATAGAGCAAAAGTTGACCTTTTAGAATTAAGATATGTGTTGCACAATCAACTGAGAATAGTTGCTTATATTTCCGCCCATTATGGTTGGCATGGATACCCCCATTATTATCGTTGATGGTTGATAGAGATACCCAAAGTAAGTAAAACTAAGTCCAGAAGCAGATACGATATGCAATGTTTGTCCTGCACGTAAGTAACTTCTCAATTCTTGTTCTTCTCCTTCACGAGGTACTACTTAAAATAACACACTCATTAAGAATCTGCTATCAAGAAAAGAAGAAGAAGAAGAGGAGGAGGAGGAGGAGATTGAATCATGCCTCACCCATGAAAGTTTTAGTCTGCAGTTAAACCAAATATGACAAAATTCTCGCGACTTTCAACGAAGAAAGGATTCACTAGATTTCCCTAATTTAAATAGGCCAAAAACTTGTTGACCTTTTGCCAACAGAACTAGTTAAGACCAGCAAAGACTCCACTACAACCCAATCAACATATTTTACACAGGAAACTACACATGTATGACTACAACAGCCCATGTACACCAAATGGAGAAATTTCCAGAATTCTGGAGTGCATTGAATATTAAATACCGTTTTTGAGAAAGAAAGTTGTTACAAACTGCTTTAAGAAAGAAAATATTGTTTCCATACCATTTTAAGACATTTAAATCTCTGCGGATACCGTTTCCAAAGTTGCATACACAAACTACGTGGTTAGTTACCCTTCATAAAGTACTAATTCCTCTAAACAAGGCCATGTTTAACTTCGATTCCTAAAATAAAGATACCAGGGAGGAACAGGTGAGAGAGAGTGAAAAGATATAATGGAAAAGTTTTTCAAAAAGGAACCGATTCGGGGTTGGAGTCAATAAAACTGAGTTTAGAAGCCAATTATAAGTGTATGGCTACAGTAATTTGGAAAGGGAAATAGTTTCTTGAAGACGGTTCCTAGAAAAGATATCAACGCAAGTGCAAAAAGACTGAACTGGAAAATATACAAAAAAGTCTAAACATAGCCTTAACTTCGCAAATTGCATGGGAAATCACAAAAAGCTTACAATTCTAGAAAGGGGGGGAAAAAACAACAACAACAACATTAATCTCTGACAAGTTAAGAGTTAATTTCAGCAAATTAAGATGAAAACTACGGATAGAAGCCAAATAATCATGATTGCCATAACTGCCAAGTTATGTTCCATAAAACATTAAAAAGAGATAGGAAGCAAAGGTAAACAAGCATGACTTGTCAATAGAAAAATAATAATTATACGAACAAGCATTACGTCAATAAACCTTGACCTCCATAATTTCAATGGAACCATGGTCAAGTGTTTTCCTATCTTGTTAACTACTTTTTTCAATACTAACATTGCACTAGATCTAGCACGGGTGCTGTGAATAAGACATGATACTGTTGCAAAATGTCAATTCCAAGAAAACAACAAAAATTAACCGTCAAATGGGTGTATATGAAGCATATGTCCAAATTGTCCTAAAGGTAAATAGGTAAATTTCGAAACGAATATTTCAATATAATAACAAACAATAATCCATATGCCCCTTCTTATTAGAGAAAAAAACGAAACGGATTAAATGATGGCTCAACTGCTCATAGCCCTCATTCCCCAATTCCCACAAGACTAAACACTCAGAGAGGAAGAGAGAGAGAAGGCGAGTAGGCAAGCGATCAAGCTAAAGAGGAGGAGGGAGAGGAAAGAGAGGAGGAAGAAACGATTGGAGATCGCTTGATCTCCTTATTTTATCCCCTGCGATAACCCAGGTTTGACAACAGCCCTAGATCTCTTTCCCTTTTCAAAGCAACTCTCATTCCTTTTTTCAAACATTACTTTTGTTTTTTCTTTTTAATCACAAATTACATATGTGGTTTTTCTCTAATGATTATAGTCCTGACTTCTCAAAATTCTTCTTTGTTTTGGTACGTCCTCCCCCTTCTTAATTTTTCTAATCTTCTCAGTGAAATTTGCAAGAGAAAATAAATTGGAAACCAATGCTTCAATTCCTAGTATAAATGGTGTACAGCATCTAGAAGTAGTTCGATCATTCATTTTCTTTACTCCTGTATATAGTAAGCTTATTGACAGATGAGCAAATTAATTGATATTTGAATTTTCACTAGGACTGAGAAATCTATCTATTTAAGCTTGCTAAATATTGTAATTTCTAAGGTATTTTAAACCAATATCCCTTGTATCAAGGAAAACTATGCTGACCTCTACCATTTTTCAAGAAAGAAAAAAATTCCATGTCAACGAAGTCAACTGAATGGCATTGATGGCACCCATTTTACATTTACTTAACTACATATTGAGTAATTATGCATGTGTGATGTGTGTGTCTGTCTCTGTATACATATATAAGAGAATTAAGACAATGTCAGCATTTTCAATCAAACATAAAAAAAAGGGTGCACAAAAATTATCTGTTACCAATACCAAAAGCAAGGACAGTTCGTGTCATCTACAAATATTGTGCCAAACTTTTCACAAGCGCCGGGATGTCAGTGCTGTGCCCTAAAGATGGCCTTAAAACAAGTGGAGTGCACCTAATCTTTATTATAGCTGCGCCCTGTCCTATCTGCAACAAAGTAAAGAAGCGATATTACGTGACATTAAGGTCAAGGTGCTGCATCAGTCGTCTTGAATTTCGGACACTGGCATTCTTGAATTTGTAAGGTCGAGATTTATTCCTCTAAACCTCCCAAGGGTGAATGCTAGTGTACCTCTAAAGACTGAACTATATGAATCCTTCATTTAACAAGGGGAAACGCATGTGGCCCTTTCAAGATTGAACTAAAAGGTGCTACTCCATTAAACAAGGTTCCAACCACGTGTTTATCCGTGTTACTAAAGTCATTTTGGTGCATATTGTATAGTTTATGTGCCCATGTAAAAGCACAACAGAAACTTAATGGCCGTACAACAGGCTACTGATAGGCTCGTCTCTGAAATTTGTTTTTATTTTTCATGGATAAAGACACAGTGAAATTGAAATTTCAGCAGAATAAGCTCCCTCTATCTGATAACATCATCTGGTTTTCCTAGCTTTGGTTCGATGGAATGCAATAGAAGGAGACGCAGCCGCAGCAGACAGGATACTTCCAGAGGAATCGATTACATAAGCCGTATGCCTATAGAAGTTCTGCTCCACATATTCTATTTCTTACCCTTGAAGTACTGGATAGTTATGAGCCTTGTGTCAAAACAATGGAAGTACATCTGGACCCAAATCTCAATCTTAACTCTTGACGAAGCTGAGTTGGTGACAGGTATTATAAGGAAGGAAATCTCGTGCCTGTCATGCATTGCATCTCTTAACCATCACATTTGCCAATGCCATCAACATGCAGTAAATGCTGCAAGAAGAAAATTCGCTGAAATTGTTGACCGAATTCTCCTGTTTCACTCTGGTTGTACAATTGAACACTTCAGGCTATCATGCCACCATGATAACCAGGAAATGTATGCCCCAACCGTTGACAAGTGGGTTCAGTTTTCCATGACAAGCAACATTATAGAGCTTGAATTGGATTTTTCACCAGGAATGCCAAACAACTACTATGAGATGGAAGGTCTACTAGTGAAACGGAACATCGATTGTCAACAATATGCATTGCCTCGTCATGCTTTTCAGCCCAAGCTACTGAAAGTTTTAACTTTATCCTTCTGCAAGTTTGAAGCAACCAGTTATGGAGCATTTAAATCCCTTAAGAGATTATCTTTGTATCATGTAGACATACTTGATTGCTCGATTGGGGACCTAGTCTCCAAATGTCCAGCCCTGGAAGATCTGAGCCTGAAATATTGCTTCCATCCAGAAAAGTTTTTTGTTTGTAAACAGGAGTTGAAGATCAAGTATTTGTTTCTCATGCACTGCATGACCGAGAATCGGGCTATGTTTCCAATAGACATAATAACTCCGAATCTGTTGACTCTGACAATAGTAGGATCATACCTAATGAGTACCTCCGTCAAGAGAGCGACAAAGTTGATAAATGTGACAATTGACATCGAACAAAGGTTTGCAGACCATGCCCAGGGAAACTTCTTGGCTTCACTTTTGCTTGATCTATTCCATTGCCATACTCTAGCTTTGAGTAGCTGGTGCATTCAGGTAAGTTTTGGTGTTTGTCATTGCTATGTACAAACTAGCAGCCTTCTGCTTCTTATGATTGAAACTAATTTGCTTGTTATGCGAAGGTCCTACCGACAGGAGATGGTCTGCGCAGGCAATTGCCCCTTCCATTCCGAAACCTAAAGCACTTAATGTTGCATGTAGGCTTAGTCAAGCAAGAACTACCTGGTATATCTTGTTTACTAAGGAGTTTCCCAATATTAGAGAGCTTGCAATTGAAGTTATGTACGCCAATGAATGTTGAATGGGTAAGTATCAAAGGTTAAATTGTGTTTGCATTTCAAACCTTTTTACACCACAGTTTAACGACTTCTATCATTTCAGGATGTCTTCCAAGACATGATCCCAAATATTTTTGAACTCGAAGCACAAAGCTACTGGGAATCACAGAATTCACCATTCCATTGCCTGCAGAACTGCCTAAAGAAAGTCAAGATATACGGGTTCGTTGGACAAAACACTGAGATGGAAATGGTTAAGTTCTTGCTCGAAAATGGAATAGTCCTGGAAACACTTGATGTGTATTATTATGGACTAAATCCGTGGGCGAGTACCCAAGAAGCGCTCGACTACAAGTGGTTCCAGTTTCGGAATCTTGTCACCCTCATGACTTTACCAAAGGCGCGATCCCAGGCTCGGGTAAAGATGACAAAAGTTTACGGAGCCTACATGAGCGTGGCCTACTAATGTTTGAAGCAATTCTCTCATCTTGTTTAATTTCTCGGTAAAACAAACTTTTTCGTCAAACTCTGCTATCAGCTTCCCTGTTTTGCCTAAATAAGGTCTGTTCTTGGACCACAAACTGCTGGAACTTAAAAGCTGTTAGGCTTTGAACTTCTCCTTTGCACAAGCCTAAGAAGTACTTGGTATTTCTTCTTCATATCCTATTCTAATTTTTTGTTTAAATTTAACCCATTTCGTTATGGTCATCACTGTGCTTCACATCCTAAAAACAAATTACACTTTGCCTTTACTTGAGGCGCTAACTAGCCCGGACATGGATACCGCGTCCAACACCGACACCGACCGGGACACCGGACACTACAATTTCCAAAAAACTAGGTTTTGGACACCGCTGAATATATATATATATATATATATATATATATATATATATATATATATATATGTATGTATGTATATATATATGTATGTATGTATATATATATGTATGTATGTATGTATGTATATATATATGTATGTATGTATATATGTATGTATGTATATATATATGTATGTATGTATGTATATATGTATCAAATACATTCTACATCTAAAATAGTAAACAATAATCAATAACCACAAAACAAGCAACTCAAATAAAAGTCATACCTAAAATTTAAATGCAATTTAGTACAAAAAACACCGTACATAACATAACAATGTACTTCACTATTCAACTCTTACTAAGTCATGCAAACAGGTAACAAAAACAGTGAAAGCGCCCTCTTCTTCACCGCCCAAACAGAAACAGAAACAGGGAACCCTTGCAAAGTCAAAAGAAATTACTTCGCTACTTAACCCTTACAAAGTCACGCAACTATTATCTCTTTCCTTCGACCAAGGGCTCAATGCCTCAATCTACATCAATAGTATCATCTTCGAATGTAGCGAAACGACAGAGATGAGAGAGAAAGAATGAGACCTCAGTAAAGAAGGAAGAAAGAAATAGATGAGAGAGTAAGACGAAGGTACATGTTACTGGAAACCGGAGATGGCGGCGAGATACGAAGGCGAGATCCTCCGGCGACCAGGTGGGTCGTCTGCTTCGTTCTCTTCCCTTGACGCCGTGAGAAGACGACTCAGAAGACAACGATAATGGTTCGATCAAATTAGGGCTTCCTTAACGTTTATTTCTAAAAGAGATCCAAAATTGCCGATTATTACACACACACCCCCAACTAAGTTTGAAAATTTATACTTTGACCATATACGTTTCGACACTTTTTCATAAGCTGTCATGAAGTGTCGAAAACAAACGTTTACAAGTCAATAGATGTTCAAAATATTCAGAACATCTTGTACATAACAGATAATAATAGAGACTTAGAGGAGAACTATAGAAAGGTAAGGAGACTTGTAAATATCTAGATAATATTATATACAATTCTAAAGACGCGATGTAGATAGTAAGATCAAATATATCTCCGCAGTCCATTAAAGAGGTGGAGTAGTATAAATAGTTAAGGTCTCTGACAAGGCATGGAGTGATTCAAATATAGTAGCATTCTCCAATATCATTCTCTCAAACTCTCGTTTTCATTGTTTATTTGTTCTTTAACATTGCCCAGCCCGACGGATAAGTTAACTTAGCGTGCAAGCGGAGGCCTGGTTTAGTTAGGAAAGCCTTTAGTTTCGTGACAGGTGGTATTCTGAAATTAAAAAATTAAAACTTTCGGACACAGCTGAGAAGTGTTCGACAGGTGTTTGGAGGTGTCAGGATGTCGATATGTATTAGATACCATACTTCGCCTATATAAGGTGTCGGTACTTCCTACTCGGGGCGTCATGGTAACCTGTTCATCCAACTGCATTACGCCTTTACAATACCATCTCATTCATGGAATCTCCCTCTAACGCTCTACACAATTTGTCTTTATGTATACGATTCGATATTTACTTTAATGTTATCACTGCCTCTACTTATTTAAAATCCGTTATCTTGATCACAAGTACAACATAGCCTACTGCAAACATAAGCACAACGATTACAACTTATTTAAACTTGCGGTTAACAATTAGTTTTTTCAATCTTTCAAAACTATCAATTGCGCGCAGTTATAACAAAATCAGTTTTATTTAGCAATTAGAAATATTTAGTATGTGTGTATAAGAGATCAAGTGGATCAGAATTACCGTGGTGAGGTTTGATTGGAACCAAATGAGAGTGGCGTTGGAAGTCGGAGGATCAACCGCAACCATCTACTGCCGCTTATGTTGGTGCGTTGAGTTACCGTTTTAATCTTTAATCTGAAGAGGTGCAGGGGATGGTTGACATTGTAATAACTGGCTAAGCCTAGAGAAAGCTCATTTAAGGTCCTAAATGGTCCAACATAACTTAGGTCGATCATACAATTTAAAGGGAATGTGCGTTAACACTAACAGATTGCAAACTCATATATGAAACTTTGTAAGCTTATTCCTAAATGTGCGAAAAAATTTATTGACCGCTATCCTGGTCGAACGAATCTTTCTCTAACTTTCTGTGTAGGCTGCCAAATATTTCTAGTGATTATTACTTAGTAACACTAAAAAATGGTTGCTAAGAATTGTCGCTGAAAGTATTAAGAGAAAAATTATTAAAAATATTCAGTGACTATTAATTGACATTATATACCGAAATATGTATTCTAAGTTTAGTGTATCGTAAAAAAACAGTTACATGGCTATTATCCTATAGTTGATTCTTTTATTATTTTACGGCTCAACTAGTGTCTTTCTGATCTCTAAGGTTACTGATAAGGGTCGGCGACCATGAAGAACTTCGTTTTACGTACATGGAAGGTACCAACTTGGCAGGTTTGGTTTTTCGACATCGGTTTGCTGTTGGATAGTAGCAATCTTTAATCTTTAACCAAAAGAAAATTATAGCACTTGATAGCATGCGTGGAAGAGCAACATGTTGAACGTAAACCAAAAGTGGAAGGCCTTGTCCGGGACAACTTCAAAGCAAAACTACACGGGGCTGATATGGTAGCAATAGAACAATGTAGGCGCACCACCATCAATCATAAGTTGGCCACAAGTATGTATATATATATATATATATATATATATATATATATATATATATATATATATATATAGCTTGGTGTTCTGCCTTTTATTAATGTAGAGTAGCGCAAATATGTGATTTAGTATATTTCAAGTTTGGTACATAGCACGTGAGTGCCCGTTTTTTACGAGCCTTTTTTTGATCTTCAGACCTTTTCATCGTAACTTATATACAAAATTTCTTTTACCAGTAGTTAAATATAAAAAAAAAACGTACAAAAAGTATAATATGAAAGGGTGTCCATAATGCAAAAATATATTTACAAGGAAATCTGGACCTTTACTTCAAAACGAAAAGACAAGAATGATATATATTTAAGGAATAGATAAGAATGATATTAATTCAATTGTGTCATTTAATAATAAGAATGATATTGATTGTCTTTTTATAATCTAATTAGATTCAATTTTCAAAGCGATGCTAACGAAGTAAATAGCATTCCATGACTGAATGTAAATTTCCAAAAAATGAAAGAAAAATAGTGAGGTACAGAATGTCAATTTGTATGTAAACTCTGTTCTATATCATTACTTGAGACACAGAATAGATCTTAGATGATTCTTGAACGAATGATCCTAGTCCAAATTATCAACAACCTTCAGCTAGATCACAGATGGTAGACGAGACAACGCCTATCGCACGATCTTGGCCCACTATTCTAGGACCATTGACAATTTTTATTTCTCCATTACTAAACATATTTTGAATTTTTTATATTGTTAACATTTTTTTTGTTTTGGCAAATAAGATAATGACATATATACCGTCATTAAGTGAGAGCAAGGTTTTTTTTTTTTGGAACTTCTAATCGTAGTCTTTATTTCACATTTTGAAACCATTCTACCCTTCCCTATAAGGATTGACCATAGTCATTAAAGCAATTTAAAAGTTAAATCTACGTCTTAATATCCTCCTACTTTATCTCTAGCCTCAGTATCTACATTTCTCTGACTATATTTAGTAATAATCACCTTTTAACTCGCTTTCCCCCTTGTTCTATTGTTTTCTTCCTCTCCAGAGTCCGCCCTTCAATTTGCAATATTACTTCTATTTACTTTTTTGTATATATTCACTAAGTAAGACTATAATTTGTGTTTGTACAAATATCATTTCTGCTCCAAACTTTAGTAAATTATAATGATTTTAGTATTTTGTTTAAATTGCCTATGGGCTAGTGCACTAATTATTTAAACCAAAAACTGTCAGGTAGAAATTTTACATATCATGTTACATTTTTTCTTTAAATTGAAAAACGGATTAAGGATTTGCTTGTGTTGACAACAAAATTTTGACAAAATATATTAGTTTGACAAGCAAGCTCAATATATTTGTTGGGTGACTTTGTAAAGAAAGCCAAAAAAAAAAAGAGTCAGCTTTTTAAAGTTGGCCCATGTAATCGGGCTAGGATATTTGGGATGAAAAGAGAGACATCTGAATTTATTTCATTAAAAAATGAATAAATATTTATTGATAAGGCTCGAGCCCTCAAGGATTATTACATGCGTTCTTTATCCATCCATGAAGTGCAGTCCAAGAAAAAAAAAAAGGGCTGGAGTTAGATACTTGGATATAAGAGAGGGACTCCCTCACGGCGAAGGGCGAGAAGTCAGTGAGCAAAGAAAGGAAAAATGAGAGAAAACAAAAGAGAAAAAAAGGACAGAGGACAGGAGTCAGGAACCAAAGATCCGCAAACAAAAAAGAGAGAGAGAGAGAGAGAGAGAGGAGAGGAAGTACTGCTGCGGCAGAAAGGAGGGCAGATCTTTTTTTTTTATTTCTGATTTTTCTTTTTGTACTTCTTGTAAAATTTCAAGTACTTTTCAAGATTCATGAATAAATAAAAGTTTCGTATATATTTTTGTTTGTTATTTATGTTAGATTTATTATTTGTGTTTATTTAATCGGAGATAATTATAAAGGTAATTAACGGTTAATTTTTTTTAATTATTCAAAAATATGAATTAATTTTATAAAATAATAAATATCGTTACGTACGTACGACGAAATTTTGTTGCACAAGATTCGGCACGATCGAAAAATATCTCATCAACTTGTTAATGAAAATGCTACTCGGATCCAAATATATGGAGTGTAGTGTAGCTATCATTTCTGCTCCAAACTTTAGTAAATTATTATTATAACGATTGTAGTATTTTTTTTTAAATTGCCTATGGGCCATGGCATCACAAAAATCGATGCGTTGATATTTGGTAGATTCATTATTAAAGAGGTGACCAATCCGTCACGCGTGTGGACCTGTTGAAACCCACACGTGGGCCAATATAACCGGCAACCTGCATTTGCAGCACGCGCAGCCGTTGTACTTCACTTCTGTTACCCGGATACAGAAAACGGAAAATACAGGTAACCGGTTCCTCTTTGGCCCAAGTACGTCAAATCGTAATAATTGTCCACTCTTCAGTGGCAAAACGGAAAATATGAACTGGGATTTGTCCTTTTTAGTAAAAAAAATCGTAATTTCCTCCCGGTAATATGCTTCTCGACTTCATTTCTTTTTTGTGATAACTGCAAATCTGTTAAGATACTGACACGATTCCGCTTTTCTTTTTCATGCAAAAGTCCAGATGGAATCATACTTAAACTGTGTCAATTGTTGAAGTGACATCTTTACCCTCCAAGGTCCCGAGAACTACGGGGGTGCGGGTGCCACGTTGGCATTTTCTCTTTGGACGGACCTTTTTCTGGAACCACAGTTTGACCATCTGGCTGCAGCCGTTACATCGTTCTTGCCAATTCTTTTGTTTGACTGAAATACCCTTCAATGCTAACCTTGGTTAGCTTGCTAACGTTATTAGTAGTACATGTACTCTGATTGACTAATTTAAATGGAGCATTTGCTTTGATATTTAGTCACCTGCACAGTATTCAATGGTGAAAATTCCAGCAATTAAAATTTAAAGTGATCATCCCCATATGTAGAAGGAAAGAAAAAAGGAAGAAGTTAAGGATGATTGACCAATGCAATGGAATGTCTACTTTGTATATTGAGTTCTAATGTTGCCGGCCTTTTGGGCTTTAGTTTGTTAGTATTAGGAACTCTGTCAACCATTATTTGTAAATTATTGAATTGGGATAAAGATTTTTTTTATGCAATATCTCTGCAGTAACATTTAACATCTGGAGTAACCTTTTTTTTTAAAAAAAAATGTATTTAGCAATATTTTTTAATTATAATAGAGGCGTTATGCAGCAGATGATCCTTGTCTATTGAAGTGGAAAAGACGACCCGATGTAAATGAAAAGGACCACCTCCTTCTTGATTATTTTTTGCTTACAAAATTCAAAAGAGATTTTATATCATATTATAGTAGTTCAAAGGCATTTTTTTGTTGTTGTAAATATGGGAATTGTAGAGATAGGTGGTTTTAGGGGTTTCAGGCTTGTTTAGAGTATTAAAAACCTCGAATTTAGTTCGCACTCAGTTCTGTAAACTTTTAAACTTCATACCAAGGTATAGAAGTCTGGCAAGATGGTCTCGTAAGGCACAAAAATTTAGCACACACGATTCAAAAACTGATGAAAAACAAAGAGACATCAATTTGAATTTTGAATATCTCAGATGGTTAACTCCCTTATGTTGAATGAAATCTTTTGTATTTAATGTACTTTCAACATTAAGACAAATGTAACAGCTTAATGGTAAAGTCCTCCATCTTTTTTTTTTCCTCGCTTGGTACAATTTCTCCGCTTGGGCTTATTCAGAAAAATGAACATGAAAGTCGGGTTTGAGTTTCACACCATAAATCGTACAAGGAACAAAGAGTTGCATATCGGTAGTGAATCTGTACTCATTTTTGCTTGCAAATCCCAGTCGATAAAATGTATACCTAAACTTGGCAAACTCTTTTGGGAGATGGTTAAGAGCACAGTGTTGAATTGTGGTCAGTGACATTTTTATGTATCAATGTATCCACTGGAGTAGTAAAATTCAGCCGAGAAAATTGCACATCTTTACCACACAAAATGGAACCCTATGAAGAATACAACAAGTAAACGTGACATGTGATTTTGTTGGAAGCGCAAAGGTTCAAGTTTTCATGCCGTTAGTTAAGAGGGAGGCGGAGAAAGTACACATGCATCACATGACACTTGAACTAAAGAAACACAAATCCCAAAAGATGTCACCTTCTTTTCTGTTAACAATTTTTGGTATTTACCAAACTTGCTTGATAAGCATGTATGTTATTGATACTTAATAGTGCAGTAGCGGATCCTCTCTACTCCTGCTCTTAAAAGAAATTGCGAAGGCAAATTTTATTAGTGAACTGTCCATTTTTGTCGCTAACAACTAACATAAGTGGCTAATAGTACTTACCATAAACTGAAGAATTCATTTGGTAGACCATGGTACGTACATATACCCGCAGTATTTGTGGCAAATGTTGAGCCCTACTATTTGTATTAAACCCTAATGTCCCTACAACCCAAGGGCATATTAGTCAATCCGTATGAATACGCCCTTTTTAAACGGTCTTTCCATCTTTCCAAACTCCCTCCATATTTTCCAAAACCACCCCTAAAACCCCCTTTGCCCCTCTCTCTTTCTCCCCCTCTCTCCCTGCATTCATTCATTCATGGCGTTCCTTCGAACCCATTTCATATTTCTTTTGGGGTTCCTCATCTTCCTTTATTCAACCCTCTCTCACTCCATATCCATCCACGACCTCCTCAGAACAAAAGGCTTACCGGCAGGCCTGTTACCCAAGGACGTCAAATCCTACACCCTCTCTGACACTGGGCTTCTTGAAGTCTTTCTGGAGAGGCCCTGTTTAACCAAATTTGACACCATGGCCTTCTACGAAAGCGTTGTGAGAGCTAACCTTACGTATGGCGGGCTTACTGGGGTTGAAGGCCTCTCTCAGGAAGAGCTTTTCCTCTGGTTACCCGTTAAGGATATAATCGTTGATGACCCTAACTCCGGCTTGATACTGTTTGACATTGGGGTGGCTCATAAACAGCTTTCTCTTTCACTTTTTGAAGATCCACAGGATTGTAAACCACAAGGTAAAGTGGATCTCTCTGTCATGGATCGGGTTACTACCTTTGCTTTACAACCATCAACATGAAAATGGTTTTTGTGATTTCGGTTCCTTGTTTTGATGCTATATTCTGTTTTTTCTGTAACTTTTGATTTGCTGTCAATCACATAGGTTTGTGTTATTTCCTTGGGCACTGAATAGAGTCCAAGAACCAACTTTTGGAAATGTTTTGTTAATAAGATTATGTACAGCGTGTGCCAGAGAGCATTTACAGATGTCACGGCAGAGAGTTTTGATTGCAATTGTACTGGGTGCGTTAATGACAGTACTTATCCCATCTTACAAGTAAAAATTTTGCTTTCAGATCATTGCTGGCTTATGAAAATGGCAAAAATATGTGTGTTTCATCTGGCTCTTAGTTGTGTTCCTAGCTGTTAACTCACAAGCAGATTCCTTCTCTCTCTCTCTCTCATCCACCCCCCCCCCCCCACACACACACACACCCCAAGAAAAAAATTATTCTGTGGAATCTTTTTGTTAAATAGGATCCTTCTAATTTGTTTTTTTTACAGTAAATTCAATTTGGCCTGCTTTATTCATGCTTTTATTGCAAACTGGAATCTATTGAAGATCAAATGCCACAGTATATTAAAAACAAAATTGGGTTTCCCTAATTATTTGGGCAAGTCTAATAATTATGCGATTCTGCAGGTTTGTTGAAGAAGAATCCCAGAAAGGAGAAAGGATTAGAGGCTCAAAGATAAAAGAGACGATGCCAATCTTATTTGGCACCTTTTTCTTTTTCTATCTTGCATATTATATAAGATTATTACCATCATATTAAGTATAGGCCAGCAGGTAGTTTTCTTGGGTTAGATGTTGGTAGGGGCTGTAAAGGTCTTGGGATCAGATCTCTCTGATCATTTTGAAGTGCTAATCTTCTAACTTTTGTTGATTCCTTTTTTTGTCTTAATTACCTCTTAGATTAGATAGCTACCAAAGCAAGGGATCATCATCCATCTGTATTATCTTATGTTCTCATGTCCTTTCTCTTCACAATATTCTCTTTTGCATTAGTTTATGAGATTGAAATAGTTGGTTAAATTTCTATCTTAATGAATGTGCTCCAAAAGAGGCCACTTTTGTCGTGAATGTACCAATAGTCCTCACAAAAGGGCCACTCATCACGGGCGCAAATTGAGCTGTTGTAGGGACAGCTCTTTATTGGATTCTTCATGCTCCTCAGCATTTTCAAATCAACCTTAACAATTAGGACCGTAGATTTGATGCCATTTTAAGCATAGCAATGCGTTACTATTCCTAAGCATTTTAAAATCATCCTTGTATGTCCTTATTTGCGCCAAAAAAAAAGGTGCTCTACGGTACGATGAACGATGCGTTAACTTTAACACTTCTAGTAGCAAAAGGTTTCGATACTCATACCGCCATCAGAGTCTGTAAGCAAAAAAATCTTAATGTCTCAATCACCCAATGTGGTGGAAGGTTTCTTCCATTTCCTCACCTTTTTGAACTACTTTAACACTGTTGCTTTGTCAAAGACATTAAAAAATGATCTGTGTGGAAGAAAATGGAGTTAATTCTTGACATCAAAAGCAGCACACAGCTCAAGTGAACCATTGTCGCCATAGACACGAACCTAGCTATGTGGAACGTTCTCGTCTTGTAATTTCATGATTATTCTGGTCCACTCGATGCCAAACATGTCCTCACACCGGCAATATCAGAAATCGCTAGGCATAATACTTGGGACCTACATTTGGCTCGTAACGATCACTTTCTTATGTTTTTTTAAGTGATCATTGCCAAGGAAAATGATGAAAGAAACATCAAATACTACTAAAACACAAGGGGTTATTGTCTTGCTGCAGTATTTTGTATATTTGTTTAACCATTAATTATTTCCTAATAAGAAATAATGAATGCAAGTGCTTGCAATTAGCCGTCCAAATTATATTATTAAATCGATAGTGTTGTTGCGTATTGGACGTTGATTATGACTCACTCGTTGATAGTTCATCTACTAAGAACCGATCCATTTAAAGGATTTTGATGAGTCATCAACTTTGATCGATCAGTTACCATTACAAGTCAAGAGTGAATGGCCGTCTCTAGTTTTTTTTTCTTCATGAAGTTATTACCCATCTTGTCCTCCAATCTAATTTCATGCGTCTGAGCCTTGTAGCAAGTATGAAAAACAATACTAGTCTCACTACTCTGAAGTGGTTTGGCTCCAATTGAGTCAGGTCATGTAACAAGACCGCTTGAGAGATCGATAGTGATCACTCTTTCACAATCTTTTTGATCGTTAAATTCCTAGACTAGATGTTCCTTTTGAAGGGATTCACGACATCAAATGAACGTTAGTTAAGTTTCGGAGTAGTTTTGCCCAAACTGATCGAAGTCCCACGCTCCGAGAGCACCTAATACTTCTCAATTATATTCCTAGACTAGATCTTCCTTTGAAGGGATTCACGACATCAACTATGCAGGCAGCTTGAAGGGCTGAAACTAAAGCACTATCACGTGAAGTTAAAACGAGGAGTTGCCACACTTCAACTAGACAAATGGATAATGAACGATTGAAGTATATGCAATGGTAGCTTTTCCCACCAAAAGAGCGTCCCAGTTTGAAAATTCGTACTTTAGATAGAAAGGGGACTGCCTGTTCCACACACTGCTCACATGCAAGTTAATAAAAGGCATTATTGGAGGCACGCACAGGCATTTTTGTCCATTAGAATCATTTCCCAGATATCCTAAACCCTAGCTAGGTTTGGGTCAGCATGTGACATTTCGTGGCTCTAGAAAGAAATACTCAAAAGGTGATCTCTACAGAAAGCTGAGTCCATGGCTGTGCCCTCTTACCCTTTTCTGCATTCGTACCAGCTATGCAAGATAAAAATGGGTTTCCTCACCCTAATGGGACTGCTTGTGGCTGTAGATGAAATCCATATGAACAGCAAGCTAGTTGGTCAATTGTGAAACTTGCACATTCTCGTGGAAAAGTAAAAAGTGAGTGTCATTTGTGAGAATCCATCAAATCGACCATTGGGAAGGCAATGGAGAACATGATCTTTCAGAGTTCGATCAGACCAGAGAAGAAGTCATCATACAATAACATGGAGGGAATCCTGACGAATTGTACGTCTAGGGCTTTAAAAGGTTATAACCGTAAGGCAAAATGTTCGTATCATTTGATTCCACAGGGGGTGTTGCAATTGATAGACATGGATTAGATATTTTTTTTCAAGGATAAGGAGTCAAAAATCTTTTTGGAGTTTCGTGATTATTTTACGAACGATGAGCAAGTTGCTCTAGTCGATTAAGTTATTGTGGAATTGCAGATGATTCTTTATTTTCTAGCTAGGCTTGTGAAATTGTAATTGTTAATCGTCGTTACGTGCATGTAGGAGATTTGTGAAGTCAGTAAGAAATGAGTGGGGACAAGCAAATATGCTCGATATATTCATAATAAGATTAGCTTAGATAAGACAATTCTGATTGTTGCTGCTTAAGCAACATAGGCTATTATCACATCAAAATATATTTACATACTCTTCGATCCAAAAAAATGTCCTCGGTCCTTATTACGGTTTCTTTTTTCCTGTGTTTCTCTGGCCAAAGTTGATACCCTGATACTACCACGCACATAGAATCAAAAGGGGGTTATGACCAACTACGCTTACATGAGTTGTAATAAATGTAAACTAAAATAGGCTGTGTTTATGTAAACAAAGTAAAGCAAGTTTTTTGTATGAGTACAAAAAACGGGCTTGTCACAAAGATTCCGTACACCTAAGTGGGCTTCATCGGCTAAGGTATAAGCCTAGTGGGCTCCGAAGAGATTCTATCTACATTTGCACTGTCAGTACCAGTAACAACGTAAACCAAAAATCAGGTTTAACTTGGGATTGCCTCTTGTTTGTTTGTATTAGAATAAAAATCATTAGAAATCTCGAAAAAAAATAAATAAATAGAGACCATTTTAAATTATGGTAAAGTTTTTAAGACTTTCGAGTCATATACGTTAGTCCCGGAATCCAATTTTAAATTTTATGGATTAGATTCCTTAATTGGTATCAAGAGTCAATTTAATGATTTTTTTTATTTTCCTGTTAATTTTATAAATTAATTCAAAATATAACAGTAACAAAAAAAATGGGCTCATAGCCTCATCAGTAATAAAATCTTGATTCAGAGCACATTCATAAATCCTAGACGTGACAAACGACTCATTATTTCTTAATTTTTTCCTTATACCATTCCAGCATATATACTTTGCTGAAAATTGAATGAACCAGGCTCCTAGCTATTTGCTTCATACTTGAATTTTAGGAAAGAGAGTATTACATCCCCACTTAAGAAAAAAATAAAAATCTCATTTAGAAGCTGATTACTTCATCATATCCACAACTTATTCTATGTAATAACACTATTTAGAATTGTAGAGTCCATCATGCTCTCTGAATATTTTTAAAAAGAAAACGGTAATGACGATAAATATATATGATATAGTGCACAATAAGCGAATGATAAGAAAATCGTAATGACGATAAATATGATATAGTGTAATAAGCGGATGATATACTTTCGATCAATAGGAATTAATGTTTTATTATTCTCTTATCTTATTCATTTTCTCATCGCTATTTTATTTTATACTGTAGTTTATTTTTTCTCACGACGGGCTCACTAAGGATTCGTTTGACAAATTTTTTTTTTTGATTTTTAGTTTTTAAAGAGCAGCTTAATTTTTTTTTTGAGTTTTTTTTTTTTGGTGTTTGGTAACCCTTTTTATTTTGACTTTTTTTTTGGGTGGTTTGCGGTGGCGGTAGTCGACGGTGGTAGTGGCCGGCGGTGGCTGGTAGCAGCTGGCGGCCGGAGGTGGCTGCCGACAGTCGCCGGTGGCTGCCGGTGGCTGCCGGTGGCTGCCGGTGGCTGCCGGCGGTTGTCGCCGGCGGCCGGAGGTGGCGCCGACAGTCACCGGTGACTGCCGACTGCCGGAGGTGGCTGCTGGCAGTAGCCGACGGTGGTCGCCGGAGGTGGCTGTTCGCGGCCGGCGGCCAGAGGTGGCTGCCAGCGGTGGGAGGGTGGTGGTGGTGGTCTCCAAAAAAAATTAAAAGCGAAAAAAAAAAACCAGTTTCTGGAGTTTTTTTTTTTACTCTGCAGTTTAAAAACTAGTCTTTTAAATTGGAGAAGGAAAAAAAATGATTACCAAATGTACTTTTTTTTTCGAGTTTTCAAAACTGAAAAAAAATTGCGTCAAGCGTGGCCTGAGCAAATTGCACCTTACCCGTTAAGGTAGCCGGACATAATTGCCACGCGGCAGACTCCAATTGACCACGAAAATCTCTTGCTCCTGCCGTGTGGTCTGGCTCTTCGTCTGCTGTCTCTGAACTTTGCCTTATACGGAGTATTATCAGCTCCAATAATTGGATCTCGAAAATTCCCCCTTACCTTAGGGTTTCGAATTTTCGATCTTAAGTCAATCAAATCACTATGGGCGGCGGCGGCGCGATGAGGGCGGCTGCCAAGGTGGCGGGGATCGGCGTGGCCCACGGAGGCTTCCGCGGCGTACCGGAGAACCCGTTCTCGGCGGCGGGGCGCAGGGCTGCTCGTCCGGTGTCGGGGATCGCCACGTCGGCCGAGGACGGGAAGCTGAGCGGCGGGGGAGTACTGGCGGCGCAGAAGGTCGAGGACTCGGTGCAGAGGCCGTTCTGGGAGATCGACGACTGGGAGTTGGCCGGCGGCGAGGAGGAGGCCGGCGAGCCGGCGCCGAGGGTCGTGTTTGGCTGCCCGCCAACTGCTCAGGAGGCCAAGCAGGCCACTGTTGAACTCAAAGACGCTCTTGAGAAGTATGTTTCCTTTTTCGTCGTTCATGGTTGATATTGTTCGAGTTTCGGTCAGGATGATTGCGTATGCAATCATGCTTTGTATGACTAATTGAATTTTTATATTTGTTTTATTAGCAGATCACTGTTTCTTGCACTATTTTAATAGACATGGTTTGATGCCTTGATAAATTGGACTATAGACATGGTTTGATGCCTTCATAAAGTGGACTATAGACATGGTTTGATAGACATGGCTTGATGCCTTGATATAGTGGACTGTAGTAGTATCTTTCTTAAAATTATTTTAGTCTGTTTCTAGTGAGTATTGCATTGTTGTGGTCACTCTTAATTATCATTACGGCCTTCTGTGAATACATGTCATTTCAGGGTGTTTTTGTTTTCATAAGTTCCTTCAACTAATAATGTGATATGCACTCTTACATTCTCTGGATGATGCATTCCTTAGTGCTTCGATTGTCTTTTTCTGGAAATGGAAATTATTACGTCCATTTGACGCAAATATCCTATATATGTGTGGTAGGCTTGTAAGAATTTTTATCGAAAAAAAAAATGCTAAAGGCTGCTATGGTCAAGTACTATCTGTATGGTCATATTCTTTGAATCTTCTTTGGGTATATTTTGTGTCAAGATTAGATTTCTAACTTTGCTTACGACTGTTGTACATAGCATTCTTAGCCAGGTCTCGGATGCAGTGTTGCCTCAGAATTTAACCTGCAATTACGGCCTTTACATGATTTTTTACATTTTTCTGTCTTTTCTAAAATTGAACTGAGTTGTGCCGTTGTGGCCTGGAATGTTTTTCACTGCCACCTCTCTGCTCTTATGCAGTACACTTGCATCTTGATGTGTTGAAAAGGAAGCTAAAAATTATTTTGTCTAATTAAACAAAATATCCCAATTTTGTTTACTCAATAAAGCTCACCAGAAGCACAAGAAAGTCGTCATTTGAAGTCGTCTCTCATGGCCTAACCAAAGTATTCAAGAAGTTTGTCTTGATATTCTCCAGCTAAGCTTTTCACACAGAAGGCATGCCTATTTCTCTCCAGCCTAATGCTTAAAAAATGTCCTGCAGGAATGATAAATCGTTTCTCTTTTCCACTTGGCTTATTTCCATGCAGAACTTCAAGCAAGGCAGAATATATATATCTATCTACTCCTGTGTGGGTTCATTAAGTCAAATTGTCCCTATTATTGCTTTCAATAATTCGATGGATCAAATTTGTTTGCTATGTCTTATTTTCTGCTGTCTTTAGTGTATCGATTTGGTTTTGCTGTTTTCACGATCCGGGAAAATAAAGAGAGTATCAGCACTTGTTATTGCAGTAGTCGTTAATCTTTAAATGTTCTTCTTCAGGACCTACCTGTCTCCTAGTTTTAATGACGGCAAGGGTTCGTTCTTGTCTGGTCAAGAGTTTGGCATGCTGCATCTTTCAAATTCAGAATATATGGAGAACAAAGCTGTTACTGAATCGCTAAATCTTCCAGTGTCAAAACATGCTATTCAGGCATTTAGGTTGTTCAATGAAAGTCCTGCAGCTCAGGTTTTAAACAGAATTCCCTCTTTTTTCTTTGATCTGGATTTACCTTATACTTGCTATGAAAGAAGATAAACATTTGTCGTTTAGAATTCGATTACTGAAGGTCATAATATTTTTCTGCCAATTCATTTCTAGACCAAGAGCATTGAATTCTATGTATAAGTGTATCGTCATTTTTGTTTTGTATGCTTCTGAAAGCAACATTTTCAAAAGAAAAGGGTTGAGTATGAAAGCTCACAGCTTTAATTGTATTTTTCCCTTCTGAAAGTTATGATCTTTGCATGTGTAAGGCCATGTATGGATGCCTTTCATTTCCAGTCTTGTCAAAGATGTTTTCGCAGAATTGGAAAATGATAACCATGGATAAGAATTGTAAAATGTGGGGCTTTAGTCCTGCAATTTTTGTTCTCGTTCTGCATAGAAATTGACGGATGGTCCATACATGGCTAGAGTTTTTCTAATTTTTCTGTTCTCTTTGTACCTGATAGCGGTATCTCTTTTTACTGTGTTGGGGCAGCTGAAGCTACAATCTCCTAACTGCTTGCATATAACTGTTGGTCAAAACCCCTAAGAGAAGTGAAATATCTTTAAACCTTGGAATTAGGTTGTGAATTCAAATTGCGATGGTGAGGTAAAAAATGGGTATGTTTCTTTTTCATGCTACCTAATCTTGAGCTTTATCTCATTTCACAGAGAGAGAGGGGGGAGGGTGGGAGAGATAGAGAGAGAGGGAGGGACGGAGGTAGTGAGAGGCGGGAGAGGGAGAGGGAGGGAGGGACTCCTTGAGGTTCACAATTTGCCACGTCACTTGGGACTCAAAATTTGGGAATGAATGATGCTACTCCCGTTTTTGTACTCTTGCTGTTCTGGGAATCGATACTTTACTCAAAGTTCGCCACGTTTTTTGGGAGTCAAAATTTTGGATATTAATTTGTGAAGCATAGGATTGCTCTTTCCCTAAATAAAACCTTCTTATGCTTATATGGTGCCACCCCCGCTTCAGTACTCTAGCAACTCTTCTTTTTCTTCAAAAGGTTTATTATAAGTGAATTTCTGGTAAATGGAAGCGTGGTTTGCTGTTTCTCTTTATTAAAGCGACCGAATATTGACTTTCATGTGATGGATCAAAATATCAATTCGTATTAGTAGCAAATTGCTGCTCGTCATTGTTTCTTAAGAATTTGTGTGGGCTCTGTAATAAATTTTGGGACTAATTACTATATTTGGACAGAAATGAATATATAGCGTGGTTTCTTGTGAGCTTGTGAGGTGATTTTTTTTGTCTTGCTTTGATCAGGCACGCCTGGAATGGTTACACGAGCCCTTGTATTTTTTTTAAATTAGCTAAAGAATAGCTCTCTCCTTCACTTTCCAGGGTCAGCTAAGAGAGCTACAAATATTTGTAGCTCTCTTAGTTGACCCTGGAAAGTGAAGGAGAGAGAAATATTAGTGAGCTACAGATATTTGTAGCTTACTAATATTTCTATATAAATCTTGTTGTTTGATATTTTGTTGCTCATGTACAGTTTCTTTAGTAGCTTACCTTATGGGGTTTTAACGTTATTAATTATCTCTAACTTCTTGATGATTTGATTTATATTTTGAGGAAATAATGTCTAATTCTGTTTTGTTACTAGACTGTTGTTGCTTCCATTGCTAGTGACCCAAATGTATGGAATGCTGTACTGCAAAATCACGCACTTGTGGACTTTCTCGAGTCGCATAAGACCAGTAAGAGCTGTTTCATCTTCAAGTTCTTTTCAATTTGCTCACCGTTATGCTTTTCATTTTTGACGTTCATACGAATGTTATGTAATCTTTTCGGTTAGGTGTATCCTTGCTTGACATGGATAAAAGCACTACGGAAACTGTGGATGCTGCGGATCTGAGTTCTCCAAGGAGTCTGAGTTCTCCAAGGCTGTTTGACGAGTCATGTGATACCGTGGAGCAATCATACGGAAATGGGATTGTGGAAATCCTTGAGAACTTTAGGGTATCAGTAGTTGAGATGATGAGCAGCTTATCTGGGTTTTTTCAGAATCTTTTTGTTGGTCCAGTGGCAGCGAGTGCTTCTGCAGAGGCTGGTGTAAGTGCTGGATCAGCTTCTCCAGATAGGGCACTTGGAGCTTCCTTAATGGGATTGGCAGTCATGGTTATTATGGTGGTGGTTCTTAACCGAGGTTAGACCCCGTGTCGTCAGCAACCATTACCATGAATTTGTCGAAGCTACATGACTATGGTATTGTCGATGTACTTTCTTTTTGTTTGGTATCTAAGGTTTTCCAGTTTTCACGAGGCATTGTTACCGAGTGGAAGTTTCTATGTACAGTTGTGTTGGCTTGCGTCCACTTGAGTTTCATGTTCTTCCCTCTCTAGAGGTTTGTGTTAGGAGTGTCCTATGGTGAATTAAGAAATAATGGTCTTCAATAAAGCAAAATTGTTATAGTGATTATCGTGTGACCATACGCAGTATATTCGTGCAAATGCTGTGATTGTAAGAAAGTACCGAATTATTGCATTTACTTGCTCCGACAGAAGGCTAGCCCTGTTTTGGGGTGCTCCACCACCCGATGCCTACGCGGAAGGAGTAAGGTGACCACATCTTGATGATTCCTTCAAGGAGCACAAAATAGGTCGGTATGGTCTGAATTCATTACAGTACCAAAGTAATAATTTCACTCCAAAACTGTTTTTGGGGACATGTAACTGTAAAAAAAATTGGGCAATCGAGACTTTTGACCCGATTATCTAGGGTCTCTGTTCCATTTGTATCCATCAGTTGCTTTCTAATTCAATTTTGAGGACTAATCGTTTGGGATCATATAATATATATTCGTCCTTATTAGAGAGTTTTTTTTTGAAATTTTTATCTTTTTTCGAAATTGATAGAAGATGATACAGATGGGATCTACACTGTTTGGACTATTAAAAAAACATTTGCCAAAGTTTATTCAGAAAGGAAAAAATTTAGCTGCTACCCTGATCGGAAGAATCTCCCTCTTACCCCTTATATAGTGACAATCAAATGTCTCTAAATGTTTGTAGTGACTTTTATTTAGTGAAACTAAAAAAATGTTATTAATAATTGTTGCTGAAAGTGTTAAAAGAAAAGTCGTTTGAAACATTTAACGACTATTAATTGTCACTATACATGGGGTTGAAGGAAGATTCCTACAACCCGGTAGAAGCCAAAGTTTATTCTACCTTTTTTTGCATTCGTACCAGCTATGTAAGATAGAAATGAGTTTCCTTACCATAATGGGATTAATTAACTACAAGAAAATATGTCATTAGTGACAACTTTTTTTGTCACTATAAATGACCAACTGTGACACGAATGAATGTCGTCACAATTAACTTGCTACAGTGTTATATCTTTTGACAACAATAAAGTCGTCACTCATTTTCGTCACCAATTACTTGGTGGGAAGGGCATTGTCACTGCGCGTTGGTGGGAAGAACTTTGAAAAGGCAATAATGACAATATGATTAATGTTGTCACTAGAAACGGCGGTGAGCTTTTGTTAGTCCTAGAAACGGCGGCAGCGGCACCAGGAGATAACAACCGAATGCCTAGGGATCATCATGCAACTCTTTTGCTCTATAGAGAACAAGGGCAATGCATATGAGCACACAGATTCATGTTTTAAGGTTTTGGGAAATACGAATTTTAAGGTATGAGATTTGGCACATATGAATCAAGTATTGCTGAGTTACAGGTTCGATTATAGGTTTCTTTTGCAGTTGATTGAAAAATTGGTGTTCCAGAGCCACTATTGCCATGCTTTCTCAAGTTCTTCACACACAGTCTCTCTTTCTCTCTTTCTCTCTCTCTCTCTCTCTCTCTCTCTCGTGTATACATATTCCAATTAATATCCTATATGTGCTTTCGTTCCCACAGTACTATCGCTGTGATGTACTATATGAGTTATTATACTCCTACTATCAAAATTATCAGCTTACTTGTTACATATGTTGGTCGAAATTATACGAAATCCCGCCTAGTTTGGATAATACACAGTCCTGCACAAAATTATCCACCAGAGAATTAATGGCCAAGGCTACTGTTGATTTTACGTGAAATGTGAATGCCCACCCAAGATGTTAGTATCAAACGAACGACTCGGCCTGTGATGGTCATATTACTGACCTTAAACTATGCCATCTGCAACCTCCTTCACTCTGAGCCACACATTATAGCTCTTTTTAATCCAAACCACAATCAAATGTTGCCAAATATTCAGAGTTATCAAATCATCCTATCAGCTAACATAATATAAAGTTTATCTTATATATGGACAATGCACTGTTTGGACGTAAAACAAAGGATTGGTCTCTGTTAGTTGAGACTATGATCCAATTAGCCCTTGAAAAAATCAGTGGTGACTGTAGGCCACACTATCTCTTGCGTTTTGGCTCGAGTTATATGTCATATCGTCTAAGTCCTCGTAATTTGCCTTATGGCAGTCACTCGTTGGAGATAGCGCATCCCAAGCTCACAGATTGAGATTAATTATCTTGAAATGCCATCACGCCAAATTCCCGTTTAAGCCAACCACACGCATAGACAACAAAGGATCTAAAAGCTAACTAGGAGTCCACTGAATTTGCATTATGTACACATTCAAGTTGAAGCACCCCTTGTAGGTCGTTATCAACTTTTGGTACTATAACGCATATTTGTTTGCACCAAGAAAATCCGTATTTGTTTGCATAACTTAGCGTGGGAGAAATAGAACCATTCAATCTTAAGCAATCTTAAGTGAACTGGCTGTAGTAGCTCTTTTCTCTTGAAAAAGACTACATAAAGAATTTTCTATATCAAAGAATTAACGCAAAATGACTATTACACCTATAGCAAATTAATCGAGAAAAAGAAACTAAAATCCAATTGTTTGGATGCATTGCTTTTTCTTTTTCTTTCCTGGGAACACAACCTTAAAATACCTTATGTTTCACTTGGTTCTCTAAGCGTGGCCGTGCCTCATGCTTCAGTTGGAGTTCTCTAATTTTGGCCGTGCATAGAGTTCGGTGGCCTTCTTCAACTACTAACTAGATGCACGTTCTGTGTGTTTCCAAAAACCTTGGTTGTAATACCTTGAGATATCCTAGCATACTAACTTACTGTAGATCTCTTTTCCCATGAATTTTGAGATATAAGAGGTGTCTTCCATGCTGTAGTAGGACTGTGAAAATGGATAAAAGTTGGATGCAACTCAAAAACATAATTTTATTAGGACTGTAATTTGATCATATTATGTATGTACTGAGATTATATGTAGTAGAGAGGTTATTTTCTTTGTATTGAGTGATTATATGTTGGAATAACTATGCGTCTAGCCTATTCGGAACAAATTCTTGTCTTTGTTTATTTCAGATCATTTGCTTTATTTAAATAATGGTGTTGAGAGGAGTGCTATGGGGTCACTGACCTTAAATAAGAGTACTGGGTTTCTCCAGAAGACTGCAATAAGAAGTTTTAGAACTTCTGACTTTTAGGATGTTCATCTGTAATTGGGAGGACATCATGGAATTTAAACTGTAGTGATGGTCGATTTTTGGTTCAAGTCGGAGTTTGGTTCTTTTATTTTAGTGTGGAACCTGTTTACTAAAGCACTACTACTTCTTGTTGACGTGACAACTTTTGTTTTTTGTATTTTTTTCCCTATTAAGTTAACTTGCTTTTGCAGTTTTTCTGCAGGTCCAGGTTTTTCTCTCTCTCTCTCTCTCTCTCTCTCTCTCTCTCTGTAATTTGTTAATATACGAGGTTCTTTTTTATATTTGTTCCGTTGCTTTAAGTATGTGTTCATTGAAAAACTTCAACAATAAATAAATTGGCTAAAGAAATGCAAGAAGATTCACAAAGGGAGACGGACCAGCTAATGTTGGTACAAGTGCAAAAGGCCAGCGGCGATTCTTCCTCTTGATGGTGAGTTCCTATTGGACTAAAATATTCCGTTTGGATTATATCGGAAGCTTCATGTTTCAGAAATTTCAAGATTACATGCTTACAATATATGGATCTGTGGAGTATTTTTATAGTGGTATGGACTAATCTTTGTTCTAGTAGAATTTTCTAAGTCATGAAATCCTTCAAGTTGATTAGTACTCATCAACTATATTGAAAGGATAGTCCACCCTTGATCATCTAGTGTGTTTATAGTAATCTTGTTTTGTGGTTTGCTGATCATGTTATATTTTTTGTGCAGAACGATTTTTGGGATTTGAGTATAAGGCACTGAAGACGAAGAGGCTGCAACACCCTTACCTTATTGATTTCGTAAATAGAATGCTTTTAGTTTATGTCAAGATTAAGCGTAGTTTTGTAATGGATGATGTTTGAATTCAATTCCATAAAGTTAAAAATTTATCTTCGTTATTTTGTAGAATAGCAATAGGTACAGAGCATAAGAAAATGGTAACATGTAGCAACTTACTATTGTCACCACTACCTAAAAAGAGAAAATTTTATGGTTGTCACTAAATGAATATTAGTTCCTTGTTAGTGTGTATAGTGACAACAAGAAATTGTTCATGTATGTTTTAGTGACATAAAGAATTGGTAGAAAAGACAATTATGACACCACGAAAATCGTCACATATTTAAATAGTGGCAACATTGCAGTCGTCACTAGTGAAATAATGTGACAAGCAAGACCGAATCTCAACCACAAATTCAGGTGTAGGGTTTTTTATGACAACGGAGGGTAACAGTGACAATATTTGAGGATAATAAGTAACAACTTTATTGTCACTAGAGTTCGTGAAAAAGTGACAACTTCGATTTTTTCATAGTGACTTTTAGATTTAGTGACAAGCGATACAAGGTTGTCACTGAAAGTTTTTAGTGACGGGCCTATAGTGATGACTCCTTTAACAACAAAATGTCGTCACTAAAAAAATTCAGTGACAACTTTGTACTATATTGTGACAACATGGTGTTGTCATTAGTGACCTATTTTCTTGTAGTTTGCTTGTGGTTGTAGATAAAATCCATATGAACAGCAAGCTAGTTGATCATTTGTGAAACTTGTACATTCTCGTGGACAAGTGAAAAGTGAATGTCATTTGAGAGAATCCATCAAATCGACCATTGGGAAGGCAATGGAGAACATAATCTTTCAGTGGACACATTCCTAAATGCTCCATAATACTATGGATGGTAAGCAAGAATGGAATAAGAACTAAAGCCAGGCTAAAGGAAAGGAATTTAATCCAGGAGCATAGTTGCGTACTCTGCTCTAATCAAAAGGAAACAGTAGATCATTTGTTTGTCCAATGTTCTATGCTCAGGAAGTATGAATGCTTGTACCGAAAAGAAAGCAAATGAGGATTCCTTTGGAATCTTAGAACCAACTCCTACAATATGCAGCTCAGAACTTTAGAGGGAAAAACTCAAGAGCAAAACTCTACAAGCTAAGTGTTGCTGTCATAATATATGGCCTTTGGCAGGAGAGGAAATAAATTTTTTTCTAGAATCAGCAAGTCAATCCTCAAGGGTGCTTATATGTCATACATCTATGGATCAAGTATACCAACAAATGTAAGAAATAAAGTACTATGTGCAACTTGGGAGCTAAGTGATTCAATTTTTCATAGCTGCATAGACTTATAGGTAGTTAGTATGGTGAGATGTCTAATTTTGCACTTTAATTTTGAGTTTTACAGATGAATGTGTATATTGCTTCAAGATGAATGAATACATTGGCATTTTGACAAAAAAAAATAAAAAAATCTTTTAGAGTTCAGACCAAAAAAGAAGTCATCAAACATTAACATGGAGGGAATCCTGTTGAATTGTACGTCTGCGGCATCAAACATTAAAGGGAATGTTCATATTCTTTGATTCCATAGGGGGTGTTGCAATTGATAGACATGGATTAGCTATTTTTTTTTTTAAGGATAAGGAGTCAAAAATCATTTGGAGTTTCATGATAGTTTTACGAGGAGCAAGTTGCTCTAGTTTGATTAAGTTATTGTGGAATTGCAGACGATTCTTTCTTTTCTAACTGGGCTTATGGAATTGTAGTTGTTAACCCGTTGTTATGTGCATGTAGGAGATCGGTGAAGTCAGTAAGAAACGAATGGGAACAAGTAAATATGCTCGATATATTCATAACAAGATTAGCTTAGAGAAGACAATTCTGATTGTTGCTGCTGAAGCAACGGAGGCTGTTACCATAGCAAAATATATTTACATATAATTCTCCAATCAATAAAAAAGTCCTCGGTCCACATTCTGGTTTCTTTCTCCCTGTGTTTCTCTCCTCGGCCAAAGTTGATACCCTGACGCCGCCACCCACATCATATCAAAAGGGGTTTATGACCGGTTACGCTTGCTTGACGTTGTAATGAATGTAACTAAAATAGGCTGTTTTTATGTAAACAAAGCAAATCAAGCTTTCATGTATGTAAACAAGAGCGGGCTTGTCACAGAGATTCCGTACATCTAAGGTATAAGCCTGGTGGGCTCTGAAGAGATTCTGTCTTCATTTGCATTATCAGTAACAGTGTAAACCAAAAATCAGTTTTAACAAGGGACCATTTTAGAGTATGGTATTATATTTTAGAGCGGGCTTGTTTGTTTGTATTCGAATAAAAATCATTAGAAATCTCTCTCTCTCTCTCTCTCTCTAGAGAAAGAGGGACCATTTTAGAGTATGGTAAAGTTTCTAACACTTTCGAGTCATATAAGTTACTCTCGGAATCCAAATTTAAATTTTATTGATTAGATGCTTAATTGGTATCAAGAGTTAATTTTATGATTTTTTTCCCCTATTAATCATAAAAATGAATCCAAAATATAGCAGTAACAAAAAATGGGCTCATATTGATTCAGAGCACATTTATAAAACCTAGACATGACAAACAACTCATTTTTTCTTAATTTTTTTTTCTTATTCCATTCCGGCATATGTACTTTGCTCAAAAATGAATGAAACAGTACACAGGGAGTTAGAGTATTATATTCCCACTCAAGGAAAAAATAAAGATCTATATTATGAAATCTCTTTTAAAGGCTGATTTCTTCGTCACATGCACAACTTATTTTATATAATAACGCTGTTTAAAATTGTAAAATCTATCAAACTTTGAATAATTTTTATAAAGAAAATTGTAATGGCGATAAATATGATTTAGTGTAATAAGTGGATAATATATTTTCAAGTAAGCAGGAATCAAGGTTTCATCGTCGCCTTATCTGATCAATATTCGCATCGCTATTTTATAGTTTATTTTCTCTGGATTGGCTCGCTAAGCAAAGTGCACTTTCCTTCCCCGTTAAGGTTAGCTTGACATAACTGCCACGCGGCAGGGCTCCAATTGACCGCGAAAAGCTCTGGCTCCTGTTGTGTGGTGTGGCTCTCCGGCTTCTGTCTTTAAATTAACTTTGCCATACACGGAGAATTATCAGCTACAATAATTTGATCTCGAAAAAATTCCCCCTTACCTTAGTGTTTCGAATTTTCGATCTTAAGTCAATCAAATCACAATGGGCGGCGGCGGAGTGATGGCGGCGGCGAAGGTGGCGGGGATCGGCGTGACCCACGGAGGCTTCCGTGGCGTACCGGAGAAACAGTTAGCGGCGGCGGTGCGCTGGGCGGCTTGTTCGGTGTCGGCGATCGCCCAGTCGGCCGAGGACGGGAAGCTGAGCGGCGGGGCCGTACTGGCGGCGGAGAAGGTCGAGGACTCGGTGCAGAGGCCGTGCTGGGAGTTGGCCGGAGAGCCGGCGCCGAGGCTCGTGTTTGGCGGCGCGCCGACTGCTCAGGAGGCCAAGCAGGTCACTGTTGAACTCAAAGACGCTCTTGAGAAGTATGTTTCCTTTTTCGTCGATCATGGTTGATATTCTACGAGTTTCGATCAGTATGATTGCGTATACAATCATGCTTTGTATGAGTAATTGAAATTTTGTATTCGTTTGATTAGCAGATCACTGTTTCTTGCACTATTTTGTTGGTCGAACGGAAATTACATTAACAAAACACCAAATGTACGACCTAAGAGAGCACAAACAAACGTTTGGCTCTAAAAACAAGTAACAAAAATACAACAAAAAGGGCACAAGGAGAAACTTGACCCTGGAATTTAAACCGGCCAACATGGCCTTGACAGAAAGCAGAAACGATAAGTATTACCATCGTTGGATTTTGTAAATCCAGATTAAATGGTAACAGGGTGGAGGAGATGTAACGAGACATTAATTATAGGGGCTGCATAAAGTGGCAGTTTATAGTCGGATCCAAAGGAGATGAAGCGAGTTCCCAAGGCCGGATCAACTTGATCCGCAGCTCGAAAGGAGGCGGCATCATCATCCTCTACTAGATCCACCTTCTGCAAGCCCCAACCCCGCCATATCGGACCGGCGTCGTAGATTTCAACCCAAACCAATCGGATCGGAGGTCCGGTGATCTCAACGTATCTGAAAGAACCTTCAGATCTGAGGATAGCGAGTGGGAGGGGGTAAATTTATGGGTGGAGAACTTCGGATCTGTGGGTGGAGGTGGAGATCGGGGAGTGGAGGAGGGTGGCGGCGGATGGCGGCCAAGGTGGAGTGCCGATGTAGGGGAAGCAAAAGACACGAAAAAGAGAAACAAGAGAGAAAGGAGTACCGGAGAGGGGGCCTCCCTTTCCATCCTCACAGCCATGGAAGCTGAAGGAGGCGACGGCAGCTAGTCTTTCTGGAGAATAAGAGATGGAAGGGTTTTTTTTTTTCAGCTACCAGGCTGTGTGTTTTCCATGTGTTTCTTGCACTATCTTGATAGACGTGGTTTGATGCCTTGATATAGTGGACTATAGTCGTCTTTCTTCAAATTATTATAGTCTGTTTCTAGTGAGTATTGCATTGTTGTGGTCACTCTTACTTATCATAACAGCCTTATGTGAATACATGTTATTTCGGGGTGTTTTTGTTTTCTTAAGTTCCTTCAACTAATAATGTGATATGCACTCTTACATTCTCTGGATGATGCATTCCTTAGTGCTTGGACTGTCTTTCTCTGGAAATGGATTTTATTACGTCGATTCGACGCAAATATCCTATATATGTGTGGTAGGCATGTAAGAATTTTTATCGAAAAAGGAATGCTAAAGGCTTGCTATGGTCAAGTACTATCTGTATGGTCATATTCTTTGAATCTTCTTTGGGTATATTTTTTTTGTCAAGATAGAATTCCTAATGTTGCTTATGACTGTTGTATATAACATTCTTAGCCAGGTCTCGGATGCAGTGTTGCCTCGGAATTTAACCTGCAATTACGGCCTTTACATGATATTTTACATTTTTCTGTCTTTTCTAAAATTGAACTGAGTTGTGCAATTGAGGCCTGGAATGTTTTTCACTGCCACCTCTCTGCTCTTATGGAATACACTTGCATCTTGATGTGTTGAAAAGGAAGCTAAAAATTATTTTGTCTAATTAAACAAAATATCCAAATTTTGTTTACTCAACAAAGCTGACCAGAAGCACAAGAAAGTCGTCATTTGAAGTCTTCTCCCCTGGCCTAACCAAAAAAAAAGTATTCAAGAAGTTTGTCTTGGTATTCTCCAGCTAAGCTTTCACACGGAAGGCATGCCTATTTCTCTCCAGCCTAATGCTTAAAAAATGTCCTGGAGGAATGATAAATTGTTTCTCTTTTCCACTTGGCTTATTTCCATGCAGAACTTCAAGCAAGGCAGAATATATCCAGTTACTCCTGTGTGGGTTCATCAAGTCAAATTGTCCCTATTATTGCTTTCAATAATTCGATGGATCGAATTCGTTTGCTATATCTTATTTTCTGCTTTCTTAGTATGTATCGATTTGGTTTTGCTGTTTTCACGCTCCAGGAAAATAAAGAGAGTATCAGCACTTGTTATTGCAGCAGTCGTTAATCTTTAAATGTTCTTATTCAGGACCTACCTGTCTCCTAGTTTTACTGGCAGCAAGGGTTTGTTCTTGTCTGGTCAAGAGTCTGGCATGCTGCGTAAAGATGCTATTCAGGCATTTAGGTTATTCAGCAGAAGTCATGAAGCTCAGGTTTTAAACTGAATTCCCTCTTTTTTCTTTTATCTGGATTTGCCTTGTACTTGCTATGAAAGAAGATAAACATTTGGCGTTTAGAATTCGATTATTGAAGGTCATGATATTTTTCTGCCAATTCATTTCTAGACCAAGAGCATTGAATTCTATGTATAAGTGTATCGTCATTTTTTGTTTTGTATGCTTCTGAAAGCAACATTTTCAAAAGGATTGTAAGCTCACAGCTTTAAATGTATTTTTCCCTTCTGAAAGTTATGATCTTTGCATGTGTAAGGCTATATATGGATGCCTTTCATTTCCAGTTTTGTTAAAGATGTTTTCGCAGAATTGGAAAATGATAACCATGGATAAGAATTGTAAAATGTGGGGCTTTAGTCCTGCACTTTTGTTCTCGTTCTACATAGATATTGACGGATGGGTCGTACATGGCTAGAGTTTTTCTAATTCTTCTGTTCTCTTTGTACCTGATAGCGGTATCTCTTTTTACTGCGCTGGGGCAGCTGAAGCTAAAATCCCCTGACTAGCGTGTATAACTTTTGGTCAAAACCCCTAAGAGAAGTGAAATATCTTTAAACCTTGGAATTAGATTGTGAATTCAAATTGCGATGGCGAGGCAAAATAATGGGTATGTTTCTTTTTCCATGCTACCTAATCTTGAGCTTTATCTCATTTCACAGAGAGAGAGGGGGGAGGGTGGGAGAGATAGAGAGAGAGGGAGGGACGGAGGTAGTGAGAGGCGGGAGAGGGAGAGGGAGAGGGAGGGAGGGACTCCTTGAGGTTCACAATTTGCTACGTCACTTTGGACTCAAAAATTGGGAATGAATGGTGCTACTCCCGTTTTTGTACTCTTGCTGCTCTGGAAATCGATACTTTACTTAAAGTTTGTCACTTCATTTGGAAGTCAAAATTTGGATATTAATTCGTAAAGCATAGGATTGCTTTTTCCCTAAATAAAACCATCTTATGCTTAAATGGTGCATCCCCCTCTTCACTCTAGCAACTCTTCTTTTCTAAAAAAATTTATTATAAGAGAATTTCTTGTAAATGGAAGCGCGGTTTGCTGTTTCTCTTTATTAAAGCACCAAATATTGACTTTCATGTGATGGATCAAAATTTCAGTTCTTCAATTCGTATTAGTAGCAAATTGCTGCTCGTCATTGTTTCTTAAGAATTTCTGTGGGCTCTGTTATTAAATTTTGGGACTAATTACTATATTTGGACAGAAATGAGGTGATTTTTTTTTGCCTTGCTTTGATCAGGCGCTCCTGGGACGGTTACAGGAGCCCTTGCATTTGAGAGAGAGGTCATTTTTTTGAAATTAGCTAAAGAATAGCTCTCCTCTTCACTTTGCAGGGTCAGCTAAAAGAGAGCTACAAATATTTGTAGCTTGCTAATATTTCTATATAAATCTTGTTGTTTGATATTTTGCTGCTCATGTACAGTTTCGTCAGTAGCTTACCTTACGTGGGTTTTAACGTTATTAATTATCTTTAACATCTTGATGATTTGATTTATATTTTGAGGAAATAATGTCTAATTCTGTTTTGGTACTAGACTGTTGTTGCTTCCATTGTTAGTGACCCAAGTGTATGGAATGTTGTACTGCAAAATCACGCATTTGTGGAGTTTTGCGAGTTGCATAAGACCAGTAAGAGCTGTTTCATCTTCAAGTTCTTTTCAATTTGTTCACATTATGCTTTTCATTTTTTTCGTTCACACGAATGTTATGTAATCTTTTCGGTTAGGTGATTCCTTGCTTGATATGGATAAAAGCACCACGGAAACTGTGGATGCTGCAGATCCGAGTTCTCCAAGGCTGTTTGACGAGTCATGTGATACCGCGAAGCAGTCATACGGAAATTGGATCCGGAAAATCCTTGGGAACTTCAGGGTCTCAGTAGTTGAGATGGTGAGGAGCTTCCCTGGGTTTTTTCCGAATCATGAGGCTAAGGCTGAGGCTGAGACTGATGGGACATTTAAAGCTGATGGGGCATTTAAAGCTTACTTGATGGGATTGGTAGTCATGGTTATTATGATGGTGGTTTTTAAGCGGGTTTAGACCTCATGTTGTCAGCAACCATTTCCATGAATTTGTCGAAGAAGCTACATGAGTATGCGTTTGTCAATAAACTTCCTTTCTGTTTGGTGTCTAGCCGCCGAGGAATGCATGAAAAGATGTTTTTCCCGTTTTCCCGAGGCATTGTTACCGAGTGGAAGTTTCTATGTTGTTGTATTGGCTTGCGTCCACTTGAGTTTCTTCAGAAACTGGGAACTTTTGGCTGTTTCATGTTCTTCCCTATGGTGAATTCAGAAATAATGGTCTTCAGTAAAGCAAAATTGTTATAGTGATTATCGTGCACGACCATACGCAGTATATTCGTGCAAATGCTGTGATTGTAAGAAAGTACCGAATTATTGCATTTACTTGCTCCGACAGAAGGCTAGCCCTGTTTTTGGGTGCTCCACCACGCGATGCTTACGCGGAAGGAGTAAGGTGACCACATCTTGATGATTCCTTCAAGGAGCTCAAAATAGGTCGGTATGGTCTGAATTCATTACAGTACCAAAGTAATAATTTCACTCCGAAACTGTTTTTGGGGACACGTAATTGCAAAATATATCGCGCAATCCATCGGTCTCTTTCTAATTCAATTTTGACGACTAATTGTTCGGGATCATATGATATATATTCGTCCTTATCAGAGAGTTTTTATTGAAATTTTAATCTTTTTCGTAATTGTTAGAAGAAGATACCGATGGGATCTACACTGTTCTGGACTATTAATAAAACATTTGCCTTTTTTTTTTCTTGGTGGTAGGTACAGAAATTACATGTATGAAAGGGTCAGTGCACGACCACCGTCATCCTTCCCCTTCTCTTTTGTCCTGTAAATAATGGTTACTGCATGACCACCATCATCCTTTCCCGGCATCGGGCTGTGATGACACAGATCATGTTCTTCCTTAGATAATGAGGAAATGGTGCCATTGACGCCACTGGATGCGAGCTTAGATTTGTTCTTTCCGAACAAGTTTCTTTAGTAAAAACTTTGTTCCATCCATCTATGTCACACTTTAGCTCAAGACATTCACATTTTGCCTACACACATACAAACGCACTTTATATGAACGAAGCCGAAACAATAGAAACTTACATCATTCTCTTCCTTCTCTGATCGTCTAATACCATGTCACACATCAAACACATTTGTGTTTGAGATTAATCCTAAAAGATCTCGTAAGTATCTATTTAACTAACCCTATTAAGGGAGGCATCACTTTGTAGTGGTGCCCGTTGACCAGGATAGTTATCGATGGTGTTTGAGTCGAAATCTTGAAAGTTGGACTATTTAGTCGGGTTTTCAATTACTGCTTGATGTCAAAAAAGTGGGTTCGCAGTAAACATGGAGGTGCCACAAAAGAATGCAGTTCGAGTCAGAAGTCAAGTATACTGATGTAGGATAGAGCAGGGATGAAGTAAGGGCAAAGACCAAATGCTCAGAGCCTGAGGAGCGACAGTGTTGCAAAGGTGATGGCGTGGGGTGAATACACAACGACATATAATTTTTTTCCTTATTCCATTCCAACATATATACTTTCTAAAAAATGAATGAAACAGTATGGGAAAAGCTCCAAGTTATTTGCATCGTACCGGAATTTAGGAATGAGAGTATGGGCGGCGGCGAGGATCGGCGTGGCCCACAAAGGCTTCTTCAGCGTACCAGAGAACCCGTTCACGGCAGCGGGGCGCAGGGCGGATCCTCTGGTGTCGGCGATAGCCACGTCCTCCGAGGACGGGAAGCTGAGCGGCGGGGTGTACAGGCGGCGCAGAAGGTCGAGGACTCGTTGCAAAGGCCGTGCTGGGAGATCGACGGCCGGGAGTTATTAAGATTATTTGTAAGATTGTATGTAGTCAAGGGGTTATATTGTTATTTTTCCTAATCTAGAATATTCTTTAGGGTTTCCTAATCCTTGTAGGATACTACATCCATACCTATATAAAGGCTCTTTGTACATATTATGTGACATACAAGAGAAATATATCTTCTCTTCTAACATGGTACCAGAGCTGTGACGATCCGACCAGCTATCTGCCGCCCAAGCCACCGCCCATGGTTATTGTTCATCAACCTCTTCTGCTCAAAATTTTTTGTTTTCCTTCCCTTTCTCCCATTCTTGTTACTTATGTCAAATTCCATTAGCCCAAACCCTAATCCAACACCACCATAAGACTCATTTTTCTTCACCGATCAAAAAGCCGCCAACCACGCCACCAGATTAATCGCCAGGCGCCCCCACGCACCGCCCAAAGATCTGTCGTCAGATCCATGCGAGACCACGCTCCCACGGTCCTCACGCGCCTCTCTCTCCAAATTTACTGGGCTGATCCACGACCCACAAACCCGCCCGCCTAACCCGTATCCGAACGGCAGTCCACCCACAAACCTGACTTACAGACCCGCCTGCTTAACCCGTATCCAAACCGCTTAGACCGATTTTTTTATTTTAACCGGTTCGCTTGATTTTGCCCCGATTTTCTCAGGTCCCAGACCGGTTCCCACTTTTTTTTATCATTCTAAACTCATCCCCACCCTTCGTTTGCTCAAAATCCATTCATATCTTTTATTTTTTGAGCCTCTCATTCGGTTCCTTTATTATCTCTTACTTATCTCTTTTGCTTGGTGACTTCAATGGATCTTGCTCAGCCTATTTCTATCATCCTTGATGGTTCTAATTATATTTTATGGGCCCAAACTATGCATAGCTTCATCAAAGGTAAGAAATTGTGGCACTACCTTACTGGCGATATTACTATACCCGTCAAAACTGCAGATGAACCTTAATTAAAGTTCGATGAAAGACTTGACGATTGGGATAGCAAAAATCATTAGATAATCACCTGGTTCCGCAATACCTCTGTTCCGTCTATCTATCAACAATTTGGCTGTTATAATACTTCCAAAGAAATTTGGGATCTTTTGGCTCAGCGATACACTACAGCAGATCTTGCTCATCAATATCAGCTTCATGATTCCCTTCACCGGATGAAACAAGAGCCTGGTCAGTCTATCAATAGCTTCCTTTCTTAGATGCAAGGGATTTGAAATCAACTGGAACTTTCAGAACCATCATGGACTTGTTCTGAGGATTCAACTCATTTTATTGTTTACCGTGACCACCTTCGTCTTATCTAGTTTCTTATGTCTCTTACTGATGCTTATGAATCTTTCCGAAGCTCCCTTCTGCATCGGAGTCCATTACCTACCCTAGACAATGCCATTGCTAAACTTCTTTCTGAAGAAACTCGTCGAGGCCTTCTGCAGACCCGTCGTCCTGATATTATTCTTGCTGCTCATTCCCGACCTTCACACTTCTCTTCACCCTCCTCAGCTTCGAGATGTTCGTCATCTTCTTCCTTTCAGCAGGAATGTCGGTACTGCCATGAGTTCGGTCATAAGACTCTTGATTGCCATGTACGCCCTTGCAGACTATGTCGTAAGATTGGCACTGGTCACTTCCCACAAGACTGTCCTCGTAACCCTGATAAAATGGTCCAAGAATCCCAGCTCAACTAGTGTTCCGCCAAAACCAGGGCTTCAGTCTAGGTTCAAGCCTCCTTCCCACTCTGCTGTTGCTGCTGCTGCTGATGATGTACTGAACAATTCCTCATCTTCTGCTCTCTCGGTTAATGATGTTGCTAAAATAGTAAAGCAAATCATGTCTAACTATGGTATTCCGTCTTCCTCTTCTCTTTCAGTTACTCCAGGTAACTCCTTTTGGTATTTTGATTCTAGGTGCTGCAATTATATGGCATCTGATCCTTTTTCCTTTGTCTCTAATCAACATTTGTCCCACTACCCACTCATTCATACTATCGATGGTTCTCATATGCCTGTTAATCATGTTGGTCATGTCTCTACATCTATCTTGTCTCTTCCTGATACTTACTTTATCCCTTCTCTTAAGTTAAACCTTATATCTGTTGGTCAACTTTGTGATCTTGGTTTTGACTTACACTTTTCTCGTACTGGTTGTCGTGTGCAGGATCCAGAGATGGGCCAAACCATAGGGATCGACCGTAAAGTTGGACGATTGTTTGAGCTCATCAATTTATCCATCCCTTATTGTCTTACCATTCCACCTCAGTCTGCTGCCTCTGTTACTTCACAAAATTCTCTTGAGTTGTGGCACTCTCGTTTAGGTCATGTTTCATTCTCTCGACTACATCCTTTAGTATCTAGTGGTTTGTTAGGTGTCGTCAGTTCTAAAATTTTTGATTGTTTTCCATGTTAGCTTGCTAAACAAACTACACTTCCATTTCATTTAAGTACTTCATGATCAGTTTCTTCTGCTACATTTGATCTCGTTCACTCTAATATTTGGGGGCCTTCTCCAAACACTACTATGGGAGGATCCAAATATTTTGTTATTTTTGTTGATGATTATTCTCGTTTTACATGGTTATATTTGATGCGAAATCGATCTGAATTATCTCAAATATATCATACTTTTGTTACCATGGTCAAAACTTAATTTTCTGGCAATATTAAGTATTTTTCATACTGATAATGCCATGGAATACAAATCAGAAGAATTTTTTCAGCCTTTTCAAATAGATGGAACCATTACTCATAGTTCGTGTCCCAGCACTTCTCAACAGAATGGGCGTGCTGAACGTAAAAATCGACATATTCTAGACACTGTTCGTGCTTTGCTTATTTCTGCCTTGTGTCCAGAAATTTTTTTGGGAGAAGCTGCTCTTACGGCTGTCTATACTATCAATCGTGTTCCATCTCTCACAATTGGTAATCAGACTCCCTATGATTGTCTATATGGGTCATCTCCCTACTATAGTATGCTTAAAGTCTTTGGTTGTACTTGTTTTGTTCTTCTCCAACCCCACGAGCGTACAAAATTAGAACCTCGTGCACGTCTTTGTTGTTTCATAAGGTATGGTATTGAACATAAGGGATATCGGTTTTGGGATCCCATCTCTAATCATTTACGTATTTCTCGTCATGTTGTTTTCTGGGAACATAAGATGTTCTCCTCTCTCTCTTCTTTTCATTTACCTCCTTCATCGAGTGTTCCATTTTTTACCAATTCATCTGTTCCACTATTTTATGATTCTGATGAAACCTACAAATCACCGTCTGATGACTTTACGGCCCCTCCTGAGATGTCTGCCCACCCTGCTGATCCTGTTACACCTGATCAAGGTCCACCATCTGTCTCTGAGGTTACTGAATCTACACATTCCCTTCATGATCGTCCATAGCGGGCACGAAAACCTCCAGCATATCTTCAGGACTTTCATTGTTTTTCTGCTATTATTTCTTCACATGAACCTCAATCTTATCACGAGGCTAGTTCTGATCTTACTTGGCAGCAAGCGATGCACGATGAATTACAGGCACTGGCTAAAACCCATGCTTGGGATCTAGTTGATCTTCCTCCTGGAAAAAAGCCGTTGGATGCAAATGGGTCTATAAAATTAAGACTCGCTCTGATGATGCCATTGAGCATCATAAGGCCCGTTTGGGAGCAAAGGGTTTTACACATGAATATGGTATTGACTACGAAGAAACATTTGCTCCTGTAGCTCGCCTTACCTCTGTTTGTAGTTTACTTGCAGTTGGTACTGTTCGCGAGTGGCCTTTATTTCAGATGGATGTCAAGAATGCATTTCTTAATGGTGATGTCATTGAGGAAATCTATATGTAACCTCCTCCAGGATACTCTCATCCTCCGAACAAAGTTTGTCGGCTTCGTCGTGCAATATATAGTCTCAAACAAGCTCCTCGTGCCTGGTTTGCCAAGTTCACTTCCACTTTGTAGCATTTTGGTTTTGCATCAAGTGCATATGATTCTGCACTCTTTATTCAAAAATTTGCCCAGGGTATCATACTTGTGCTTCTCTATGTGGATGATATGATTATCATAGGCAGTGATCTTGATGGCATTTCTATTCTCAAGCAAGATCTTAATCACCACTTTAAGATGAAAGATCTTGGTACACATGGTTACTTTCTTGGACTTGAAGTTTCCACTACCTCTGACAGATACTATCTTTCTCAAGCTAAATATGCTTCTGATATCATTTCTTGTGCTGGTTTGACTGATAGCAAAACCACCTCTACTCCTCTTGAGCCTAATGTAAGATTTACTCCTCTTGATGGTACACCTCTTCGTGATCCTACTTTGTATCGTACATTGGTTGGCAGTCTTGTGTACTTGACCGTCACTCACTCTGATATTGCATATGCTGTGCACTTGGTTAGCCAATTTCTCTCTGCTCCACGTACGACTCATTTTGCCGCAGTCCTTTATATTCTTCAATACATCAAGGGTACCTTATTTAATGACTTACATTTTTCATCTCATTCCTCTCTTGAGCTACATGCATATTCTAATGCTGATTGGGCTAGGGATCCTACTGATCGACGTTCTACTACTGGTTTTTGCTTCTTTCTTGGTACTTCTTTATTTCTTGGAGAAGTAAGAAACAGACCCTTACAGCACGTTCTAGTACGGAAGCTGAATACCGAGCATTGGCTGATACAACCCAAGAGCTTTTATGGTTGCGTTGGTTACTTGAGGACATGGGAGTTACACATTCTGCTGCTACACCTTTATATTGTGATAATCGAAGTGCCATTGACATTGCTCACAATGATGTGTTTCATGAGCGCACCAAAAACATTGAGATCGATTGTCATTTTGTGCGTCATCATGTTGTTCATGGCACTGTTTGCTTATATTCGGTCACTTCTCTCAATCAAACGACATATTTTTACCAAATCACATCCTCTCGGACGACTTCAAGAGTTAGTTTCCAAACTCTAGTTGGCTCGTTCTCTCCCACCTTGAGTTTGAGGGGGGGGGGGGGAGTGTTAAGATTATCTGTAAGATTGTATGTAGTCAAGGGGGTTATATTGTTATTTTTCCTAATCTAGAATATTCTTTAGGGTTTCCTAATCCTTGTAGGATACTATATCCATGTCTATATAAAGGCTCTTTGTACATATTATGTGACATACAAAAGAAATATATCTTCTCTAACAGGTCGGCGGCGAGGAGGAGGCCGGCGAGCTGGTGCCGAGGGTCGTGTTTGGCGGCGCGCCGACTACTCAGGAGGCCAAGCAGGCCACTGTTGAACTAAAAGACGCTCTTGAGAAGTATGTTTCCTTTTTCGTCGATCATGGTTGACATTGTTCGAGTTTCGAGCAGTGTGATTACAGGAGGTATTCACGACATTAACTGTGGAGGTAGCTTGAAGAGCTGAAACTAAAGCACTTTCACGTGAAGTTAAAAAAAGGAGCTGAGTTGCCACACTTCAACTAGAGAAGTGGATAATGAACAACTGAAATATATGCACTCGCAGCTTTTCCTACCAAAAGAGCATCCCAGTTTGCCTGTTCCACACTGTTCACATGCAAGTTAATAAAAAGGCATCATTGGAGGCACTCACATGCATTTTTGTCCATTGGAATCGTTTCCCAGATATCCGAAACCCTAACTACATGTGACATTTCGTGGCTCTAGAAAGAAATACTCGAAAGGTGATCTCTACAGAAAGCTAAGTCCATGGCTGTGCCCTCTTACCTTTTTCTGCATTTGTACCAGCTATGTAAGATAAAAATGGGTTTCCTGACCCTAATGGGATTAATTACGCTACAAGAAAATATGTCATTAGTGACAACTTTTTCAATGACAACTTAAAAGTTGTCACTCTATATGACCAACTGTGATACGAACGAATGTCGTCACAATTAGCTTGCTACAGTATTATATCTTGTGACAACAATAAAGTCGTCATTCAGTTTCGTCACTAATTACTTGGTGGCATTGCCACTGCGTTGGTGGGAAGAACTTTGAAAAGACAATAATGACAACTTGATTAATGTTGTCACTATTTTAACTAGTTATAGTGATAAAATTATATGTTGTCACATTTATATTATTTTTGGGGCTAATTATACCTATGTCCCTGAGGTTAAGGTATAATTATAGTCAAGAACATTAAGTATTAAAATGTAACATACCTTGATAAAAAACTTTTAAAATATATCAGCCATGTCCATCCGTCAGGGTTCTGTCTAAAAAGTGTACCTTTTTATGATGTCATCAATACGTATTTTTAAAATGATGATACTACCCCTTGTACTGTATATAATGAATATTTTTTTAAATTAAAATTTCAAGCCGTAATTTTAAGATTATGGTTTTAAAATCCTAAAATTGATTTGTTCCCTATCTTTGCAGTTTATTTCATCAAAATTTCTCAATCTGCATCAAAACCTTAAGGGTCTCAATCTTCAAATTAGGGTTCCAAAGCCCTAATTCTGAATCTGTAAATTAAACTTCAATTTTTCTCATTGAAATCCTCCCCACGCACCGGCAGCCCTCTCCCTCGCCCCACGTCGGCAGCCCCTTCCTTCGCCCCTTACCGGCAGATTGAGAAAGAAGGAAGGTTAGGCCCCTTTTGGTCAACCCACCCACATCGCCACCATACACAAACCACCACCGGTCAACCCACCCACCCACACCACCACCATACACAAATCACGCTGTTACCTCTCAATGACGCTGTCAGCCATCACAGTACACGAGAGTATCGCCGGTCAAATCATGTCGTTACCTCCACCACTGTCAAATATCTTTACGATGGGAGGTGATGCACATATACAGTCACAAAATGAAAGAAATGAGAGAAAATGGGAAGAGAGAGTTGAAGGGGAAAACATAAATCGGTAGACAGGGTGTGGCGAAGGGGAAGGGGAAGGGGGAGGGTGGTTGCGGCGACGGGGAATGGGGAAGCAGACGGGGTGGGCAGGTGACGGGGAGGGGGAGGGTGGGGGGGCAGCAAATGGGTGCAGCGGTTGGGGGGGGAGTTTGAGAGTAAGGGTGGCAATTAGACCCGGACCTGGGGAGTCTCCGCCCCGCCCCACCCCTTTAGAAGCGGATTATTTTGACTTTGACCGGGTTATGGGGCGAGTATGGTATTTTTTTAAAAATTCGCAGCGGGTTAGGGGCAGGTATGGTATACTGCCCAACCAGCCCCGCTATCCGACCGGCCTCGTGAACCGCACCCGCCCCGTTATACACCAGCTAATCTCTGCCATCCATCTACTTATATATATATAATCCTAACCCTAATTCTTTCTATCTTCTCTTCACTCAGCCAAGCTACCGCCGCTGCCTCCTTGCTCCCCTTTCCTCTCTCTCCCCCGTAAACTGTCAACGTCCACCTCCACCTTAGCGACCACCGTCCAGCTCTCCTTCGCATCTCTACCTCGGCGACCACAATCCACCTTTCCCCTCACCGTTGACTTCCACCTCTCGGTGACTGTCCAGCTCTCCCTCGCATAGATGGCGTACACCTCCACCTCGGCAACCACAGTCTACAACTCTCCCGTACTGTAGGCTTCCACCTCCACCACGGCAATCACTGTCCACCTCTCCCCTTCACAGACGACGTCCACCTCCACCTCGGCGATCACTGTCCACCGACCACCATCGAGGATAATCAGCTTATCTAGTCTCGATTTCACTCCGATCCTTCGTGATCTGTCACTTGTTTTTGTTTTGTGGTTGAACTGTTGTCTTTTAGTTAAATTTTCTTTTTTTGGTTTTGTGATTGAATTTTTAATTATTCAGTGATCTATGAACCATGAGAATTGTAGTGAACTGTGATCGATTACTTGGCTGAAATGACAAACTAAATGGAGTTCTGAGATTGTTACAGGGGAAGGGCGGGGAGGATAGGGGCGGGGACGGGTTTTTCAATCTTTGTTAGGATCGGTTATGGTATTGTATATAAATAACCCGGTGGCAGGGCGGGGCGGGGCGGAGTGGTGTTTTAGGGCTACCGGGGGGTGCGGATTTTACAAGATCCTCATCCGACCCGCCCCATTGCCATCCCTATTTGAGAGATAGAAATGGGGTGGGGGGAGGGGGGGGGAGAGTAAATAGTAAAGACTTTCTTTTTCTTTTTTTTTAGATGAAGTAATGGCATTAAAAAAAATAAAGTTTCAACTTAAGAGTAATAAAGTCTTTTTATTAAAAGCGTTAAGATTTTTAAACTTTTGTTTAGTCAACGGACATAGTGTAATTTGTCTAAACTATTATCCTTACCTATAATTATACCCTAAGTTCAGGACACAGGCTCTTGTTGTCGCAACGCTACAGTAAAATGCACATGAAAATTTTCCGGTAGAATTTTGACCGAAAATCTTTCAAATTTTCAACTGCTCCTAAATACATTCACATGTGCAAATCGAGTCCAGCATAATTTCCCAACCTATATCTTCTTATTCAGCCCCTTCGATCTCCCAATTTCTCTCAGTCTCTAAGATTCTGCCTACCGGATTCCGCCGTTTCTCAGGTTCGTCTCCACGACTCCACCCCTCACCCAACCACACACACACACACGCATACTCCCTCCCTTTCTATCCCTCTATGTGTACACGCATATATAGGTGAGCCACCGGGTTTGAATGGCAGGGAACCGAGGCATGAAGGGAGGTAAGCTTTTGTTAGTCCTAAAAACGGCGGCAGCGGCACGAGGAGATAACAACCGAATGCCTAGGGATCATCATGCAACTCTTTTGCTCTATAGGGAACAAGGGCAATGCATATGAGCACACAGATTCATGTTTTTAGGTTTTGGGAAATACGAATTTTAAGGTATGAGATTTGGCACATATGAATCTGCGTATTGCTGAGTTACAGGTTCGATTATAGGTTTCTTTTGCAGTTGATTGAAAATTTGGTGTTCTGGAGCCGCTATTGCCATACTTTCTCAAGTTCTTCACACACAGTCTCTCTCTCTCTCTCTCGTGTACACATATTCTGATTAATATCCTATATGTGCTTTCGTTCCCACAGTACTATCGCTGTGATGTACTATATGAGTTATTATACTCCTACTATCAAAATTATCGGCTTACTTGTTACATATGTTGGTCGAAATTATACGAAATCCCGCCTAGTTTGGATAATACACAGTCCTGCACAAAATTATCCACCAGAGAATTAATGGCCAAGGCTACTGTTGATTTTACGTGAAATGTGAATGCCCACCCAAGATGTTAGTATCAAACCAATGACTCGGCCTGTGATGGTCATATTACTGACCTTAAACTATGCCATCTGCAGCCTCCTTCACTCTGAGCCACACATTATAGCTCTTTTAATCCAAACCACAATCAAATGTTGCCAAATATTCAGAGTTATCAAATCATCCTATCAGCTAACATAATATAAAGTTTATCTTATATATGGACAATGCACTGTTTGGACGTAAAACAAAGGATTGGTCTCTGTTAGTTGAGACTATGATCCAATTAGCCCTTGAAAAAGTCAGTGGTGACTGTAGGCCACACTACCTCTTGCGTTTTGGCTCGAGTTATATGTCATATCGTCTAAGTCCTCGTAATTTGGCTCTAGTGCATCCTAAGCTCACAGATTGAGATTAATTATCTTGAAATGCCATGACGCCAAATTCCCGTTTAAGCCAACCACACGCATAGACAACAATGGATCTAAAAGCTAACTAGGAGTCCACTGAATTTGCATTATGTACACATTCAAGTTGAAGCACCCCTTGTAGGTCGTCATCAACTTTTGGTACTATAACGCATATTTGTTTGCACCAAGAAAATCCGTATTTGCTTGCATAACTTAGTGTGGGAGAAATAGAACCATTCAATCTTAAGTGAACTGGCTGTAGTAGCTCTTTTCTCTCGAAAAAGACTACATAAAGAATTTCCTATATCAAAGAATTAACGCAACATGACTATTACACCTATAGCAAATTAATCGGGAAAAAGAAACTAAAATCCAATTGTTTGGATGCATTGCTTTTTCTTTTTCTTTCCTGGGAACATAACCTTAAAATACCTTATGTTTCACTTGGTTCTCTAAGCGTGGCTGTGCCTTATGCTTCAGTTGGAGTTCTCTAATTGTGGCCGTGCATAGAGTTCGGTGGCCTTCTTCAACTACTAACTAGATGCACGTTCTGTGTGTTTCCAAAAACCTTGGTTGTAATACCTTGAGATATCCTAGCATACTAACTTACTGTAGATCTCTTTTCCCATGAATTTTGAGATATAAGAGGTGTCTTCCATGCTGTAGTAGGACTGTGAAAATGGATAAAAGTTGGATGCAACTCAAAAACATAATTTTATTAGGACTGTAATTTGATCATATTATGTATGTACTGAGATTATATGTAGTAGAGAGGTTATTTTCTTTGTATTGAGTGATTATATGTTGGAATAACTATGCGTCTAGCCTATTCGGAACAAATTCTTGTCTTTGTTTATTTCAGATCATTTGCTTTATTTAAATAATGGTGTTGAGAGGAGTGCTATGGGGTCACTGACCTTAAATAAGAGTACTGGGTTTCTCCAGAAGACTGCAATAAGAAGTTTTAGAACTTCTGACTTTTAGGATGTTCATTTGTAATTGGGAGGACATCATGGAATTTAAACTGTAGTGATGGTCGATTTTTGGTTCAAGTCGGAGTTTGGTTCTTTTATTTTAGTGTGGAACCTGTTTACTAAAGCACTACTACTTCTTGTTGACGTGACAACTTTTGTTTTTTGTATTTTTTTCCCTATTAAGTTAACTTGCTTTTGCAGTTTTTCTGCAGGTCCAAGTTTCTCTCTCTCTCTCTCTCTTTGTAATTTGTTAATATACGAGGTTCTTTTTTATATTTGTTCCGTTGCTTTAAGTGTGTGTTCATCGTAAAACTTCAACAAGAAATCAATTGGCTAAAGAAATGCAAGAAGATTCACAAAGGGAGACGAACCAGCTAATGTTGGTACAAGCTTAGTTGCACAAAGCGGGGGCGGGGGAGCGTAAGAACCTGGAAGAATTTAAGGTTGAGAGCGACTTGAATAAATAAATTCGTTAGAGTATTACCATTTCTTGAATATAGCTTGATAGAGGAAGGGAGAGAGGGAGGGAGGGCAACAACAAACAAGGAGGCTTTAAGGATTTGAAGGAAGAGAGAAACAAGGAATTGAGCCGAAAGGGCTTGATTTCTTGGTACTCTCTCCATGCATCTCTGTCCAGCTGAAGGGATCGAGTTTCCATATAAGTTTGGGACGAGATCCCGTGGAACTTCTAACTTGGGATCGCAAAAGCGAGTTTCCGAGAGAGAAGCGTCACCATATGAGGAGTTTCCTGCAACTAAGGGTACAAGTGCAAAAGGCCAGCGACGATTCTTCCTCTTGATGGTGAGTTCCTATTGGACTAAAATATTCCGCGGATTATATCAGAAGCTTCATGTTTCAGAAATTTCAAGATTACATGCTTACAATATATGGATCTGTGGAGTATTTTTATAGTGGTATGGACTAATCTTTGTTCTAGTAGAATTTTCTAAGTCATGAAATCCTTCAAGTTGATTAGTACTCATCAACTATATTGAAAGGATAGTCCACCCTTGATCATCTAGTGTGTTTATAGTAATCTTGTTTTGCGGTTTGCTGATCATGTTATATTTTTTGTGCAGTGAAAAATGATTTTTGGGATTTGAGTATAAGGCACTGAAGATGAAGAGGCGGCAACACCCTTACCTTATTGATTTCGTAAATAGAATGCTTTTAGTTTATGTCAAGATTAAGCGTAGTTTTGTAATGGATGATATCTTTGTATGGATGATGTTTGAATTCAATTCCATAAAGTTGAAAATTTATCTCGTTATTTTGTAGAAGAGATTCAATAGGTACGGAGCATAAGAAAATGGTAACATGTAGCAACTTACTATTGTCACCATTACCTAAAAAGAGAAAATTTTATGATTGTCACTAAATGAATATTAGTTCCTCGTTAGTGTGTATAGTGACAACGAGAAATTGTCCATGAATGTTTTAGTGACATATAAGGAATTGGTACAAAAGATAATTGTGACACCACGAAAATCGTCACATATTTAAATAGTGACAACATTGCAGTCGTCACTAGTGAAATAATGTGACAAGCAAGACTGAATCTCAACCACAAATTCAGGTGTATGGTTTTTTATGACAACGGAGGGTTACAGTGACAATATTTGCGGATAATAAGTAACAACTTTATTGTCACTAGAGTTCGTGAAAAAGTGACAACTTCGATTTTGTCACAGTGACTTTTAGATTTAGTGACGAGCGATACAAGGTTGTCACTGAAAGTTTTTAGTGACGGGCCTATAGTGACGACTCCTTTGACAACAAAATGTCGTCACTAAAAAAATTCAGTGACAACTTTGTACTATATTGTGACAACATGGTGTTGTCATTAGTGACCTATTTTCTTGTAATTTGCTTGTGGTTGTAGATAAAATCCATATGAACAGCAAGCTAGTTGGTCATTTGTGAAACTTGTACATTCTCGTGGACAAGTGAAAAGTGAGTGTCATCTGAGAGAATCCATCAAATCGACCAATGGGAAGGCAATGGAGAACATAATCTCTCAGTGGACACATTCCTAAATGCTCCATAATACTATGGATGGCATGCAAGAATTGAATAAGAACTAAAGTCAAGCTAAAGAAAAGGAATTTAATCAATGGTGGGGGTAATGACTCGTGAAGACGTGGTATTGATAATTGTGATGATAGCAATATGTGGCAACATGACGGTCAAGACAACAGTTGTAATATGTTGGATCTTTAGATGATTTTGGCGGAAGTGAACATGGTGACAACAACGACGGTATGATGGAGGTGACGTTGTCCTTGTGGTGGTGTCAGTGGCAGTGGTGATAGTGGCTATGTCGTGGTTTTTGTGGTGGTGGTAGCAAAATGAAATAATAGTTGTGTGGTGGTTGTATCGTAGTGGAACGTTGTTACCAGCAAATTAATTGAGGCGTTATCATGATGGTAATTATTTTTTTATGTAAAAGTATGTTAAAAAACTTTTAATCATCTCACTTAAAATTAAGTGACTTAAAATTTTAGTCTATTTTTTATAGAAATTAATTTTTGAAGTGATATAAGGTTTATCGTTATCAATTGCACTTAATTAAAAATTATTAAAAATTTTAAAACTTCTGATCAGGAAGCTCCGAGGGTAAGCTAACCGACAAACACGCGACCACTTACCACAAATACCAAATCACAAAAGGTCATATAAATATACTCAGGACAATTCGTCGAACCCCTCTCGCAGTTTTTGTTCCCACTCCAAAAAGGTTTTTGCACCAAAAAATTCTAATTTCTCTGCCAGACTATCAAAGACACGCACACAAACAGAATAAAGAACCCAGAACGTATTTGTACTCAATTTGCAGTGGATTTTAAATTACTGCCAATGAAGCGAGGTTACCAAGAATCTTCATCGTCGGCCTCTCTCGGACCGCCTCAATCCAAATTCAGACACAACCCAGAAGGTAATTTCCCATAAGTTGTAAAACCCGCAAAGTCTTTTTCTTTTTAATCTTTGGTGATTGGGTAAATTTAGAGATTTTGGGACGGGGGGTTCAGGTGATTTGAATTTTTTCATTGTTTTAGTTGCTGAGGAAGCAGATTGTACTCAAAAGAAGGTGAAATTAGTGAAATATATGATTTTGAGTTCATTTTTTAGGGCTGTGTAATTTTAGCCCCCAAAGATTGAAACTTTAGAATGGAAATTTGTGTTGTTGGTGCATTATATTGTCAATAACTTTAATGAATTCTTATATTAAATGTGTATTTTCGAGGTCAGGTGATGCACATTTTTTGGAAGATGAGAGTACAAAGATTATTGCTAGGAAAGTGGCAGACCATTACAGTGCAAGGACTAATCAAACTCTAGAAGAGCGAGAAGCAAGTCCCATTATCCATTTAAAGAAACTCAATAACTGGGTATGCTATATCCTCTCTTAAAAGAATTGTTTTGATTCTAGTGTTACTTTTCCAGTGGATGAGTGCGACTTTGATGTTTGTGATATTGGACAGATAAAAAGTGTCCTGATTCAGCTTTATGCACGGCGTGGCGATGCGGTTCTTGATCTTGCTTGTGGCAAGGTATTATAGGCCTAGTTTGAATAAATTGGCGGTTATTACACAAACATTTCAAGTAATTTGCTTCTGTAATTCTTTTTGTTTTGACTAGGGTGGTGATTTAATCAAATGGGACAAGGCAAAGATCGGGTATTATGTTGGCATTGATATAGCTGATGGCTCGGTAAATGCTTATACTCAGCTCTTTCTCTATTGGCTGTTAGTTTAGTCCAAGGACACTGCTTAGAGTTGGTTATGTTGCTGACGTAGGCACATTCCTTTTTGGTAGTTCACACAAGTTGTTTTTAAAGGAGACTTTCCAGTTAAACTCGCCAAACAAGGTTAATTAGTGTTGGGCGTCAAATGCAAACTGGATATACAGCATTTTACTTAGAAGAACACTCCTGTGTTCTCTTTTAGGAGCAAGTTTGCGCTAGGCTGCAAGATTTAGGGCGAAGTTAGCATTATGTTCATATAGATGGAAAGACAAGCCAAGCTCAGGAACTTTCCCCCTTTCCCATCTATTGCCTGGAGTTAGAGCCCTCTCTTGTTTTTCACTCTTTTCTGTTGTCTCTCCTCATATCTGCTCATATATGGATTATTTAGTCATCTCCTTGTTGTCATTGCAATGCTTATGGATTGAAGTTTTGGACTTATCACCGAAGTTATATTATTCTCCTGCCAAGATACACCTGGATGTGACAGTGACTTCCCAGTAATAATTCTCCTCTTCTAGTGATGTTAGCTTGTACACTTTCCATAATAATATTAGACATACAGAATTAATGAGAACACAAAGACAGAATGAATGAGAACACAAATATGCAGCTAACAAGCAGGCCAGGTGCTAACATGAAACATCTTTTGAAACTCCCAAGTCAAACATAGAATAGAAGTAGATTCTCCTAAAGATATCATAAGTTAGCTTAGATTTCTTAAATTACGCATTGTGAAAGTAGCTTCACTTCCTTTACATTTGGTATGAGAATATCAGCTTATGATAGTGTACTCTTGTCTGGTGATAATGCAATTTAAGATGAATTTCTTTTAACAGTGAATTTTTTGGAGTATTTATCAGTTATTTACTTTTAAGTCTTCTGCTGTTAGATATTTGTTTCAAATCATCTGTGATTTATGTACAGATAGAAGATTGCCGGACCCGTTACAACGGTGATGCAGATCATCATCAGCGTCGTAAAAAGTTCACATTTCCTGCAAGACTTATGTGTGGAGATTGTTATGAGGTAAGTGAGAATATTCGATGTGTCTGTTGAACGCTTCTCTTAGTTGGCTCTCCTACTTTCTGTGAGTCGTCTGAAAATAGGCGGATGTAACCTTCTAGCTAATTTTTTTTCTAAATGATCTAAAATGGTGATATTAGTTCTATTTCGATGGCTTTCAGGTTCGCCTTGACAAAGTTTTAGCAGATGACGCGCCTTTTGATATTTGTAGTTGCCAGGTTAGTCCTTTCTCTTCCTGTTGAAGTAACAAAGCCATTATTAGTTTGGGACAAGGTTTCATTGAGTTCAGTTCTAACCTGCGTAGTTTTAATTGAAGGATTGCTTATCTTTATTGTAGGACACTCTAGCTTTAATTTGATCCAGTTGCTGTAGGATTGTTAGGTCTCGTATAACCATGGAGGTCTGCCGTTCCACTGAAATGCTTCGACATTTTGTAAATTCCCTGTGGAAATAAAATTGGAACTTGTCCTTAATTAGGCCAATCACAAAAACCTTAGAAGGATTCTCCCCTTTTCAACTGTTGAGCTTTGAAAATCAATACATTCTTTTAAAGATATTCGTTCAAAGCTTTTAGCTACCATAGAATTTAGGAGATTTTGTACTGCTTGCGGCTATTGTAATACTGGTACATTCTAAATTTAGACGGACACTTCAAACTTTGCAGTTTGCAATGCATTACTCATGGTCCACTGAGGCACGTGCACGGCGGGCCTTGGCCAACGTTTCCGCATTACTTCGGCCAGGAGGCATCTTCATCGGAACAATGCCAGATGCCAATGTCATTATCAAAAAGCTCAGAGCAGGTATTTGTAGTTTATGCTTTCTTTTTGTTTATATGGTCTTAAATATGAATGAAATTTGAATATTTAGCTGAGAAAACATTTTCATTTGTTTCATCTAGTATTTTGATAGTCAGCTAAATGATACTCCTTCCGTGCCACATAAATTGATCATATTTCCTTTTTGGGTCATCCCACAAAAATTTCCAAATTAAGAAGATTCTATAGGTACTTTTACATATTTACCCTTTTTAGTATTACTTTATTTCATAAAGACATGTCTCTCTTTGGGCTACTATCATGATCGTTCTTTGCCGCTTCCAATTGTTAAAAGATGAATGAGGAACTTATCACTCATTTGTAGTAAAGGTATTTGAGTGATAGATAATCTTTTTCCCCTTTCATCTGACATGAAAGTCCCAGGGTTGATGCCTAAGGGTGAGGCTTGGGTGCAATGGCAAGGTTGCTCAGCCTCTGCAAAAAAAACAGGGGTAAGACTGTCCACATGCTACCCTCCCAAGATATGCACCCGGCGGGGGGGGGGGGGGGAACTCATGCAGTTGTGTAATGCCTAAATACTTGGTTCCTGAAGTAGTAATCGATGGATTCCTATTCTCAGCCATACTGAAGTTGTTAGTGTTAGGGCTAAATACCGTGCCCTAAAGTATACATCAAATCGAGCTTGAATACCTCATTTTCGAAAGCTATCAAATCAGTTCCTCAAACTGACTTTTCAACCAAAATTAGTCTTAAAGTGGATGGAGGCTAATGGACGTCAGTTTTTTCAGAGATAAAATTGTCAAATGATAAAAAAAAATGCTTTTCATGTTTGCCTTCCCTTATCTCTCACCCTACTGTCACGCATTGCCATAATAGCCGCCGCCACCAAAAGAATTCCTTACTTCGGCACGTACAACCAAATCCACCTGCCACATCATTTTAGTAACCAACGTTTTTAAGAAAAATATTGGTGCCGTTCCAAAAATGCCCTTTCATTTTCCTTTTTGTCTTCCACAATAGCCTACTCGCATGGTTTCTCTCCCAAATTTCAGAATTCATAGACTGTAGAGCAAACCTCAAAATCTTTGAAGCACGGACACCTCTCCTAGGTGGAGGTTTGGTGTCCTAAATGGACGGACACCCCGACACCCTCTGGACACCGCCCGACACGTGTCGGACACCGCCAATCGGTGTCGAATTTTTTTTTTCCCGACACTTCGTCGAGGAGTGTTGGACACGGTGTGGAGCAGTGTCGGACCATCTGCTTCTCTTACCTCAAGGCCGTCTCCTTCTCTCTCGTCGCACGGGTGCCCTTCTGAGCCATTATCGACACGGATCTGTCGCCGGAGCTCAGTCGCCAACATCCCGAAGCCGAAGCCGAAGCCGACAGATCCAGTCGCCGTCGCCAGATGCCGAAGCAGCTGTCGCCATCGCCAGAGCTCACTTGATCGTCGCCGGAGGTCCTCGGCCGCCGTCGCTGACCCACAGGTACTTCTTCCTCAACCTCGTCTCCTTTTTCTTTGTCTCCCTTCCCCTCTCTGAAATCTGAAAGTCTCCTTCAGAGGAAACTTTTTCTTTCTTTTTTTTTGTCTCCATCTGCCAAGCCCAAGAGTCGTTTGACTCATTTCTTCTTTCTTCTTTTTTTATTCTTTTACTTAGTTATTTTGTCCAATACTTTAATTTCAGAAATATTTTTTTGACTTAATTAATTTGTTATTTTAGATTGCAGAATGTATTTAATATATATTAAATATATATAATAAAAAAATAGCGGTGTCCTGCGGTGTCCAAAATCTGATTTTTTGGAAATTGCGGTGTCCGGTGTCCCCGTCGGTGTCGGTGTCCGACACCGTGTCCGTGCTACCTAGCTCAAAATTTATAAATCTGCACATATTACTTGAAAATTAAGTTTCTCAATTAATCTCCATCATCTGCTTGTGACTCGAGGATTTTAACTGAAGCTTGAAGATTCGATGGTGTTCACGCCATTCTCGGACTCAGTTTCTTAATCTACCGATTTCACTTTCCCAAAATCAGTACAATAAAAACACCTGCCACCTCTACCAATTTCTTCAGTAGGAATGTGGATCCTGAAAGTCAAGAGAAAGGGTGAAAGGGATACATGAAAGGAAAAAAAAAACGACCCATAGACACTAGAATTCATGTTCTTCACTTTTATAACGTGTGACAAATTTTAGGTATGGTTTCTTCTTTTCCTTGTTTTTATGTTTCAATCCAAAGGGAGAGAGAGAGAAATAGGAAAAGGAGTAATCTAATGGTGTGCTGAGATGATAATGCGGTGGTATTAGTGATTGGAGAGGTACCGTGGTGTTTTCGGATGAGATTCAGATGGTGCGTGTCGGTGTGTAGACTCGGCGATGGTGATGGTGGTAGATTGGGTGGCGATACTGTACACTGAGGATGGGGGGTGGAGAGAAAAAGCGGAAAAAAAAAAAAAAAAAGAACAGTGGTAAAGTTTTTCCTTTTTCACGTCAATAGAGGAAGACAATCATTCCTAATAATAACTTAGTTGTGAGGTGATCCAATAATATTAAAGGAGAAGCATAATTATCTAAGGAATTTTCATATAATGTGCAAATATAAAGAATGTTAATCATCAAAAGAAAGAAGATATAGAGAAGGTTATAATATTTCTTCATTCACAATATTGCCTCGAAAAAAGTTGATGTCAGTGAAACCCATCTACTTTTGGACTAAATTGGGTAGAATATTAGTTTCAGGGACTGATTTGGAATGTTTAGAAATTGAGGTACTGTAGCTGGATTTGGTGTATACATTAGGGGGCAGAGTTTTGGCATTAGCCCTTAATGTTATGCGGAGATTTTGCATTATATATGCGCTGAAACTATTGACCATTGCATACAAGTTTTCTCATTCTGTGATTGAATGTGCAGCCGAAGAACTGGTCTTTGGTAATAGTGTGTATTGGATACGTTTTGATGAAGAGTTTTCCGAGAAGGTGAATATTCTATCATTTGCTGCAGCTGTGATGTATTTTAATTTGTATTGAATATATTTGATTTGTCTTTTTCAGAAATTTAAATCTTCGAGCCCCTTTGGTATCAAGTATAAATTCCACCTAGAGGTACTGTTTGATGCATATTTGTTTTCGCACTAGTCAATGGTAATTTTATCCGGAAAAAGCAAGTCTGCTATACAGCTTTCTCCTTAATTTTTGCAAATAACATTGAGAATTGTGAGCTTGTTGCAGGATGCTGTTGATTGTCCAGAATGGATTGTTCCCTTTGATGTCTTCAAATCTTTGGCAGAAGAGGTATTTTCTTCTTTCCTGATTTGACCTTCATTTGTGCATCGTCGTGTTTTTATGTGCCTATGAACTACTGTGGTTCATCTTATCAGTATTAATGGTGGGGCAACGGAAGTCTTTCATGCTTGTGCGAGAGGAGCATCTTCAAAAATTAGATTTCTTGGGACATTGAAACTCTGTTAATCATATAGATAGTTTGATTAATTTTCCCCTATATATGTGATACTAGAATCTACTGAGGTGATTTGCCTTTGACTCACCGAGAACTTTTTCTCTCCCCTTTTCTTTTCAAAATGTGCAGTATGACTTGGAGCTAGTTTTTGTGAAAAACTCGCATGTATTTGTGGATGAGTACATGAAGAAACCAGAATTCGTGGAGTTAATGCGTAGGCTCGGCGCCTTGGGTGATGGAAACCAAGACCAGAGTAAGTTTACCAAACTGGATCTGGTTCTAATAGCTCTATCGTTTTCTTTTGTTTTGTGTATTCTGGTATTATCTGCTGTATACCTAAGTTCTGCAAAGTCTCATGGTTCGTGTTTGACATTCAATAAATTGATTCCTGATGTTCAGGCACACTTACACCAGAGGAATGGGAAGTGGCATATTTATATTTGGCATATGTCCTGAGGAAGGTTAGCTTTGCCATCCCTTGAGTTATCATGAAATAGAACTTAATACGCATTTCTTCGTCAAAATGAGTCGTTTATTGTTTGTGCACATACACACATGTTCTTGTGCTTTAAGCATTTCACCTTTTGTTCCATGCTTTGCCTTCCTTTTCCCTTTTGTTGCAGCGAGGCCAACCGGACCAAACCAGAGTAAACGCTAGACGAGACAAAGGCAAGATGCATTTGTCAAAGGAAGACATAACGTATGTCAGCAATGAAGTCTAACGGCCAAGTATAATTTCTCTATCATCGTCGAGAATCATCTCCGAACTGGAAATAAAACTTCAATCTTGTGAATGGAAGAATGACCTATGTCAGAGGGAATATGCATGATGATGAACTCGGTCCCCTCAATTTTGTTTTCTTTGTACTTGACAAGGCTATTCATTTTTGTAAAATAGCTCTACCGTTGTGTTAGGCGGCACTGGATCTGTAGTTGTGCAATGGGATAGATAGGAGAGGGCTGCCTGTGTCAGAAAGCAAAGGACAGGCAAAATAATGGGCTGATTAAGGTCTCAACCCTCACACCGAACTGTAATTTAGTCATCAGAGGCCAGTTTTGTTGTGTAATTTCTTCATCTATACGTGGAGACCAAACTTCTTTATCCATCTCATGAAAAAAATTGGATTGAGGTGGAAATGCTAATCGTGGCATTCGATACACTTAACATTCAGAGATCCTTATCACTTTGGCAATATGTTTCCTCTGCTCAATATCCCATGGCTCGTGTTGCCATTCTGTTGTTTTAAAATGGATATGCAATGGAGTAATATTTCAAAACCTTACGATTTGCTACGTAAACAAGGCAACAGTTGATAGAAGAAAAAGTAAAAACACCAAAAGGGAAAGGTTGGCCAAGATGGACCCAGTCCTATGGGTAAAGCCTGAAACCAGACTGGACTGAGCTCGCTATAACTCGAATTCTGATCTACAGACTAGCTTGAGGTGAGATCCGACTAGTGGCAACCCGACTGGATGAAATGAAAGAAAAACAACACCTAATACAAGTGATAATAGATAGCTTTTCATGTATTCTTGTGGTTCCAATTATTGTAGCAACTTGAATGAACCGGGACAAAGTCAAAAAAGTTAAATCTATTTATATATGAGCTGCATTTGGTTTGCAAGTGTAGTTTTGTGGTGCAACAGCTTGCTAATATACATATCAAGGTGCTATAGCTGGTAGCTCAAATAGCTTTCCGATCTTAGCACACTTCTGAACCACTTTACAGATAACTTTGGAATCCTTGTGAGATTGTTCTTGTAATCAACAAAATATAGTCCGAACCTGACGGTATAGCCGGAGTTCCATTCCCAGTTGTCAAGCAAAGACCAGACAAAATAACCACGCACGTCACAGTTATCTTGCCTGCACTGGTTTAGTTTCTCAGCAATGTTGAACAAAGCATATGTAATGGCACAAAATGGTATCAGACTTGCGTGTACCTTATAGCAGCGGATAAGTTTGAGAGATAGTCCCTGTGATAATTTATCCTCTGATCATCCTGTAAAGCATTCTTCAAAGCTATATAAGGTCTATTTAGATCATCCATACCTGCAGTCATGACTGTATTCAATGTAAAATGTCACAGGATTTGGGAGAGTTGGTTTCTGAGGCTGCTAATACTCACCATTTTCAGTGATAATGACTGGTGGATTTCCATATCTCTCTTTAACATATTTTGCTAGCTTCCGGATGCCCCAGGGGACTATGTGCAACCAGCGAGAAGCGGCCTATAGGTGTTAGAAACCATGAGCACGTTTAGAGATGAATCCAACAGCAAATTCTAGTCCTCAACGAGAGGCTGAGAACATACTCTTTCTCCAATAGGAAGTCCACGCCTAGAAGCTACAGCCGACAACGTGCAAATAATCATTAGTTCCACTTTTTATTCATCTTCGTATAACATCAAAAGTATGTAAAAGTTAGATATTTGACATCTTACAGGTTGCAATTACAACAGTGTCGGATAAGCATCCTGCAATATAAGTTTTCTAATGTGAGTTCTGTCATTCCTGGCGTATAGCGTGGTGTAATGATTTATGCCAACAAAGTCCACGGACCCAACCAGCAATCTTGACAACGCAGGACTGATCTCAGGTAGTCTCTCATCTACCAGTTTCTGCATTGAAAGAGGATAATTCCCAAGGAGAAGTGGATCAAGGAGCCTGATTCATCTTTTCTGTGTTATAGAGGCTTTATGCATGAATTATCCCCAAACATCACTACTTAAGGATTATGAGATTCTATCTGCAAGAAATTACCATCCAAGTCCGAAATCAATTGCTCTACTTGCAGCATCTTTGTCCTCTTGACAGTCGGATAATGGTTCGTACCATTTGGCATCTAGCGCTATCCCAATTTGACCCCTTGTCTTTCCTGGAAGACACAAATGCATTGAGAGGAAAATCATCTCGGATGCCTTGTTATATATCTTGGAGAACTGACATCAGTGCAGTTGTACCTTGAAGTTTCTCTGGTAACTATGATAGACGGTAGCATGAGACAAGAGAACGTTGTGAGCTACTATATATGGTTCAACAGATGATTTTCCAGCCTTACAGACCACATGCCCAAGAATAGAGCACCTCCCTGGAGCTTGAATTCCTAAGTCGTAACCTTGCATTGCCATGCCGTGAGGCTCATTGAAGGTAATCCAGTGCTTCACTCTATCCCCAAAAGCTTCAAAACAGGTAAAAGCATACTGCTTGAAGTCCTCCCTGTAGATTGTAGAAGCATCTTTTTAGCACTTCATTATTTTTACAGAAAAGGTCCCAATGGTTATAACTCACTCACACTATCCGGTTGCTTAGCCATCCTTCATATCTGTCCTCAAGCATCTGTGGAAGATCCCAGTGATACAGAGTTACATAAGGAATAATCCCTGCTTAAAAGTGAAAGGGCCAAATCTTCAACGACACTAGATATTTATTCAAAATATGAGAGCTTTCATAGAGATTTTTCATCGGAGAACCTTTTTCCAGTAAAGCATCTATAAGACTGTTGTAGTATTCTATTCCTTGTGGATTTACTTCTCCTGTTCCATCTGTAAAAGAATACATCCTGATACAGTTAGTGGTTACTATGAGGCATCAAATGGGGATTAAGAACAGTTGTCAAGGCAGTCACATCTTACTCGGGAAGATTCGTGACCATGATATTGAGAATCTGTAAGCGTCCATTCCCAAGTCCTTCATCAAGTCTATATCACTCTGTGCTTCATATCATATAAGTTTAATAGCGACCAATAAGAATCGTTAATTGGCTAGATTGTGATGTTTTCATGCGTTAGTTCTCAGTAGTTATCTTACTCGGTGTTTTATAAGTGAAAGGTAGTGGAATATGTCCCTTGGCAATTATATACTAAACTTGTTTGACATCAATTATATTATGAACTCTGACAATTATTGTAAATGACAAATAAGACAATTAGATTCTTATCCAAATGGAGTTTACTTCTTAAAATCCGGATTAAACATTGGAATGTTGTTTTGGGCACGCATTAGATGGTTGGTATTTCATTTAAGCATCTAGCTTATGGACTCTTGAGATGAGTTCGATTCACAAGACCAAAGTTGCAGTTGCTATAATCCACACTTATGGAAGCTCACTACTTTGAAGCTGCAAATATATGTATGTGGAGCGAATTATTCAATGCATCTATATGTTTCAGCAACTCACCTTGAACCGATGATATTGATCAACAGCCATATTTGCATCACTGAAGTCCAAGATTCTTCCTGCTTACAAATATATGAACCAACCTTTAATCCCACAAAAGCTTTTCGATACGAACACAATGCTTGCAGATTATACAGTGTGAGAGATTCCTCTTCAAACTTAAGTTACCTGGCTGTCTTATGAAGGTATCCCATATGCTAACTCCCTTGTTTCCTTCGTTTACAGCTCCTTCAAACTACAAGGCACAAGCTCTCGAACCTGATCATACCATTCTCGCTGATCATGCATCATAGACTATTGGTATGAAAAATAAATTTTAAGACATTACCTGGTAAGCCGAGGAAGCAGTTCCAAAGGTGAACCCTTCTGGAAAATCGGCTCGGCTGATGGATTCCGAGTTCATGAACAGACATGCCAACAAAAGAGGATAAAAAAAAATGCCATCGAGAACTTCAACAACATTTGTTGTAATCAAAGATAATGAGTTGTTTAAGTTTTGGTTATGGAGTCATGTCATGTGTAGTGTTATGCATAAGAGATAAGCTTAATTCTTTGGTGTGAAGCTGAAGCAAATATGCAGGTTGAAAGCTTGAAGCCAAGAAAATTGGTGCTTGAAGTACAAGGGGTGAGTTGTGTAATGCAATAACTTGTGGGATAAGGGCGGCATGGGGTGGCTTGGCTTTGGGGGAGGTTGGCTGGTAAGCTATCTTGGTGCCTTTTGTGTACACGTTATAGTCAAGAATCTCGAATCCATCTGCAGACTAATGGGGGTGATGGTGCGTGGAGATCACGCCATGGGACTAAACAAATGCTCAGACGGTGGGGCAACTGAGAATGAGATAGCACCATTGCCACTCTCAAGTTCCATCTCTTGGTAGTTGTCGACACTTGTCCCTCTCGGGCCTGTTTTCTCGCCCTCAGGACAACTTTGGATGAGGATCTATAGCAAAAAAATGTCCTTAAATAATACGTATTCAGCGTAAAACCGATCGTTGCGTTAAAATTTAGTAATAGCAACAAAGTACTTTTAATGTTGACTTTTGGTCACTAAAACTGTTACCTTGGTATTGTTATTCAATCTTTGTATTTACTCTCTCTATTTTCATTTTCCACCCCAAAGTATGTTTTTTGGTAGAATTGTTTATGAAACTCGTATTTGTGTTAAACCTTTCACGGCATGTGTTGTTTCTTTGCAGTATTAAATTCCATGAACCTTTTTCGTATACTTATTCATCATCAATCATCAACTAAAAGAAAAGGCGCGAATACAATTTTATTTAAGAGTAGTTTGACATTTAACAAAAGGGCAAACAGGGGATGGGAGAAGAAAAACAAGACCAACAAAAATTGATGTTGATTTGAGCTGTCCCTTCACGATACTAAATAAGGACAACCATACTTGATATATCTACACGTAATCTCTTTGAAGATTCAAATTTGAATATCTAGAGATACTATTATTTTAATGTGTTCTTGTGTTTCAGGAATAATTTTAAGATACACTTACATTTAGATACGTGCATGCCGTCTTGTGAATATAAATAATTTCTCAAAAATAATTGCTCCCTCCCTTTGGACAACTTTAAGAATAAAATTTTCGAAGCACGGATATGTGCCTGAAGTGCCATAAACACTAAGGGTCCGTTTGTTTTGTCGATTAAAGATTACTAGGAATGTAATCAGAATTATAATCAAGAAAATCATTGTTTAGCCCGTAATTGGCATTATGACATAATACCGGACACGGCCAATTAAAGTTCTTCATTCCATCGCCCGAAAGTGTTATTTTTTTTGTTTGTTTTTTCATTACGCTCAACCTTATCATTAGAGGTAGATATATAATGGACTAATGTCAAATTTATGTCTTAAAGTATCGTTCAATAAAACTTAAGTGCTCAATATTTGAAAAGTGGCAAATCTATACCTCAAATTATTTTTTTTTCTATCCAAACTAGTCCAAAAGTGGACAGAAGAAGAGTCATTAAGTTCTATAAAGGGCAAAATACGTCAGTTAAAAAGCATGTTATAAGAACACGTGTCACAATCACGATCATGAAATTTGCTTACCCCGACTAAAAGGAAAAACTAATTTAAATTTTCTTCTCTATTCATTCAGTACCGAACTTTCTTTTTCTCCCATCTCACGGAATTATTTCTAGCGCTAAATGTGTTATTTTAATTTTTAATATAAAAAATTTACTTTTACTAATTATTAAAAAATGAAACAATATTTATAATAAAGCATAAGAACTGAAAATACATAGAACAAAAAGTAGTTCTACAGTCGGCCAAAAGAACCGGGTTGTTCTATTTTTTTTTTAAAGTGACACAAAATAAAACCGGGTTGTTCTATTTTTTTTTAAAGTGACACAAAATAAAATATTTAAATAGTGATAATAATATATCGAAGGACACACTAGCACACATCTATCGTTCACACACTTAAATCCCATAAAAGCAATGCTTGCATAATCATATATTTGTCAGTAAAGAGATTAAAAGTTAACTAATGCATACTTAAATGGTACAAAAATATGAATTTAATCAAACCGGGCGTGGATCAAGTCCCTCTATATGCCTCTATTCACCTTAAAAGGAAAATCATCTCAAAATTTAACTTAAAACTTGCATGAGTCAAAATTGATAAAAATAACACTTTAATTTCTACTGCTCCTTAGAAGACTGTTTTTAAGTCCGGGTTTATCATGTTCTTTTTTTTTCTTTTCAAAAATGGATTGACTATAACATCTACTAACTCTTGCATGTGCTACAAACTTAAATTTATTGATATAGGATCATGCTGTCTTTTTCAATGAGTATGTGTAGTATTATCATGTAAATGATATGTGTTAATGTTAAAAATAAAAATAAAAATCTTGTGACAAATATATACTGAATTACATGCAGAGAAAAATTAACAGCCTAATATGTACTACTAAAATTTAACAAGGCCATGTTATGTTAAAACAAAAGATAGCTCTAGAGTAAGCTGTAAAGAGAGCTTTAGAGAACGCTATTGCTCGTTTAAGAGAAAAGGAGGAAAAAGAAAATAACACTGAGATTAAGCGTAACTTTAGGCAAAGTGTACTAGAAATTTAGAACTTAGGCGAGAAAAAAAGAAAAAACGACTTGCTTTTTTCTTTAACGTTTAAGCACAATTTTAATAAGACTAAATCATTATGAAAAGAAAATAAAATAGAGTGAATCTTTTGACCACCAAAGACCATTGTAAAAAAAAATGACCATTCTATACAAAAAGAAACAAGATGTATCGTAAAAGTCCTAAATTATGATACTTTGAGCTTTAGTGAATATGTTTGCCGGAAACAAGGAAGTCATACGTGATGATATTTGAACTTTAGTTGATATGCTTACTGGAAAGAAAGGGTCAAAACTTTAAAAGCAAAATGTAACAAATTTAGCAAGATTTTTAGAAGTCACAGCTATTATATTTGTTGCCTAAGCAAGTGAATTTTTATATACTCCCTGCTAGGTCTTTCCCATTCATTTAATTCTTAGTTTTAAAGATACAATATTCAAACTCCTAAATCCTTCCATTCTAAACAATTTACCGTATATGTATTAGTCCTAACTCCTTCTCATAAGACACTTTACTTTTTACAATCTTTTTTGGGCTCGAATTCTGAACTTTTGTTGATACTACTTAATCTTCAAACTTCTTCTCACTTTCTAACTTTTACGTCATATGTAAATAAATTGGAACGGTAGACCCATTATCTGCCCACTGACAGATAATGTGTATTTTTTAGTCTGAATTATTACAATTAATTAGAGAATATTTATCTTCAAAGTGTTTGAGATAAATACAATATTTATCTCTTAGATGTTTGAGATAAATACAGTCTTTATCTCCTAAGTGTTTGAGGTAAAGCTAGTATCTAATACTATCTATATAAAGGTAAGAGATATCCCAAGTCACAATAACAATAAGTCATAAGACAATCCCTCCCTCTGTTGCACTCTCTAGAGCATCAACAAGCTCTAGATTTGGTTCGTGGACGAACAACTCGACTCTAGTAGCTGTTTTTATACCTACGAAAAAGATCAAACGTATTGGTGGCTCACAATAACAAGGATCCTTTGTTGAAAATTTGGTTCTTCGTACGGTATGTTTTCGTAGCCACTACATGTTATGTAGTAGGCATAATTAATTGTTTTAACATTGGTGTCAAAGCCATGTTACTTGTTGATTTGCCTTTAACATGTTAGTATAAATTATGTATATGTTACGTTTTTTTAGATACATGAATGAGGCCCATTAAGAAAAATTCAAAAATTTGGAGCATGTTATTCTAAAATTTAATTATATGGCTTTGTTCGCCTATGGTAGCGGATGAACTTCATAAAATTTCGTGATTATTGATGCATGGTTTGTGAGAAATCACGATTTTATTTTTCAAGAAAATTGTGACTTTTTTGAGTTTTGAGGCTCAAATTTAGAGCAAGATATTTAGTTTTTATCATGATCATTGATACAAAGCTAATCTATATCACATAAGCTTTCCAACGATGTATGACACGCATTATTTGGTTTAAAAACGAGAGAGATATGGTATCCAAAACTTGGCATCACGGCATAGCGGCCACTGAAAATTTAGGATTTCTAGGAAAGAAGATGAACAGTGCCACACGGGCGCCACGCGCTCAAGCAGAGCTACACGCGCCCCATGCACGAGACACTCACTTGGCCAGCCGTGCAAGCACCCCATGCGCGCTAAGCCTGACTGTTACGCTTGCCCATGCTTCAGCTAAGGCTGAAGCCACGCGCCCCACGTGCGCCACACCAGACTGCTTACACGGGCCCCATTCGCGTGTGTTCGACACGCGCCTGCTCCATAGGTCAAGATGCTGTCCCACACACATGGTGGGACGTGACAGCTGTTTTTGGGCCGTGTTTTGCTCATTGCCGGTGAGTGGAGGATCTGCTTGACTTTTTATTTTTTTATATGGAGTCAAATTTACCTTTATACCCTCTGAGTGTATACTTTTTAATTTTAAATGATTTTTTCTATATAAGCTAGCTTTTAAAAACTTGTATTATACACACATAATTTTTTCTTTAAGTCCAGAGGATAAATTAGGGTTGAATTTACTGTTTATCATCTTTTAAGAATTTATCTCTCATTTCTGGGCTATTTGTGAGTATTTTTGTAATACTTTTGTGGTCCCAAAAACATGAATAATGCGTAAATATTAATTTTTTTCCACTTCGCGAACTGAAATAAATATTTCAAAGAGCTATATGACATAGATGAATTCTGTTTTTTTTTTGTTTGCCTTGACTAGTGTTATGGTTTAAATATGCTTTTGTTGAGGTATTTTGTTGGGTTTTGGTAAGCCCACACTTTTTTTTTTTATTTTAAGGCCTTTTTGCCCATTTTCCTTGGAAGGAAAAAGTGACAAATTCATCTATTTAATTGCCTTTCAACTCATTTTTGAGCATGCTAGTTTTCGGTTAAATGGATGGATATTAGATTAGCATTTTAAATAAATTAGGGCTCAATGGAGTCCTTGCACACTTTGTTGTATGGTACAACTTTTATATTGTTCTAAATTACCATATGGATGATTTATTACATTATGAATTATATGATATGAAATTTATTGCAAAAATTACTTAGAAAATATTTTTTTTCAACTCACATACATGGGAGATGATTATGAACTTAACAAATTTTCGATTTCATGGTGTGAGGAAGGATAATATTTTTCATTTAAAGTTTTTGAAATAAATAGAAGATGTATAATTAATATCTTTTTCTTTGTGCAAACTAATGTAATGAATAGAATAGCCACCAAGAATGTTATAATTGATCTCGTTAAGGGTGAGAAACTTAACGGAGATATTTATGACGTTTGGCATAAAAATGTGAAAATCATGCTGAATGAACAAGAGCTCGAGGAGCACTTGATCAAAGAGATGGTTGTGCCTACTGAGAAGCAACCCTTAAGAGATCACGCTGCCTACCAGAAATAGAATGAGAAAGATCGTAGTGCGTGCTATACCTTGTTCTGCAGCTTGCAAAATAATTTTATTGGGCAGTTTAATGAACTTCCAACTTGCAAAGCTTTATGAGATCAGCTCAAGTTCTCTTTTGGTGGAATCTCAACTACGCGACTTCGTAGCCTTGTGGTTAAGTTTGAGGAATACATAAAAGACCCTAAGCATAACATGAATAAACATCTAAGGGTGATGTCCAACATAATTGGTAAGCTAAGGGATGCTGGCCATGCACTCACAGATGAACAGCAAGTCAGAACTGTTATAAAGTCTTTTCCTGCCTCATGAACCAATACGAAACAAATATTTACCCAGAGTAAAAATATCAAGAACTTTTCTGATGTTTCACAACATGTCATCCTTGAGGCTGAGACTCGACATGCTGACAAGACCCTTACTTACATCGTCTAAGGGGGAGTGCACATTGCAAATGGCAAACGCAGAAGACAAAGTAAGAAAGGTGAGGCTAGCACTTCTGTGCCAAAGGAAGGGAAAATAAAGAACACAAGAGAGGAAAACGTGGTAGAAAAAGGATTTGTCTAAAGTCAAATGCTTCAATTGTCAACAGCAAGGACACTTCGCTCATGGTTGTACTGAGCGGAAGACGTACCTTCTGAATCTCTCTCTCAGTTATGTGTTTCCTTACATATGATGGTTACTCATTCCTAACCTGTGTGATTTGTGGATATAGGTGCAAGAAAACATGTAGTACATGATCGAAAGGGGTTCGTAGATTATCACCGGATTCCAGTGAGAAGCAAACATATCTTCATGAGAAACAATAACTTTGAGGAGGTGCTAGGGGTTGGTTCTTACCAGCTCAAGTTGCATACTAGGCAAACATTAATTCTTGAGGATGATGGATATGCACCCACTATTCGGCTTAATCTACTTTCAGTTACTGGTTTATTAGACAATGGTTTTTCCTTCAATTTTAAGGTTATAAATGAACATCTTTTTAGATAATGTATTGTTTGGACATGATTTTCATATGGATAGTCTTTTTCAATTGGATTTAATTGATTCTGAACCCTCTTATTCTTATGTTATGAATGATATTATTGTGAATGATTTTACCACTTGGCATGCAAGACTCGGCCACTAGGCCAAGATAGAATGACTCGTTTGACTAGATAACACTCTTTTAGGCCCACTCGCAAAAGTCAATCTATCAACATGTGAGACTTGTTTGGCCAGTAAAGGATGCAGGAAGCCTTTTAGAAAGTCTGTGAGAGAAATTCAACCACTTGAACTAGTTCACTCTAACATATGTGGACCTATGAGTATAAAGGCATGCCATAACACCTCTTATTTCCTCACATTGATGGACGATTATACACGATATGGTTATGTGTATCTGATATCTCACAGTTATGAAGCTTTGGATTGTTTGAAATGTTTTGTAGTAGAGGTTGAGAATTTGAAAGAGAAGAATTTAAAAATTCTTCGTACTGACAGGGGACATGAATATTTGTCCGATCACTTTAAGAAGTTTTGTGAGGAAAAATGGATACATAGACAACTTACTATTCCTAATACTCCATAACAAAATAGCGTTGCAAAAAGAAGGAATAGAACATTGTTAGATATGGTTAGGTCTATGATGGCGCAAGCAAACCTTCTAATATCTTTTTAGGGGGTGCTCTTTTGACTGCAACATATATATACTTAATTGTGTGCCTTCACAATTAGTCAAATTCACCACATATGAGCTTTGGAATGACCAAAAGCCAAATTTTGATAACTTGGCCCATAGGGCTCAGCAGGTTATGTTCACAGTACTTCTCATAAATATGAGAAACTAGGGCTCAGAGCTAAAAAGAGTATCTTCTTAAGGTATTCTAAAAACTCTAAAGGCTATGTAATGTAGGGTGAACATCCAAATGGTGGAAAGATTGAAATAAAGTCTCGTGATGTCGATTTCACAGAGAGTGATTTTCCTAGTATTGAAGATAAAGTAAGAATCTTGACCTCTATGAGTAAGAGGAGGTTATAGCCACTTTACCATCTCCAAGCAAAGGTGGAGAATTAATTTCCATTCGATTGTCGCTAAAGATAGTATAAGTGACCTTCAACCTAGTGGGAGCATCCCAGACAATGGTAGCACACTACAAGGACCATCATGTCAATAAGATTCTTAACTGCTTAAAGGTGCATAGGGAAAAGTTCCATGTTGTTGTTTTGAGATTGATGGAGAAATTCTTATGTGCACTCCAACTGATGAAGATGAGCGCACTTCTGTGGAATAAGCCTTATCTTAACTTGATACTCATGAGTGAATATCTGCAATGAAGGATGAGTTGAGCTCAATGGTAATGAATCAGGTGTGGGAGTTGGTTGACCTTCCCTCAGGGCACAAGACTGTTGAAAACAAATGGGTTTTAAAAGTCAAGCGCAAGGCCGATGGGTCAATTGGTAAGTATAAGGCATGTCTTGTGGTGAAAGGCTATACCCAACAGCAAGGTGTGGACTATGAAGAACATTCTCCCCGGTGGTGAGATTTACTTTAATTTGCCTGATCCTAGTTATTATCGCTCAGTAAGATTTAGAACTTTTTCATATGGATGTTAAGACTGCATTTCTTAATGGAGAACTAGACGAAGAGATCTATATGGATCAACCTGGGAGTTTTGAAGTCAAGGGACATGAGAGCAAAGTTTGTCATCTCAAACGTTCTATATATGGTCTCAAACAGTCGTCTAGGCAGTGGTACTTTAGATTTCATCATGCCATCACCTCTATAGGTTTTGAAATGATTGAACAAAATCATTGCGTTTACATAAAACGATCTAAGAAAAGTATTCTTATCTTTTCTTCATATATGAATGATATTCTTCTGGCTGGGAATGACGTAAGTTCCATTGTCGCCACTATGCAGTGGTTGTCCTCAACTTTTGAGATGAAGGACACGAGAGAAGCTAAAGTGCTCGGGGTTAAAATCATATGTGATTGCCCAAAGAGAGTTCTCGATTTGTCTTAAAAGACATACACCAAGAAAGTCATTGAACGATTTCATATGCATAACTCAAGACCCATAAACGCTCTAATGAAAAAGGCATGTACTTTAAGCATAGACCAGTACCCAAAGAATGATGAGGAAAAGAATCGGATGTAAGGATGACAATGTGATCCATAACCGGTAGATATCTGACCGGCTCCGATCTGATAGAAGCGGATTTTTTTTTTACTTTAACCGGGTATGGGGCGGGTGTGGTATTTGAATTTTCAAACCCACAGTGGGTACGAGTCGGGTTTGGTATAGAATTTAATCTACCCCAGTATCCGACCCGTATATAGGTCTATCATAACCTTAAACCTAATAACAGCCACCGTCCATCTCCTAATAGAGTCTCCCACGGCTCAACATCCCTATGCCAATACACCAGCCATTCTCGCCTCCTTTGAATGTTGAAAAGCTTCTACCGTTCATTTTTAAAAGGCCAACAGAATTAAGAAGTTAGACAACAAACCACCTAAGCACCAAACGCCATCTACCGTGATGCTTTCACCAGATCACCGGATTGGTAGCAAAGGCGTCAAGGCTGAATCATCCAGATCTTGGTCGTTCAATCCCATACAAGAAAGTCAAAACAAACGGCTGAGTTCTTAGTCTAAAGATTTGCAATATTTGATAAGTTTGGATAGTTTGCAGATCTGATGAATCTGAAGTGTTTGATAAGTTTATTTTGTTTTAATATATTTTGGTCTTTATTTTTTTTTACTACCAGGTGGAATTGCTTCAAAACATTGCTGAAAATGAGAAAAATCAAGTTATTGTAGCTAACTGAAACATTTTTTTTGTCTTATGCTAGTTTACATTCTAAGTAATGTAAGAGAAAATGGTTATCACTGCAAGACCCTCCCATAACTATTAAAAGATGATCCTGCGATGATAAAAACGAAGAATCCCATACTAACAATGGAGATAAAATGTATAAATTTGGAACAACAACTCTGGAGCTCAGGGCGGATCAAGGCGGGAGCAGATTTTGTAATAGTCCATCGAATCAGGGATAGTATTCCCATCCTGTAACCCAATGGCAGGGCGGGGCAGTGTATTAGGACTACCGTGGTGGGTACAGATTTTAAAAAATCCACATCCGACTAGCCCCATTGCCATCCCTAATCGGATGTCCAAAGTGCCTTATCCGGCTGCAGTAGTGAGTCTGGTGTACACTATGTTGTGTACGCATCCAGACGTTTGTTATACAGTTGGAATGGTGAGTCGTTATCAGAGTAATCCTAGACCAACTCATTGGAATGTAGTGAAGAGGATTCTTCGATACTTACGTGGAACCGCTGATCTCATCCTGTGTTATCATGGTGGAGACCTGAGACTGAGAGGATACAACGATGCTGATTGTGGTGGTGATAGTGATGAGTGCAGATCCACTTCAGGCTATGCATTCATACTAAGAGGTGGAGCTACCTCTTGGTGCAGTAAGAAACAAACTTGCATCGCTCTATCCACGATGGAGTCAGAGTCTGTTGCTTGTTCAGCAGCAGTACAGGAAGCTGTTTAATTGAGGTCATTCATATAGGCTTTAGGGATTACAACTCATACAAACGAGGTTGCCACTGTTCACTGTGACAATACAATTGCCCTAGATTTTTAAAAGACCCCAAATATTATGGAAAAGCCAAGCAAATAGGCCTTGGTTATCACTTCATTAGAACTTTAGTACGTAAAGAGAGGTGACCACGAAGCATATACCTACTGGTAGAATGGTGGCTGATCCTTTGATCAAGCCTATTGCTAGAAATGTTTTTCTTTCTCATATTAGGAGTATGAGACTACGTAGAGTTTGATATGTTTCTTATGGCATCTCATGTACTTGACATTATTTATTATATTTTTCTTTCCTTAATTTGAATTTATTTTGATATGAATGGATAATCTTTGTGATTACATATATATACTTATTGAGAGTGTCACAAGGCTTGAATTGGCCTACTCACATGGGTAATTTACTTGGCGCTAAGTTAGCAAGCAAGATGAGACATAGTTATCTTAGGCGCCAAGAAGGAGAATAAGATAATACTACAAGTAATGCAAACATGTTGCCTTAGTTGGAGTTAAGATGAGACCTAAAGAGATAAGTCGATCATAGAGTATCTTCATTACTCTATGTTACCTGCTTACAACCGAATGTGAGATTTCAGGTGGGCACTATGAGAGTGACTGGGCTGAAAAACTCAGGTTAGCCGCTTATATAGCGACTAGACTTAGATTCGTATGACGTATTTTATTTTATATTAATGTGACATGCCCTTATGGGTTACGTCATAGCATGCAAATCATACTTTATGTGCTAATGTAGACCGACAGTGGGAGTGATGAATGAATTCCTACTTCGTCACTGTGCGAGCCACTTGGATCGATATATTTTTGATCCTACATAGTACCCTTTTCACTATAGACTATGTCGTGAAAAGGACACTCAATGTCACTATTTTAACATGTACCCTTGGATCATGGATGATGCGGTCTAGCAGCGGGGCATGTCGAGGAAAGAGGTTGGGTCTAATTGGAATAACATGAGTACTTTGGAAAGAAAGTTTAATATTACACCATGTTGTGTGATTCATAGCCCGAGCGACTTTGTCGATTTTCATTTCGATTTGAGTCATGAATACATAGTATATGAGAGGTTTAACACTAATCATGTAATGCCCCGAAGCTAGGTTTACCCGGTTATTATTACTTCAACGACAGTTCTTAAGAGTGATGTTCTTTTGAGTTTTTAGCGACGATTGACTTGAGTAATTTTATCGGCGACAATTTATAATACAATTAGCTACATATAAGAAGTGGGTGTGATTGAGAAATAAGGAAACTTAGCCCGTGACTCTCAAGGAGTTATAATTAAATTAGGGTTATTATATAAATGTTAAGAATCTCGTTTGGTTATTTTTAAAATGACTGAGAGAGATTTATGGAGAAAAAGGTGGCAGTTTGAAATGTTAGATAGTGATTTGGGGATAAAAAGGAGAAGAGTTTGGAGGCAACTAATGAAAATATATTTATAAATAAGCTAGACCAAAAAAAAAAAATGCAGATGGGAAATAAAAAAGAGAAGAGGGAGAGAAGCGATGAGCAGGCAGCAGGCCCTAATCGGGCAGCGCCGCTCCAATCTCTGGCGTCCCCATTGCCGGCCACGCTCTATCACCGGCGGTGAACTCCGACGTCACCAACACCGCACACCACGATGCAACACCCCGTGACCACCGTGCCATAGCCGAGGCGCCGCTGCCACTGCCTAGACGCCGTGTAATCGCTTCGTCGTCCACCCATTAAGTCTCTGGCAAGCAACTCCGGCTGGCGCCTCCACCAAACGCACCACCCAGCACCCCCATCAATCACCACCACGCACCAGCAGTGGACCAACCTCACGCCGCTAGAACCAATGCGGCGCTACCACCACCGCACGGTACTTATCACCGTCCAACTAACCTTCAATCACCACAGCAATTTTGCTATACCACTGTCCAAAATCCGCAACCACCGACAGGGGCCAGAGGTTGCACCACCGTTGGACCTCAACCCACTGCCCAAGCACACATATAGTTGCAGGAAATAGTCTCTTGTTGAATGATGAGATGCAGATACGTGGTGCGTCCAAGGAACCACTGTAAGACCTCGGACCAACCATAACTGCCTTCCGATTATTGTCGCCGTTGGGAGACTATGGCATATAATTGGTTTTATGAAATTGTTTGTGAAGCGGGGTTGGTGGTGTTATGATTTTTAACGACAGTGCTTACAGTGACTGTAGTTGGGTTATGTGTGTGCAGTGTAAGGTGTAAGGTGCATGTGTTTGCGGGATTGTTTTGATTTTTGGTGCGGTGTGGAGTGGAGGTATCATGGCAGTGATTGCAGTGTTTGGAATGGGCTAAAATGGGATGGTGTATGTGTGTACAATTGTTGTGATGAAGGGCGCATGACTGTGTTTTGTGAGAGTGTGTGTTGTATAAACCAAGATTGGTAGCAGGGTATGAATATATGTGACCTGCATGTATGTTGATGCCAATGTTTGGGCTTGTGCATAGGTGTGGTTGATGTGAAGGATGGTATATAACAAGGCTGCATGTGGGGCACTTTTGTGTAGGTGCATATTGTGTGAGGAAGGTGGTTGTGTATGTTTGGAGATGTGGGTGAGTATGTGCAAGTGGGTGTATGTGGAGGCCTAAATGTTGTTTGTATGTGCCCGTTAATATGTGCTGAGCAGCTTGTGGGCAGCGGTTTACAGAGAGTATGTGTGCTATGTGGGTGAATGTGAACTCTGTACAATGTTACATACAGAGTGTGCCTGTATGTAACAGGGTACAATAAGTTCCTGTGAGTAATATGGAGTGTAGTACGGAGTTGATTTTAGGTGCAGAATCGTAGCGACGATGGTGGTGGACTAGTTGTGGGGTTGTTAAAGATGGCACCTATAGCGGTAGGTTAGTTGTGGATGCTAGTAGCCGATGTGTTTGGTCTTGGCGGTATTGACGAGGAAGTGGGGGTTTGACGGTACGAGTTCGATACTGTTGATAGTTAACAATTGTGGTTAATGACGGTGCTCGTGGTGGTTGGACTGGGGCAGCCGTGGTGGTGCGTACATGGCGGTGTGATTTGGGTACAGTAGTGTGTATAGTGTGTATTTGTGTGTGTTGAGTAAAATAGGTGTACGTGGTGTGGGTGTACCCTATGCAGATGTGTGACTTTTGGAGAGAGAAGCGCAAAGGTTATGAGAATATAGAAAAAAGGGAATGGTTAGCGTGAACTCTAGAGATTAATTGAGTACTATTTAGCGTACGGTTACTTGGTGGATTATTAAATTCAGGTGAATTGAGATAAGCTCGAGAACTGTGATGAAATGCCCAAGCATGACATGGTGAATTGGGCGCAATTTTGGACGGCTTGTGTAATGGGCGGTTGAATGCGACGTCTAAGTAGTTTGAGAAAATATCCGACAGGAATTCTGCATTTTCATCAACGATGCCCTTCGGTTTACAGTGAAGATATGGTTATGGAGATGAAAGGAATGGCCTTGACGGTTCTATTGGTCAGAGGTAACAACTGATCATTGCGCTAAATTTTGGATCGAGGAAATGTGTCAGCGACAAGTATGTGATCCTTTGATTTAACTAGTACTTTTTATAAAAGGTATATGCTTATCTACTGTTAAAAAGTGGCGTTTATAAGTATTGACTATTTTAGTTATGTTTAGTTGCTCTGGCACGATTTGCCAAACAGAGTTTTTAATGGTTTATTTCTTGTAAAAAAATCGGACTAGCATGTAACTAATTCTTTGCTTAGAAAATGCAATGAAATTCAGATTTAAAATGTTTTGGCATTTGACGTATTTGTGAATATTAAACATTTTGAAAGCTATCGAAAGGGGTGTGTGGATAGTTAGAGGAGTGGTTATGTTTACGATGAACCAAAAGGTGATTTTATTTTTTCGATTACTGTGCCCCATATCCAAGGGGAAAAGTTGGATTTCGGGCCTGGTCAATAGGGCTTGTACGTTGATGCACACTATTGTTGCTTGTGGTTCGCCCTTACGTCCACAGATTATTTATCCCGAATATAGGAGGGATTTGGGGCCCTAGTCAGTGGGGCCTGTACGCTGATCGCAGCATATTGTTTGAGCTAATTTTGGGATTGAACTGGTTGTCGTGAGTTTTGTGCTAATGATTTTATATTTCAGTTTTTAGTTTCATGTACTCTATTTCGTTTTGCCAGATGATTACCAACTTTATGATCTTAGATTTCTTAATGTGGCTATAATATAAAGTGAGTTATTTTTGCATGCTATGGTCCACCTAGTTGAATCATTGGTTACTTACTGAGCACGTGGAAGCTCATCCCTTACTTATCATTTCAGGTTTGAGAGTAAGGTGATGGTGACGAGCAAAGGAAGGGACAAATTGATACAGAGCTCGAGAGATTGCATTGAATGAGTCGTTAAATAGTTAGTTTGTTGGTTTAGTTTCAGTAGTTGACAGATCGGAGTTATGAAGAGTTTTAGCATAAGTGTTGTATTCAAATGAAAATATGAAAATGCAATTAAGGTTTGTAAAAGTTTTAATTTTCACTACAGCTTGTATTGATTTTAGCGAATAAGGCCTGACAGAGCCCTAAATTGGAGTCTATTAGGTCTGCGGCCGGTCACGTGCCTAGCTCGCCGGCCTACCCGTGGGTTTGGGTCATGACAACTCATTATGAGGGATTTGAGAGTGTTTAATCTAGCGTAGTTAAATTATCTGGGGTACATACGAGAATTTTTTAGTGAAGTATTGTGTTAATTTGGTGATAACTTAATATAATACTCCTCAATGTTGGATATCCTTTCTCGTAGGTCTCACGTTCAATTTTTTGTATGAGAAGATAAGTAAACGAGAGATCAGGAGGGACTACATGATTTATTTGCCCTGTGTGAGCGAGTGGGTGCTATTAATAAATTGGGTTGGTGGAGTCATTATCCATCCACTAACAGATACTGTGTATTTGTTAGTCTGGATTATTACAGTTCGTTAGAGGATATTTATCTCTTAAGTGTTTGAGATAAATACAATATTTATCTCATAGATGTTTGAGATAAATTCAGTCTTTATCTCCTAAGTGTTTGAGGTAAAGTCAGTTTCTAATACTATCTCTATATATATGCTAGAAATATCCCAAGTCACAATAACAATAAGTGACAAGACAATATCTCCCTATGTGGCATTCCCTTTAGAGCATCACCAAGCTCTAAGATTTGGGTTGTGGACGAAGAACTCGATTCTAGTAACCGTTTTCGTACCTACAAAAAGAGCAAGCATGTTGAAAGATCGTAACAATAAGGATCCTTCGTCGAAATTTTCGAGTATTTCGTACGGTATGTTTTCGAATCCATTACGTGTTATGCGGTAGGTGCAATTACTTGTTTTAGCATCATAATTACTAGACTTATATACATGTCATAAAATTATATTATAAGAGATGGAACAACTCCAATACTCATTCTTAATATAATATTTTATGCGCGCCAAGTTGTATAGAATAGTTTCTTCACCTTTGTTACTGCAATGTCAACCTTGTATTGTTTGGTGAGAATTAATTATTTTATAAAACATGTTCGACACTCGTTATAATGGCACTATATATGGACCAAGATATAATATGAATTACTCATGATTCTCTATAATGACAACTTGATATATAAAAGAAACAAACAAGACATATAGTGATGAATATTATTGGTAATTGACATTGCAATTCGAATTTGAAAGTAAGATCATGCTTTATATAATCAACTTTTTATGCTTCGAGCTTTTTATTAGCAATTCACAATTGGTTTACTTATTATAATTTCATTAAAGTAGTCATACTGATTCAATTTAATTATATTTTTTACTAATATCTATAATATTTTTACTTCAAATAACTATTTAACGTGCAAATCACGTAATCTTTACTAATTTTTGTGAATATCAACACTCAAAACCTGCAAAAACGAAAACAAAAGGTTTGGTGGAAGCCAGTCCAACACTAGGGATCAAAGCCTCACAAATTCCTTTTTCATCAAGTGCTATAAAGGGGCGGTGATTTGAAACTTTTCCTGTGACCAATCTTGATGGCCCGGCAGGGAGTTCACGATATTTGGTGGTCCATGGCCGAAGGCCAAAAGCAATGGTTAGTCCATAAACAACGTTGATGCATAAAATCACGTACCTAAGTGATTTGAACACCGTGCTTATGTCTTAAAAATTTCACAGAATTATGAAATGGAGGGCGCACATGATTTGTAGGCAATACCACAAAAATGAAGTGTCCCGTGTAGACTTTGTATGTGGCAGTTACCCAAGTATTTCAAGACATTAAGTTACAGTTTTGCATTGCATGTAATTTTTTTATCTACTTCGTATCAGTCAATCTCTCAGTGAAGTTCAATAGTGAAAGCATTTGCTTATCTACATTCAAGATATGATTTGTTGGAAAAAAATATGCTTTGTTTATACTTGTGCAGATTAGATTGTCTTTACGAAAAATAAAAAATGCTGAACAAACAGAATGTCTTACTAATTAAACACGGAATAAGAAAACAAAAGCAGAATTACGGAAACATCAATGAAAGAAAGCCGAGGCGTGGGTTTGAATCACTATCCTTAAGACTTTATTCATCCAGCAATTGTGCTAACGGTCTCTTGACGAAAGTCTCCCATGATACAACGGTAACGTCTAGGTGCACTCCCAATTTTCACCCGGCGAATCAAAACAATGCATAACTCTTTCTTACCCAAACACAGGAATGAAAAACAGAAGGACAGAATTGAGAGAGAGAGAGAGAGAGAGAGAGAGAGAGATTTTTCTTCAGACCTTGACTTGTTTTTATACAATGAAAAAATTCACTAGAGGGTGCAACTCTTCACTGGAAGAGTACAGTTATTGAAAAACTAAATAAAAATTTATTTATTTAAAATATTTTTGTCCCAAAAATAATAAAGTCTGATTGGTCCAAGCCTAAGCCACAGATCGGCATGGGATGGGACGGGCGAGCGGCGTACATGTGTGTTGTGAACCTTGGGTCAACTTAGGTTCTCCCTGCTTACAAAACTTGGTTACCCTCAAGGGGTCCAACCTTTAGCTTAAAACTAAGCCTTATAAGGAGGCAATATTATCTTTATCTCTTTAATGTGGATACTCCCTTTAAGTTGAATCACCAACTTCAACTTTCTCATTCACTGCTTATTTGTTTTAAACTTGTGAATATATTATGATCATCTATTCCACTACATGAATACAAATCAATTTATTCTTAATCAAATTATAACGTGAAACCCATTTAAAATTGAGTGAAAAAGGCTTCTCAATATTGAGTTCAAACACCGACCAAAAAAAAAATTAATGAGTTCAAACTCGATGTCCAATCACGAGAGACGACTTTGACTCCGCTGTCAATGAGTCAATAACCAATGTGAAGCTAATACAGCATTCTGTCTACCTTCTTGCTCTGCCTATCCCGAGGGAAATTACGAGGACAGCATCAATGGAAGGCTTTGCAATGCTTGCTTTCTTGTCATCTATACTTTCCATCCAATTCTGCAGTGCAGTGGACACCATAACGACCACTGAATTCATAAAAGACGGCGAAACCCTTGTTTCGTCTGGTGGAAGCTTTGAGATGGGATTTTTCAGTCCTGGTAATTCCAGAAATCGATACCTTGGGATATGGTACAAGGAAGATGTACAAGTTATCACTGTGGTTTGGGTTGCCAATAGAGAACGCCCACTCACCAGTATATCAGGTGTGTTGAAGGTGATCGAACCAGGAATTCTTGCCCTTCAGAATGGTACTAATAACATTATATGGTCATCAAGTATGCTAAGGCCGGCACAGAATCCGGTTGCGCAGCTTCTCGACTCTGGAAATATTGTTGTCAGAGGTGATGACAACCCAGAGAATTTCCTGTGGCAGAGTTTTGATTATCCATCTGACACGCTTTTACCAGGTATGAAGCTTGGAAAGGACTTCAAGACTGGCCTAGAGAGATATCTCACATCATGGAAGAGCGAAGACGATCCAGCTCCAGGAGGTTATACGTTTCATTGTGATCCCAGTGGATATCCACAAAATATTCTGAAAAAGGACTCAGTCGAGCTGTTTCGATCTGGGTCCTGGAATGGCATTCGATTCAGTGGCATGCCATACTTAAAACCAAATCCCATTTATACGTACAGTTTGGTTTTCAACGAGGAGGAGGTATACTACAGTTATGATCTGCATAACAGCTCAGTCGCGTCGGTGTTCACGTTAACTCAGGATGGGTTTACACAGCAGCGGGTGTGGAATTCTAGAACAAAGGAGTGGCTCATTTATGAGTCTACACCGGTAGATAACTGTGATGACTATGCACTCTGTGGTCCATATTCTAGTTGCAACATTAGAAATTCCCCTTTATGCAGTTGTTTGGACGAATTTGTGCCCAAATACCCAAGCGTTTGGGATGTTGCTGATTGGTCAAATGGGTGTGTCAGGAAGATGCCCTTAAGTTGTTCCAATGGTGTAGGATTTCGAAAGTATTCTGCCATCAAATTGCCAGACACAAGGACTTCCTGGTTTGACGAGACAATGACCTTGAATGAATGCGAGAAGGTGTGCTTGAAGAACTGCTCTTGTATGGCTTATGCAAATTTGGACATAAGAGGAGGAGGAAGTGGCTGCTTGCTTTGGTTTGGTGACCTAGTTGACATCAAAGAGTTCCCTGAAGGTGCTCAACAGGTCTACGTGAGGATTGCCGCCTCTAAATTAGGTATCCATGCATTTGATTTTGCATGCTTCAGTAGCTCTCTTCATTATCATACAAGGTCTGGGAACTTTTTGATGACATAGTTTATTTTAGTATCTAAATCGTAATATCCTCACCTTACCAAGGGAGCAGCTTCTCTTGCTCTATATAGTATCAGATAATTACTCGTCCTAGTTAAACGAAACATTCGGAAATGAAGGAAAATCAACTTAAGATGCAACTATATTATAAAGGTTTTCTTGGGTATCAATTTCCTTAATACGCTTCTTGTGGATGATATAATTCATTAAGGTAATTACCTTACAGGCCCTAGTTTGGCTCCGGATAACTTTACAGGCCCCCAGGGTGATACCAGGAAGAAAAGAATAATAATTAAAGCAAGCCTGTCATCTCTAGCTGGAATAGTTCTGCTCGGTGCAGGTGTGGCAGTTTGCTTTCAAGCAAAGAAGAAATTTTACAGCTCAAGAGAGAAGGTAAGCTAGTTCGATTGAGTCCTTTGTGGCAAAGAAAAATGCCTCTCCAGTAATAGAATGATACTATAAACGAAAACAATTCGTGCTTTACATGTCTTGCAGAGGAATTATTATGTTGAAGCAAGTTCTGTCACTTAAGTCTACTCGATCCTTATTTTGTAGGGAAGCTGCCACACGACTCCAAAAGTTTAACCGAAGGTAGCAAGAATGAGGATCTAGAGCTACCGATCTTTGGCTTATCTACAATAATCAATGCCACCAATAACTTCTCAGCCAAGAACAAGCTTGGAGAAGGAGGATTCGGACCTGTTTACAAGGTAACATATCTGCCTGAAAAGTGCTTGTGAAATTGTACGAGCTGATACCAGTTGATGTGTAAATTCTCGAATTAGACATCACTTGGAGCTACCAATATTTCTATGACATTTGCATATCCTGGAATTCAAGGTTCGACTATTATATTGAGCACATCAGCTCTAAGTAAAAAGCTGTTATTCTGCAAACTTGCTTTGATTTGAAAATTTAGTTCGGTTGACCTTTACTGTTAAGTGTACGTGTCTAGTATTGGTGAACAATTATCATTTACGCTTCTACTAGAGAAACTAAATTTTCAAACATCACCCATTCTCATCACACAGCTAGAACTGAAGGGAAAGGGAAAGATAATGAGCAAAAAGCAGCATAACTTTTGGCCGTGTACCAGACGATTAGGTATATCGTATACGGTACTTATTGTTGTTGAAAATGAGTCACAGTAGACAATGGTTTATAACAATGCATTCTGCAGCAAAGGGACATACTTAATAAATCACATCCGTGTTCCAGAGCTTGCATGTATCAGCAACGAAGTACAAGAGCAAAGCATGTTTTCTTTTTTAAAAAAATTAATAAGAAACTACTACATTACATTCTACAGGGTATGCTGGAAGAGGGACGGGAAATAGCTGTGAAGCGGCTGTCAAAAACTTCCAAACAAGGAATTAAAGAATTCAAGAATGAAGTCACTTGTATCGCAAAACTACAGCATCGAAATCTTGTGAAGCTTCTAGGATACTGCGTTCAAGGAGAAGAGAAGATGTTGATCTATGAATACATGCCTAACAAAAGCCTGGATTTTTTCATATTTGGTTTGGCTCTCTAAAATCACATATAAGAAAAGCATATTAAATTTTTTATCTTCATTAGTCAACTCTACATACGTCATATTAAACTTGGTATTGAGCGCCAAGGCGAGCTAACAAAGCTGGCATGATGGGCAGATGAAACTTCAAGCACAGTACTCGACTGGCCTAGGCGCTTCCGCATTATCGATGGGATTGCTCGAGGGCTTCTTTATCTTCACCAAGATTCTCGACTAAGGATTATACACAGAGATCTCAAAGCTAGCAACATTTTGCTAGATTCCGACATGAATCCAAAGATATCAGACTTTGGCCTGGCTAGAAGTTTTGGAGGAAATGAGACTGGAGCAAACACAAACAGAGTGGTTGGAACATAGTGAGGACACCCCTGACTATATACTTAAGTCCTTATATTGCTTGTGAGGAATTGCCTCTTATACAATGATATGATGTTTCAGTGGCTATATGTCCCCGGAGTATGCCGTCGATGGGCTTTTCTCAGTAAACTCGGATGTATTTAGCTTCGGTGTTTTGGTGCTAGAGATTGTAAGTGGGAAGAAGAACAGCTGTTTCATTCATCCTGACCACCAGCATAACCTTCTTGGACATGTAAGTGTAGTATCTATAAGTGTTATACAGACTTGTACAAATATGATAACGATTAAATCAATTGGATTTTGTGTAGGCATGGAGACTCCATAAAGAAGACACGTCCATGGAATTGATTGATCCACATATCCGCGATTCGTGCCTCGCGTCTGAAGTGCTAAGATCAATACATGTGGGTCTCTTATGTGTGCAACAATGTCCAAAAGAAAGGCCAAGCATGTCATCTGTGGTTCTGATGTTGGCTAGTGACAGTACATTGCCTCAACCTAAACACCCCGGGTTTTTTACCGAGAGAAATATAGAATCTCAATCTTCTCCAGGCATGCTTGCACCAGGTTCAGTTAATCAAGTCAGCCTTACACAACTAAGCGCTCGATAGAAAGCATGTATCATAAATTGTATTCCCTAAACCTGTAGAATTTCGCCAACTCTGCTAAGCTATCAGAGCTTGAACCCACACAGTGAGAGAGGAAAAAACTAGCCCGCAATTGGGTTACCAGAGTATGAACTATTTGCATTCTTATTGGTTTAAGACCACGCATTCTATTCATTGGTAATTTTGAGGATTATCATCTTCCGATACACTCCTAATGATGAAGCAAACCCTCATGCATCACCAGCTGATGCTCCGTCAGCACTCACTAACTAGGTATATCTCGATTTAAACAAAACCCTGCACGAATGTTCTTGCCTCAGCTTATTAATCACTGCATTTTCACTTGACACCAATCGCGATAATAAACAACTCCGGCTTTTTCCTGAATTCTTAAAGCTTTTCAATGTCTCAAAAGAAAGAAAACATTCAATAAGGAAAGAAAGAAGCCAGGAACCTGACTCACTATGCCAGCAAGTTCTATTTAAATTGCCCTGAGAGTAAGTGATGATGCTCCTTGATTAACTTGATTCTCTTCTGAAGGCTAGTCTGATACTCGCACGCCATGTTGCCAATAACAATATCTATAACATGGACAAAACAATGAGGGATTCATCAGGAGTCAATACTAAGTCAATGGGAATTGAAAAGTACGTTCATCAATACCACTTCCCATTAATATTATCTCTAAAATACATTAAGCAGTATAAACATCGTTATCAATTAGACATTATCGTTATTTTGTGTGCTTGAGCCAGAATCAGCTAACAAACAAAAGAAGTGTCTAGGGCGTGTCTAGAAATGAAAAACTAACAAATTAGGTGTCACTTAAGGCAAGTAACAAGGTGAAATGACAAAATTACCATCAAGAAATGAGTCCGCAATAAGACTGGTGTCTTACTGCACAATGATCTTAAAAGAAAATTACAGCTCGAGCATCCAATATATATATATATATATATAGGGAGCCGATATAGATCGACCGGTGGATGATATCCACCGAACCGCAACAAGGAGATGCGATTCTCTGTGTGCTTGCGGCCCCAACCCACCCTGAACTGTTTTCTTTTTCCTTTCCCTCTTTTCCTTTCCTTTTTTTTTTTCCTTTTTTGTCCTTCCTTTTTTTCTTTTTGTCCTTTGTTTTCCTTTTTTCTTTTCCCTTTTTGTCCTTCGTATTTTCTTTTTTGTCCTTCCTATTTTCTTTTTTTCTTTTTGTCCTTTCCCTGTTTTCTTTTCCTTCCTTTTTTGTCCTCATTTTTTTTGTTATCTTCCCCGAACCGCAACTTCTTGTTGCGGTTCTCTGTCCTTCCTCTTTTTTTTCTTCCTGGCCCAACCCCTGGCCCCCCCACCCCCAGTTCCTTTTTTGTTTGTTTTATTTTGCGTGTCCTTTTTTGTTTTTTTATTTCTTTTCATGTACTTTTTTTCTTCCTGGCCCCACCCTGGCCCCCTCCACCCCCACCCTGGTTCCTTTTTTGTTTTATTTTGCGTGTCCTTTTTTTTATTTCTTTTCGTGTCCTTTTTTTTGTCTCCTTGTGCGTGAGTGGTTGCAGAGTTTCTTCGCAGCCTTTGACTCTGCCATTTTTTTTCCTTTCTTCACAGCCTGACTCTTTGACTTTGACTCTGCCATTTTTTTTTTCTTTCTTCACAGCCTGACTCTGCCATTTTTTTTTTCTTTTTCTTTCTTCACAGCCTGACTTTGCCATTTTTTTTTCTTTCTTCACAGCCTTTGACTAACTACTGCTCACTCACGGACATAATTTTTTTGTCTTCTTTCTTCTCTCTTCCTCACTTTTTTCTCTTTAAAATCCCTTCTTCTCGAACTCTTTCTTCCACTCTCTTCATTCTCCATATCTCACCTGCATAATCTCCACAACAGTACCAACAAAAAAAATTTACGCTAGAAGATCGGTGGATAACCGCTAGAAGATCGGTGAATTTTTCTTTAAATATATCAAGTTAAAACAAGTAAGTATTTTGAATTTTCTTATAATTCAATGTTAATTTCAAATTGTTCTTACCAATTGATTGTTTAAATTGTGTTACGCTTAAATTGTTCTTACCATAGTCTAAAATTCGTGTTTAGGACATCAAAATTACGTTTTTACAAATTGGGGGTATTACATTCGAAAGATTCCAAAATAACGATTTTTTAGGGCGTCAAAATTAGAATTTTTTGGAAATTTATAAAAAATATCTCGAGCTAGATTTCTCCAAAGTGCAAAAAAGATACCCTAGTTATTTTTAAAAGATCTATATCAGGTAAAAATTTCATATTTTTTCAAAGACTAGAAAGGGGTTAACTGATACGCGCAACTTTGTAACTTTACAGTGTAATTTAAAATATCAAGCTAGCGAGATTTCGCGCGAAACTTTTATGAGAACCCTAGGATGTTGGGAAGTTCCATTTCCCTGGAATTCGGGCCATTCCAAAACCGTTAGCTATTTTTTTGGCCGAACGGACTTTTAAGCGCTCGATCCGGACACCGATTCGGGATTTTTGAGCGAAACTTTTGTAAAATACTTTTTAGATCAAGAATGATTTCAAGAAGCTTAAAATCCCATTTCAAAGCACTTTTGACATTTTCTGAAGCCAGGGGCATTTTGGTAATTTGCCACCCCGAGAGGGGTATTTTGGTAATTTTCCCGGTGAAGTTTTTCAACGGACTTTTTAGTTCAGAAATGTAATTAAAACACCTGAAATGTTGTTTTGAAGCTGATTGCGGGGCGTAATTGTCGCTAAACGTGAAAACTTAATTAGACAGTTTTTCACGAATTTATAAAACATAGCTAGAGCTAGATTTTTTCAGAGTGCAAAAAAGAGACCCTAGTTATTTTTAACATATCTGTATCAGGAAAAAATTTCAGATTTTTCCAAAGACTGGAAAGGGGTTACAATGTTGATAAGGTGCGCAAATAAATATTGAAACAACACTAGGGTGACTTACAATGTTCAATGCCCAGAACTGGTCATAGAACTCACATGGCGCATACGATGTCTTCGTCGGCTGGGAAGGGCGATTCACCCTCGTGCGCGTCACCTTGAGAAACCATTGCAGGTACTCCTCAAGACTGGTGCCGTCGTGCTTGAGCGATACAAGGCTACCATACGTTTCTTGCCAAGTATTCCACTGTTCCACCTCGTCACTCAACAAATTCAAGGCATCAGCTACCTCGAATTTCGGAAGCCGAGCACTCCTGTATGGCCGCATGTCTACAGCGGGTTTTGGGATCCCTTGTAGATAGCCAGCTTGCTTCATAGCTCGATCGGGCATCTGAAACTCACATACTTCGAAGTGAATAAGCGGCACCCGAACCAAACCTGCCAGCACGTACGATACCGGAAGTTGCCAACACCACTCATCTAACGATGCATCACCTTGCCATATGGCTGCCACGTCACCTGGGGTGCATCCAGCATATCTAGTTCCCCCCGATAGAACTGTAGATGGTTGTGAGGGTTTACCCGTCTCTTCCGGTTGGTCTAGGCCCCCAGGCCCACACCCTAGGCCACGTCTCATCGGAATATTCCCGCGGTTGTGGACGACCCGTGGGTAGCCTCTCGTAAGACCAATCCTGTGAATGCAAACATTATATGGAATTAGTAATTAATCACGAATATTTTGACACATCAAAACAAGAATATAAATCATCATACCTGTAATAGAGTCAGGCAGGCGGCAATGGATTTGGCATCCACTCTCGTAGCCTTATGCAGTGCTCGATATAGGTGCGCAAGAACAGCTGAACCCCACGAATACGAGTATACCTCCTCAAGATCCTCCAAGAACACCATATACTTCGGATGCACCGTGTTTTTCGAATGCGTCGGAAGTAATATAGCTCCAATAATATACAGAAGGAATGCCTTCGTATATGTCACGAAATCATCATGAGTGTATTCATCCGGTAGCACGCCGTACTGCTCTCTCAGCCATTTAAGTTTGATGCCGTTTGATGTAAGAGCTTCCTTCAGAATTCCAGGAAAATACTGTCTAGCCATATTCTTTATGGATGCAGACGTTTTGCTCAAAGTAATGGGTTTGCCGTGACATGGGATTCCAAGTATAAATCCGACGTCCTCTAATGTAATCGTCATTTCACCAAACCGGAAGTGAAATGAGTTCGTCTCGCTCCTCCATCGTTCAACTAGAGCGGATATAAGGCAATCGTCGTGTCGAGACCAAATCCCGCAATCGGTGAACATAGATAAATTTTGACGGTGTAATAGTTGTATTTGTTCCTCGTTTAGTACCCACTCTTCGAGGTGACGTGTGCTTTGAATTGTTTCCAAAACACCCCTATCGACACCGTCAAATACGTACCTCGCGACGTGGTCATCGTCATCGTATAGGATTGATTTATCACGAGGTCCGGGGTAGAAATTCATATCTCTAAGAACAAAATATAATCGTAAACCAACTTAGCGTCCATAATATTTACATTCCAAAAATATAACTGGATGTTTAACCTAGCTTACCAACGCGTTAGCAATAGTCATTATTTCAATGTATTAAAACAATTCCTCACTTCCCACCACTCCGAACGCTTAATTACTCTACTTCCCTAAAATTTAGAGCCAACGTGGCAATTTACCAATATACCCCCCGATGGCCGCTACACCACCAACACCACAAAACCGCTTTAAAGCCACTTTTTAAATGTATTACGTCAATTATATACCAAATATTTTCTCAGGGTATTTTCAGGGGGGAAGTTACCAAAACACCCCCAACTTATGCAAAATACCCGCTGACATCCATCGCCCCAACAAACATCTCAGAAGAACTGGAAAAAATAACTTTCCGGGTGTCTTACACCCTTTCCCGAACTAAAAGTAAGTCGGAAAATTTTACAATGTTAAATTACCAAAATACCCCCGCTGAGCGACAAATTATCGAAATACCCCTGGGGATTCATTATCACCCTAACGCTCCAAATCAGCTTCAAAAAAATATTTCAGGTGTTTTAATTACATTTCTGGACTAAAAGGTCCGTTGAAAAACTTTACCGAGAAAATTACCAAAATACCCCTCTCGGGGTGGCAAATTACCAAAATGCCCCTGGCTTCAGAAAATCTCAAAAGTGCTTTAGAATACTATTTTAAGCTTCCTAAAATCATTCTTGATCTAAAAAGTATTTTACAAAATTTTTGCCAAAAATCCCGAACCGGTGTCCGGATCGAGCGCTTAAAAGCCCGTTCGGCCAAAAAATAGCTAAGGACTTCGGAATGGCCCGAATTCCTGGGAATTGAACTTCCCAACATCCTAGGGTTCTCATAAAAGTTTCGCACAAAATCGCGCTAGCTTGATATTTTAAATTACACTGCAAAGTTACAAGGTTGCACGTATCAGTTAACCCCTTTCCAGTCTTTGGAAAAATATGAAATTTTTACCTGATACAGATCTTTTAAAAATAACTAGGGTCTATTTTTTGTACTTTGGCAAAATCTAGCTATAGCTATTTTTTATAAATTCGTAAAAAACTGTCTAATTAAGTTTTCACCTTTAACGACAATTACGTTTCGTATTCACATTAAACACACATAACCAGAAATCTAGTTCAATCCATAATTTTAAACTCTAAAATACACGAATTTGAGATTATGGTAAGAACAATGTAAGCATAACACAATTTAAATAATCTACTGGTAAGAACAATTTGAAATAAACAATGAATTATAAGAAAATTTGAAATACTTACTTGCTTTAAACTTGATATATTTTAATCTTCTAGCGGTTATCCACCGATTTTTGACCGTAGAATATTTTTGTTTATGTTATCGTGAAGATTATGCAGATAATCTTTGAAGTATAAAGAAGATGGAAGAAAGAGTTGGGAAAAATATGTAGAGTGAAAGAGAAGGTTCTGTCCGCAGAAAGAATTGGGGGAGAATGAATTATAAAGTGAGAAAAGCAAGGGAAAGAGAAGAAAAAAGACCCGTGAGTATGAACATCATAGACTCAACCAGTGCGTCTGAACATCACAGACTCACGGATTTTCTTTCTCTATTCGTGGGGGGCAAGCAGAGAAGTCAAGTGTGTGTTGGGGGGCCAACTTTTGGAGGGAGAAGACAAGTGTCGTTCGGAAGGTGGCTGTTGCAGGGAGGGGGCAAAAGAAACAAAAAAAAAAAGGACACGCAAAAGATAACAAAAAAAAAAGGAACCGGGGGGTGGGGGTGGGGCCACGAAGAAAACAAAAAAGGAAGTGGGGGTGGGGCCACGAGAAGAAAACAAAAAGAAAACAAAATAGGGATGCACGAAGAGAATTCGGGGGTGGGGGCCACGGGAAGGGGAACCGCAACAAGGAGTTGCGGTTCGGGGTGGGGGCCACACGGGAAGGAGGAACCGCACCTCCTTGTTGCGGTTGGGGGGCGGGTGGGGCCGTGGGAAAGGAAGAAAAAAGGGGAAGAAAGAAAGAAAAAAGGAGAAGAAAGAAAAAGGGAGGGGGGAAGGGGGAACCGCAACAAGGAGCTGCAGTTCGGGGGTGGGGTGGGGGCCATGGGAAGGGGGAACCGCACTTCCTTGTTGCGGTTGGGGGCGGGTGGGGCGTGAGGAAATAAGGGGGAAAAAGAGAGAAAGGGGGAAAAAGTGAAGAAAAAAAAGGAAAAGGAAGAAAAAAGGGAAGGAGGAAGGGGGCCCACGAAAAAAAGGGAGAACCGCAACAAGGAGTTGCGGTTAGGGGGTGGGAAGAAAAGGGGTGGAACCGCAAGTCCTTGTTGCGGTTGGAGGGTTTTAAAAAGGGGAAAAGGGAAGGGGGTGGGGGTCACGAAAAAAAAAGGACAAAAAAGGAAAAGAAAACAGGAAAAGGAAAAACAAAAAAGGAAGGAAAAAAAAAGGAAAAGAAAAAAAGGAAAAGAAAGGGCAAAAAAGGAAAGGAAAATAAAAAAGGACATACAACCGCAACTTCTAGTTGCGGTTCGGGGGTGGGGGTGGGCCCTCTCAAAGCACAGCGAACCGCAACTCTTTGTTGCGGTTCGGTGGATAACATCCACCGGTATAATATGTATCGGCCCCCATATATATATATAGGGAGCTGATCCATTGATAGCGCTAGCAAATGGAGTTAAGTTGCTAGCGCGATCTGACCGTCCATCCTGAAAGATGGACGGTCCAGATCGCGCCTTTTCCAAAACTGATCCCCGTCCGCCATACTGTCTCGCGGACGGGAGTTTTACCTTTTTGCCCTCCTCCCATGTCCGCGAGACTGTCTCGCGGACGCCTTTCTGTTCCTGACATGTGTCAGGAAAAAGGCGTCCGCCATACTGTATGGCGGACGATCTCTAGGCTGACACATGTCAGGGCCTGTCCCCTCGGTCGCCTATAAAGTCTCGGGCGTGAGCCCCGAGAACTGTCCCCTGGTATCTGTATGGCGTCAACTCTCTCCTGCTATAAATATTTAATCAGATCGGGGTATATATATTATTGTAGCGGACGGCGTCCCCTCTCTCGAACATCTAACCTAAAGCCGCTACCCCATCTACGGCGACCCACATCTCCGGTCACCCACATCTCCCCGCCGACACCACCGTCCTCCCCTCAACGACGATCTCGATGGCTTCTGGATCGGAGACCACCTACGCCTACGATTATATTGGCAACTTGCACCTGGTAGGCAAACACTTTTTCAAAGTCATGATGCCGGGATTTGAGCATGAACTTGTAGGCTATCCCTCTTTCTCTTTCTCTGTATTTTCGTGTGTTAAAAGTTTGATCTTTTGTTTTTCTTAACCAAAACTAACCTATTTTTTGTATTTTGTGTTTGGTAGGACATACCGGAAGCATTTACCAATCAATTTACAACAATTCATGATAGTGCAAGATTATATAGCCGCAAGGGGGCATGGCAGGTTGAAATCAAGCTGAAGCCCGGCCGATCCCAAAAAAAGGAATTCGCAGAGGGTTGGAACGTCTTCGTGCGCCAGCATGGCCTCGAACTCGGGGACTTTGTAGTGTTCGAACACCTTGGGTGGTGGGATTTTCAAGTTGTAATCTTTGAACGGAGCGCTTGTGAAAAGCTTTCGTACCCCATTTGTGAACCATAGTTTATTATAATAAAAATATTTATGTTCTTGTTTATTATGTTTTCAAATTTTTTCTTGGTTAATTGTGCCTTTTTTTGTTGCCTCGATATATTGATATATTGAGATCGTTGATTATGAATTGTACATTATTTTTTGGAAAAATTGAGATTGTTGATTCCGTCGCTAAAACAAGTCTTCGGGCGTCAGTTTATTAAAATAGCATTAACGTACTATGTCGCTAAAACAAGTCTTCGGGCCAATTTATTTCAATTTATTAAAACTGCATTACGGGCGCCAATTTATTCCAATTTATTACATTACGCCACATTGTATAGTTCTATATATATAGCGGATATAAGGGGCCCTCCGCTTAGGCCGGGTTCGGGAAGGTCGGGAACTAAGGCCCCGTTTGACAAAAATTTTTTCCCTCTTTTTTTTCAGTTTTAAAAACTGAAATGTCTGGTCCGTGCCAACCATTTTCTGCGGTAAGTATATCCGCGATACTATATAGCGGACAGTTTGGACTAAGTGTAGAAAAAACTAAGTGTTGGAGAGGTGGAAGTAAGTGTAGAAGAAAAAACTAAGTGTAGAAGAAAAAACTAAGGCCCCGTTTGACAAATTTTTTTTCCCTCTTTTTTCAGTTTTAAAAACTGAAAAAAGTGTAGAAAAAACGAAGTTTTGGAGAGGTGGAACAAAGTGTAGAAGAAAAAACTAAGTAGTGGTATTCTAAGTAGCGGACGTAGAGAACACAACCAAAAACATTCTGCGGGGCCGTCCGCTATACTATGTAGCGGACGTAGAGAAGATGTGTCGTCCGCTACATAGTATAGCGGACGTAGAGAAAACTACCAAAAGTCTAGCGTCCGCGATACTATATAGCGGACAAGGAACAGACCCGCGATACTATATAGCGGACGGCAAATGTATATTGTCCAGCGGACAGCAAATATATATATTCAAACCCAAAAGAAAGTCCCCCTATAACTTCTACACTCTTCTTCTCCCCGTGTTCTTCCTACTCACAAATATTCCCAGCGGCGTTGGCAAGCAGATCTGCGCAATTTCTTCATAAGAGCAGCTTTAATCCCCCCCTAATAGATCACGTAAGTTCACAAAATCAATCCTTTACATGTTTCTAATCTATAGTTGTGATCAATATTGCGTTTTATGCGTGGTTTTGATTATGCATTGAGCATGTGCTAGCGGTGATGAGGATTTATATATGTATGTATTTGTTCATGTGCTAGCGTTTGTAAAATCCGATTCCATAGTTTCAGTTGCAAAAAATGGAATTTATCCCTGGACCAGAAGATCCATCCGTGTTATACGACCAAGCCAACCATATCAGTACGCTCATATGGGATGGTGGAGTAAGATACATTATTTATCAACTTTCTTATTATTACGAACGTTGTTTTACCGTTCATTTTGCTCAAATTGTATTTATTAATAATTCGTAGGAAAGAGAACTTCTCACCACCGTAGAAGTATCTCGCGAGTTCACGAGATGGACCTTGAACAATTCCCAGAAAAGCATACTGCGTGGAATTGGGTTTGGGATTTTCACGCATGGGCAGATCTTTCAACAGCTTGACCGGGCCTTGATAGGTGCCCTTGTTGAGAGGTGGAGAAGTGAAACGAATACGTTTCACTTCCCGATCGGAGAGATGACGATTACCCTAGAAGATGTAGGGTTCATCTTGGGGTTGCCGGTGACGGGGCGGCCGGTAATTGCTCCTCCGTCAGACGCAACGAATAAGAGAACAGCGCGAGACTTCTTCACTTCGATACCCCAGGATCAATTTAGCACTGGTGGTATAAAGTTGAAGTGGTTGGTAGATACCTACGGGGTTTTGCCGGAAAACTATACGGGCCGTGAGCTTGTGGTGTACACAAAGGCCTTCCTCTTGTGGGTGATGGGAGCAATTTTATTCCCAACGACGTCGAAGAACACGGTCAGCGTGAAATATTTACCGTTGTTGGGTAACCTGTCGGAGGTTGGGGATTATGCCTGGGGTGCAGCGGTTCTTTCGTATCTGTACCGAGCATTGCACAAGGCAACGAGGCCCAACTCCAAAGCCATATGTGCATGTCTCTCGCTATTGCAGGTATATCATATAAATCATGTCTTCGTTATTGTGTTTTATTTTTGTTGAATCGACGATATAAATATAATTTTTTGATGTTCTCAGGTGTGGTCTTACGAACACCTTGCTCCCGGTGCACCAACGCGTAGGGATGGAACCGACAAAGTCTGGCCTCGGTTGTGTGCTTGGGAGTACAGCCGGAGGGCTAGCCACTACAAGAGGAGAGTCGATCCCCATCACAACATTACGTACTATCGAGGGGAGTTCGACCGTCTATCTCCGGGCCAAATGCGTTGGGCACCGTACATACGTTTGGCGCGACGGGTGGGAGAGTCGTTCGTCTTCACGCTCTCCGGGTTGCAGCGCACACCCCTGATCCATTTCGAGCTCGCAGAGTGGCAGCTGCCCGACCGAGCAATGCGCCATTTTGAGTTGGAGCAGGGTTTGCCAGTCGATGCCCCGGATATGAGGGTTAACAGGAACCCACCGGATGTCGGAGTGTTTGGCACCGCCAATGCGTACGAATTGTGCGCGGCCGAAATAGAGCTTTGGACTTCTTGGCAGGACACACTGGCGGCCATCGTCTCGGAGCCAGACCCCGTTATCAGCATCGATCAGTACGATGAGTGGTACTACCGCATCACGCGGAGGAGAGTAGCCCCTGTAAACTTTGAACGTGGGGAGAGGTATGCGCCTAGGGGTCAGATCGATGAGCGTATGGCATACAATCTCGTAAGTTGCCCAACAAGTCTGACTTGAACCAAATTAGTTGAATATAAATGTCTGATTGAAGTTACTTAATTTTTTATCTCTTTGGATGTAGGTTAATGCCTCGCTTGCATTCTTCCAGAAGTTGAGTGAGCGGAGGGATCTGGTGAGCGCAATGGGCGAGGATCTTTGCCAACAGGCTGCGACATTGGCTTTAGGCTGCGGGAATTTTTTGCGCCAAGCATCGGGCCAGTCTTCGGGAGTAAGCCCGGGAATGGGTTATACGGGCGTCAGCCAGGGATACGGTGATCCCTCTGGACAGGCTTCAGGGGTGAGTCAGGGAGTTGTTGGTACCTCTGAAGCGGGGATGGGACAGGCTCAAGCGTCGTGGGGCGATTACAGCGGCCCCTCCTTCAATTTGTTCCCGGAACCCCTCTCTCAAGTCACGCAAGACTTTCCTTTCGGAAACTACGGTTTCTCCGAGGCACTGCCCATTGTCCCGTGGGCGGGACCAGTTGGCGGCCCCGAAGGGGAATATCAGCCGGCCGAAGAAGGAATTGGAGGCCAATATCCCCCGATCGACCCCCGAGGGCAATATCCGAAAGGGCATCCAGCCAGGCCCCTAAAGCCGCATAAATGCGATATAATCCGAGCCCGTTATTTTAGCGGGGCCCCCCAAGACGGAGCGTCGTATGACGTGGATCACCCCGAGGGCTTGGATTACAATGCCTCTTGGACAGAGATCGCCTCGCTGGCGCCGGGATCTTGGTTAGACAGCGGTGTCATCTCGCACTACGTGCAAATTCTGAGGCGAAGGTGTCGGGAGCATCCAGACATCGGTCTGCGCGTGTTTATCTTGGATGCTTTTTTCCATCAGCTCCTAGTACAAGAGTGGCACGACTGGGGCAATGCAAGGAAGGGGAGAGGCATGGCCCAGTGGAAACCGTCCCCTAACCTACAAGCATATCTTGCTAGGGATAGTCCAGTGAGCGCAAGTGTTGCCGACGTGTTTCTAATCCCCTTTTTAGGGAATGCGCACTGGTACTTGGTTTGCTACGAACCATTACAGAGCACGGTTTCAGTCGTCGACAGTCTCTACGACGATACCGACGTGATGCCTGTGATTGATATGTACCGAGGCATAGGCCAGTTGGATGCCATGGTAAGATCCTGTTTCCTTCTTGTTGTAACTTGCATATTATAAAACTGATTAATCTTATTTTGCTAGCTATGTTTAATGCTTATTATGGTTCTCGCAGAATCTTTTTGCTGCCCTGGTCAATGGTAGGCGTCGGGAGAAGGTATCGCGCAGGCCGGTCCTCATTTTCCGATTAAAGAGGAGTAGGCCCAAGCAACATAATTCCTCGGACTGCGGCGTCTTCCTCTGCATGTACATGGATTACATTTGCCGGTCTGAGAGCCTCAAGAAGACTGTCTGGAGCGAAGAATGCATACAAGACTTTAGGTATAGGATTGCTTGGCAAATTATAAATGGCCGGCCTAGAGCTATTAGGTTTATTGTAAATCCGTGTAAGGAACATAATTCCTGCGAGAGATGATGTTCCCCAATTCACATTGTAACGTTACAACACTTTTTTAACCCAAAAAATTTATTGAATGCGATTGATTTTATTGACCAATGTGATTTAACGGTGGGAAACCAAGTGTTGGATATCTGTCTATCTGCAGGGCAAGTGTTCAAAAAATAACAAAGTGATCGATAATATGTGTATCTGCGGGGCCGTCCGCTACATAGTATAGCGGACGCAGAGAAGTGAACCAAAACCAAAAAAAAAAAAAACTAAGTGTTGGGGTCTGCGGGGCCGTCCGCTACATAGTATAGCGGACGCAGGGAAGTGTTCAAAAAATAACAAAGTGCTAATATGTGTATCTGCGGGGCCGTCCGCTACATAGTATAGCGGACGCAGAGAAGTGAACCAAAACCAAAAAAAAAACTAAGTGTTGGGGTCTGCGGGGCCGTCCGCTACATAGTATAGCGGACGCAGGAAGTGAACCAAAAAAAAACAAAGTGTGTAAGGGGGGTATCTGCGGGGCCGTCCGCTACATAGTATAGCGGACGCAGAGAAGTGAACCAAAACCAAAAAAAAACTAAGTGTTGGGGTCTGCGGGGCCGTCCGCTACATAGTATAGCGGACGCAGAGAAGTGATCCAAAACCAAAAAAAAACTAAGTGTTGTAGGGGGGGCCGTCCGCTACATAGTATAGCGGACGCAGAGAAGTGAACCAAAACCAAAAAAACTAAGTGTTGTAGGGGGGTATTCTGCGGGGATGTCCGCTACATAGTATAGCGGACGCAGAGAAGTGAACCAAAACCAAAAAAAAACTAAGTGTTGTAGGGGGGGTATTCTGGGGCCGTCCGCTACATAGTATAGCGGACGCAGAGAAGTGAACCAAAAACAAAAAAAAACTAAGTGTTGTAGGGGGGTATTCTGCGGGGCCGTCCGCTACATAGTATAGCGGACGCAGAGAAGTGAACCAAAACCAAAAAAAACTAAGTGTTGTAGGGGGGTATTCTGCGGGGCTGTCCGCTACATAGTATAGCGGACGCAGAGAAGTGAACCAAAACCAAAAAAAAACTAAGTGTTGTAGGGAACTAAGTGTTGTAGGGGGGGTATTCTGCGGGGCTGTCCGCTACATAGTATAGCGGACGCAGAGAAGTGAACCAAAACCAAAAAAAACTAAGTGTTGTAGGGGGGTATTCTGCGGGGCCGTCCGCTACATAGTATAGCGGACGCAGAGAAGTGAACCAAAACCAAAAAAAAACTAAGTGTTGTAGGGGGGTATTCTGCGGGGCCGTCCGCTACATAGTATAGCGGACGCAGAGAAGTGAACCAAAACCAAAAAAAAACTAAGTGTTGTAGGGGGGTATTCTGCGGGGCCGTCCGCTACATAGTATAGCGGACGCAGAGAAGTGAACCAAAACCAAAAAAAACTAAGTGTTGTAGGGGGGGTATTCTTTAATACCTTAGGTTTCTAATGTTGTGCTGCGCAGTGTAGCGGACAGTGTAAGAAATCACGTATAAAAAAATGATTGTAAAGGTTATTACAAACGAGTCATTACTAAAATATTATTACAAAATGTCCGACACTTTTGATGGCTCATAAAAGATTATTACAAAATATTCAGTACACTAAAGTTCCACTGCAGCTTGTTCGTCCTCATCCTCGGCATCATCTTCTTCCCCGTCTTGCAAAGGCACTGGACTTATCCCCAGTGCCTTGTAATGGTTCCGCTTGTCGTGGTCTGTCATTTTGTTGCACAATGCACACCTTCTTAGCTTTTTTGGTTGACTTGCCGTCTCAATAGAGCTTTTCATCCGCGTAGATCTCTTGCGGCCTTTCGTTTGCGATATAATTGGATCCGAAGGCCGGATATCATTGTCGGCTCCCTCCCCCGGCTCGTCATCTTCTGATCCCGTCGTAGGCTCGGTGTCAACCGCATTGCTGACTGAAGCTGCTTCCAATTGGTCGACGATGGGCTCTTGCTGCTGAGCTACCTCGAGGAGATGTTTATATCCGACCATTGTAGCAGCACCCTTTACGGACAAACGGGTGAACATCGTCACCAGATGATTATACCGCAACGTCTCTGATTCTTCAAAGTCAGTATACGGGTGCTCCGGAAAGGAAATGGTACCGTGCAACCTGTTTGCACCTTTCGTCCAACGTGGCAGGACGTATTTATCGGGGATTGTCCTGATATTCTTCTGTGTGAAAAACCGCAGAATGTGTCTACACAGGATGCCATGGAACTCAAACTTCTTACAAACACATGTCACCGAGTCCGTCAATGTGTCGTGGGTCACCGTATAAATTCTGCGCAGCTTCTCAGGGACGAGGTCATTCACGAGCGAATAAACCTTGTACTCACGCGACGACTTTTCTGCCACCTTATATATACTGTATCGGCCCGATTTTTGCAGCTCTACTTGGTATAGCAGGAAGATCTCCTTCGTATAGACTTTGGCACCGTTCAGCTCCAGCGGGGTCTCAAGCAACCTTCTCCTTTGCTTGTACGTGGTTGCAAAGTCTGCAGCCCTTTCTTTCACGAACAACGACGCAACCGCTTTTTGTGCTGATGTGACGAAACTCTTCAAATTGGTAGCTGTACCCACATAATTATCGAACGTGGCATTCATAGATTCACTCCTGCCCGTCGTTTTCATGCCCGCAGAAAAATGACTTCTCGTGTAAACACCAATCCATTGCTCTTTGAGCCCGTACAAGTGCTGGAGCCACTCGTTGTCTTGCAATGAGTAATCCCGAACAAGCTTTTCCCACCTCTCCTCGAATTCCTCAATCGTTAATGACTTGAGGACGCATTTGTCAAAATCCTGTTTAAAGTCTGGATACCTTGCGTACATGTGATGCAGACGTTCAGGGTATTTGTTGCTTATGTGCCAAGTGCACAAGTTGTGTCGAGTATCTGGGAAGACGGTAGCAATAGCCTTCTTCATTGCCAAATCTTGATCGGTGATGATAACAGTCGGTGCTTTGAAGTTCATTGCTTCCAGCCACACCCTAAACAACCATTCAAAAGAACTCTCGCTCTCGTCCCTTAACAAGGCGAACCCGAACAGGATGGAGTGATAATGATGATTGACGCCCGTGAAAGGAGCGAACGGCATCGAGTACTTGTTGGTACGGTATGTGGTGTCGAAAGTCACGACATCCCCAAAATGCTTATAAGCTAGCCTCGAACGACCGTCGACCCAAAAAATTGTGCTAACTCGATGCTCGTCGTCAAGTTTATAGTCGAAGGTAAACTGCGGGTCCTCCATCTGCATCCGTTTCAATAGGCTCATTGTCGCTTGCGCATCATTGAGGTCATACGCGGCTCGTCTATGGGTTCGGACCGCGTTCCGAACGTCTGTCGTGTTAAAGTTTAAATTTTGAATTCCCCCAGCCTGTTCAGCAAGAACATTAATCATGTCGGTAGGTCCTAGCCGCGCATCGCTCATTGTGTGAATTAGGCTCCTCGCGACCTTACCCACCTTCTTGTGTTGATGCATCTGACTCACCTTAGAAGGGGTTACTAACGGGTGATTGTGTGCCAGTTCCAGGCTGGTAATAAGCCAATGATCTTGTTTGGCTTTATAGCTTACGAACATCTTGACCTGGCAATTCGTGCGCGCAAAGCAATCCCGTCTTCTCCGCGCATACCCTATTTCGTCATCATCACTGTCATCGTTGCCTACGCGTGTCTCATTTTGCACTGGGTTTCTGCCCCTATGACACTCGTATAAGCGAGAGCATATCCTTTTCGATACGCTGCTTGTTCTTGTAGTTTTTATTCTAATGCCAAAACCAACCCTCAATGAATAAGCTCGAAAACATTCTCCAGCTTCTTCCAACGTTTGAAAGGTTCGTCCTAGATACGGATCACTAGCATCTACGGGGGTGCTGGAGCTCGATACGAAATCAGACATTGTGAAAAAGACCT